>WBNH01006700.1:102829-312920 GCA_013401255.1 Urocolius indicus | reverse complement strand
TTGCTTTTATTCCATTCTGTTTCTTGTAGAATAAACTTTCCTACTTTCCTCTCTAAGTCGAGTACTGGAGTTTGTTTTGCCTGGAACCATAATTGGCAGTGAGCCCTCCCTGTCCTTGTCTTAATCCACAACAACCTTGCTTATCTTTTTACTCCCATTTCGCTGGGGCCTCCACCATCCTAACGACGGTGGGGGTGAATGAGGGCACCGAGCGAGAGACTGTCTTGGTGCTACTATGCTGGCTGGGCCAAATCACGACACATTGTTATTTAGAACAGTAGTAATATCATAATGATGAAAACAAATATTAATAACTAGATAGAGCCAGTGCCAGGGGAAGGCAAAATTACTGTAACTGCTGGGAGCAGCAAAATTGCTGTGACCCAGATGCTTTCTGCTCTGGTTAGCAGATGTCTCCTTTGCCTGTGGAAGAGCCCTGGAAAACCAATCCTATGGGACTGCTACTTCAGAGAGAAAGAGAAGAGGCTGAGGGATGCCAGGAGCTGCCAGAAGTGTGATCCTTCTTAGACCATTACCTTAGGGAAGTAAGAAACAGTTTTGGTTATTTAGCCGTGAAGCCTTAAGGTGCTTCCACTTATGTAGTGTTTTGCACCGAGGAGTTTCTAGATATGTAATAATCCCCAGACCTGCAAACAATGAATTAGAGTATTTTTGCAAATATATCTTTTTCAATTATTCCTTTTAACCTAGGAACTCGGGTAAAGGAAGAGTTAACTGGATAACCTAAATTAATCTACCACACCAGTGACAAAGCTGCTACAACATTATTTGTCATTTATAGAGCCATGAGAACATCTATGAGTCAATAGCAGTGTATATATTCCCATCCTATAGATAAGAAACAGGATGGTCAAAGTTTCACTTTATTTGTATTGTAAACTAGAGACAGTACTTATTTTTGGGTGGATTTTGTTTTTAGGGTAGAGTTTCATTAATAACACATCCAAATATTAGTGTGCTCAATGCAGAAGTAATTAGCCGATACTCAAATACTTCAATGTGTAACCTAGAGCAGGAGTGAAGAACATTATCATGCAATATGTTGGTGAGGAAGGGGAAGGAAGTTGTGAAAGTGCTTCCCTCTCCCCAGCCCGTGCCCTGGATATAGAAAAATCTTAACAGATGCAGGATAAACAGCTGATCTTTATTTGCATTTTGGGTGCAGCTCTCAGTGGATGGGTTTTTCAAAATTAGTTTATATGTGCAGAGACACACAAGTGCAGAAAGCTCCTGGGTGTTCAGCTGGACCATGTCCCTCAGCCGGGCAGATTTAACAAGATCAAATACATGTGAACAGAATGAGAAGTCACAGGCTTAAACTGTCACTCAGGAAATTTAAGAAAATATATCTTTTTTTCTAATAGTCAAGACAGTTCAATATTAATAGAAATTGTCATGGGAGGTTGTGCACCTGATATCACTGGAGGTTTTTGAGAACAGTTTAGAAAAAACATCTATCAAGAATTATGCAGGCGTAGTTGGTTCTGACTTGGGGTAGATGTATGAATTAAATGACCTCCCAAGTTCTTTTTCAGGCAAGTTCCTCTGTTTCTGCAATGTTACATAATAGTGGTTGACAGGTAATTATAATATTACATTTTTTTATTATTATTTTCTAAAGTAGATGTTTTGAAGCCTCTCTCCAGTGTAGCACCTAAATACAGGTTTCAATCAGAAAACATCTGTGAGCAAATAAATCTCAGAATTATTAAACAGGCAAACAAGAGTAGCACTTTTTTTTTTTTTTAAATGGAATCAGTTTTCAAGAGGGGAGAAAGAGCGGGGGGAAAAAAAGGCTTCAAAGAAAATACTTCAACTTAGGGATGCTCATGGTTAAACTAAGGAAAGAAATCCAGAGTGAAACAAAAGTTCATATCTTTAGGGAGAAAAGAGAGGGAAAGAGGAAAGGGAAAACCAGTAATCATTAAAACAAAACCCTAGAAGAGGAAAAAGTCCTAAACAAATTAAATTATACATCTAATGAGCACAAACCTACATCTACTTTCAAAAGATATTTAAACCAATTCTTCAAAGAAACAAAACCCAGCAGTAATTAGTGAGTGCTTTTATCTCTTCTGGATTAGAGTATTCAATAAATCTGAATTCCTAGAGGTGATGTTCCTCCTCCCCAAAATATAAATCATTAGAAGATGTTGTGCAAGCTTTTATTCTGCTTCAGCCCAAAAGGATGCCACTGAAGTCAAATTGTTTTGGCTGTGCTTATTTTGCTTATCAGAAAATCAGCTGTGACCAAACCCAGAATGTGAGATGAGAAGAAGAACCTCAGGAAACTAGGAATTCTCTTTTGATGTTCCTATGAGTTATGAATCAGGCCTTAAAATCATGCTGGTCTCCAGTGTTTTGAGACAATACTGAAGTTTTGTAACTTCTTCAGGAGAGCAAAGTGGGAGTGTAATGTGGGAAGGAAATATGAGCAGTGAAATTAATTTTCTGCCTCTCTGCTTGGGTGCATGTGCCCTGACCACGCAGAGTGAAACCAGTGCCTTGCTTATAAAGTGCATACTGTGCTACGGCCATGACAGGCAAAACCATGTGGCTGCAGAGTGAAGAGCTTTATCACAGACCACTAGAAAATTTTTCAGTGCTTTTGGGCAGAGCAGGATGGGGATGCTTGTGACCACCAGGCCTGGGGAAAACCCTTATTTGCTTTTTGTGGAAAGTTTCATGCCAGGGCTAGCACATGAGTGACTTCTGCCTGCCACTCAGTAGCTCTTTTTATGCCACAAAAATGCCACACCTTCACGCATGCCTACCTGCACTCATGCAATGAGGATTAAAATGTGTACTTGACTTTTCTTTATGACTTCTAAATTTCCATAGCATCCTCTGTGAATGGTGGTGAATGTTGCCAGAAATTTTCTCTAGCCAATTCCTTCAGCCTAGACATGCTCATCACTCTTGTATGGATTTCGACATTTCCCAGTGGGTAGCTTCTTTTTTTTTAGTTCCCATGTTTCAAGTCAATCTGTTTCAACAGAGGTGCCCAGGCTCTGAGCTGTCAGCAGGGTTCATATGGGTAGCATTAATCATCTGGTAGTTGCTTTTCCTTCGTTTCCTTTTGCTAACTTGAGCTCTCAGCTGTCTTTTCTTTGGAGGCAGAAATCTAACTGACCTGTATAAGCAGGAGGAATAAGCAGCAGTTCCAGACTGAGTGTGGGAAGGCAGACCTGTCACTGCTGCAAGAGGCCAGGCCAGTCTTCTGGGGGTTTTAAGCTTTGATTGAAATGTGGGGCAGCTCCAGCCATCACAAACTCCTCACCAGTAAATCAACTTCTGCAAGTTTTGGTGCCTCTGCAGCTCAGGACCTAGACAGTGGTGGGATGCCATTTCTGAACTGAGAACTTGTCATTTTCTCAAACTCACAGATGCGTAACCCTCCTTCTGGTCAGTGTTTTGGTCTCCCACACCACCAGACAAACAGCTCACAGTTCCTGTAAAGGCAAAGAATGCCCTCACATTTCTAGCTTTTTTTCCTTACATAAATACATCATGTATCAGATTTGGGTTTGTTTTGTCCTAGACACATACATGAACAAGAAGGAATGTTTATTTTGTTCACTACAGTTATCTCATGGAAGAAGCACAGTTCTTCTCTGATCCTTGCGTACATCTTTCTTTATTTTCTATGTCTTTTCTCAAATCTTTTCCCATATTATTGAAACAAATTCTTGAGATTAAATGAGCTGAAGTTATCTTGGGAAAGCTTATTATTCTTACTATCAAGATAAGTTCCTGTCATTAATAACAGGGGTAATTATTAACAACAGTGTCCTTTAGTGTTTACACAGTGTATGTGCACAGTACTTCCCAAACAGGTTAAAAATTATTTGGTTTATTTTTATTGAGATAAAATTCATACACTCAGCAGTTGTGATCACTATCTTCTGTTTAAGGATGAAATAACATTGTGTAAAACAATATCCCTTTCCAAGCCAAAATGAAACATTATGCCACTTTGCAAGCCAAAGACATGTAAGGTAAGGTATGAACCCAGACTGTCCTGGAAGCACGCTTGATGACAGAATATCTGAGAAGTATAAAGGAGTGAGAATGAATGAATAAGAAAACATCACAGAAGGAGACACAAGGAGGAGTAGGCTAAAGGTTACTGCTGAGCCTGGACATGCAATGGGAATGTACCTGCACATATCTTCTTTCCAAGTCAAATTATGTAGCAGAGTGAACAGCAAATAATTAATGTTTTCTGTACTTTCAGCTTCATAGCTAAAGCATTGAAAGGCACTGAACGAAGTGAGACAGCTGTCTTAATGAAGCACAGGGCTGGCTTCACCAGAAATGCAGAGACATCTCACAGTCCAGCTGCACCCAGATGCCATCAGCAGAGCCTGAAGCGCTGGGTCACTAGTCCACCTTTGGTCTGCTAGCACTGCTCCTTTCTCTCCTCCTCAATGTGGCTCTACATCTCGGGACGTATGGCCCCATCATGCTGTACCAGAAGCTATAGCAGCCTGAGGAAATGTGGGGTGAGGATGTCCCAGCAACAAACTCAACAGCAGAACAGGAAGCAAATGTGAAAACATCTATGGGTTCCCCTCAGTTATATGTAAATCTAATGCCCTCTGTGTATCTTTAGATATTATCTCTAAAATGAGGCATCTTCCAGCCAAAGGACCTCATATCCATAAAAGCTTCATTCTTTACTGTCACAAACTGTTAAGTTTGATGTAGCCATTGTTGGGGTTCACTCCTTGCATGGGTTATGCATGGAGGCAGCCAGGACAACCACAGCATTCAGTCCTACAATTACAGTGTCTGGGATGGAGTAGTTGTCTCAAGTGCCTGGGATTTTTTTCTTTTTTGTATTTCTGTTTTCATTTCAGCATAGTGGTATCTCTCCAATACATTTATCAGACCAAAGTGGCACTGCTTTTGCAACAAGAAAACCAGGTCTCATTTACTTCTGTCAGAAAAGTAAAAACATGAACAGAGTAAAGGCCATGAAGGTGAAGGCAGATTGTTGAGGTTTAGTGGTAAGATGTGTCTGTCATAACTACTTCAGCTACATTTCAAAATTAAAAACTAGAGAGCCTAAAAATTCATTGCTAAAAGCTTTCTCTGGTTTCTAGGCCAGTTTCAGAGAGGCAAGAATTTAGCTCAGACTCAGAAAGAGGGAGTGCCATGTTTCTGAACTGTGCTATGAACTCCTTTGTTCTGAGGCCAAAGTTGGTCTCTGGAGCACCGACCAGGCAGGGTTCTTCCCAAGTCCAATATTCCTCTGACACAAGCTGAAGTCCTGGCAAATGGTCAGCAGTACTATACAATGAGGTGCTGAGCAGTCAGATCAGATGCTGCCTGTCTTTGCCACGTCCCTACACTTGCTGTATCATGTATAAAAGGCAGCGTTTCTGACTCTGCTGCAGCATTAGATAATGTTCAGTGGCTGCTGTTGCTGCTTTCCCATAATTACCAGAAACGTTGCTTTAAGAAGTTAAAAATTCCTGGAATTATGTGAAAAATGAACCATTTTGAGCACCAGTGAGTAATAGGTAATTGCAGGCTGGAGTATCTTTAATCACTTTCAACCTTAAGTACATTTTTGAAGAGCATAGCTCATTATTACCTTGCAGGTTGTGATGGAGTTGTACATTTCTGATGGCCTAGATTCATAATGAAGAAAAAAAAAAATGTATACAAATTATACTGGTTGGCAATAATGGCATAGTCTGGCCTGCAGGAGCAGAGGCTTGACTCCCTGATCTGTTGCAGGCTTTTGTATGACTGTAGAAAAGTCATGAAGGTGTTCATGTACGGAGGGACTATGATGTTGCAGCACCTACTATTTCAAGTCCCCTCAAATCTAAGTCCTGTGAAATCTGATCTTTCAGGCATACAAATGTGTAATGAGAAAAAGTGACCCAAGAAAGGCTGTGCATAGACTAAGAATTATGAATGTTAGCCAGCAGAAAAGGCTGAGCATCAACTTTATTGCTGCCTGGAGAAAGGTGCTGAACTTCTAGGACCTCCAGCCAAGAGTCCTGCTGTTGATTTAGTTCTGCATTTTCTGTCGTACAATTTCTGATCTGTAAAATACAGATAGTGTGTTTTCATGTACATGGGTAAATACATTGAAACAGGGAGCTCAGCTCTTGTGGTATACGTCTAGATATTGAAAAGAAAAAGAGTGAAATGAACAATTTTTTTTTTTTTCAATTAGTAACCAAGGCTTGGAAATGGCCTTTCCTTGTGCAATATGGAATCTAGGAGTAACCAGGACTGGAGTGATGACTTTCCTTTGCAGAAGGCTCCCAGTACTCTAAAGTTATGCCCTTCCTACACCTCTTCTCAATGCCTGCCCCTGTCTTCTCTTATCCACTGCCTGCTCTTTCTCACCCAGCACCACTACTGGCAAGCATGTTCTTGACTAAAGCAATATTTCTGCCTGAAACTTTGAAAGCAAAGAAACCACATCACCTGGCTGTAGTGAGGAGGAGACGTGAAGCTGTGTTCCAGCCACTGGCAGATGCTATCATCCTTCATTGTATTTTCCTGAGAGGTATGTCATAAGCAGCAGGACATGCGTATTCTGCATGCTACACTCCCAACTCATTGGCCTAAAACCTCTGAAGCTACTTTAGAGTCCTCATTTTTACTGTTCATCTAGAAATGCCTTGGTTTCATTAACAGCATGTTGATGAAAACTCTTTTTCCTCTCATTTAAAATATTTCCAAATAAATTTTTGGCTCAAGGCATTTCTTGTCAGCAAAAGGAATTATCTTCCCCATCTTCTGGACATGGTGAAGGCCTGAATGGGAAGAACTGGTCCCCTGTCCATAGCAGTGCAGAGGAATGTGCACTGCCTCAGCTGAGCATCTGATCCCACCTATGCTGGATTTCCAGGAATTAAATTCTGCACGGTGAATTTTGAGGGGCAAAAGAGAGGCAGGCCAAAAATTGGAACAATTACATGTTTTTAAATAGTGCTTATATGGTTATAAGGAGCAGGGATGGAAACTGTTTAAAGGACTCCCTGGGCCATCAGGAACCTGGCCATGTATATGATTGGCGTTTGCTCTGCTAATGAGGCCATTTCTATTGTAATGAGCTCATTACTATTTTTATTGCTATTGTATTTTGCATGTTTCACAAATCATGCAGAGAGCAGCTTTTAGTTTCCACTTTCTCTTTCTACCTTGGAAACTCTCAGGGCAATCTTAGTGTCTGCATAACACAGATGAATTAACTAACCCCTACAGAGAGACTGAGGAGACGTGGCTGCTCTTAACTGGTCATAGAGGGAAAAGAAGAGAGAAGATTGAGTTATACCTGGAAACTAATTCAATATGGAGTTCCCATGCTGTTTTGAAACCCAGTGACAAGAAGTTTCTATGAATGTATCTCCTATTCAGGAACGTCTGCACAAAATTAGTCTGTTCCTAGGAGAAAGCCTGGCATAGATATTATGCTCTTTGTCAAATGTCTCTTCCAAATATTGACTTGGATCAGGCTTTGTTTCTTTGCCATTTTTCAGTATTTTGCTTTCATAAGCTTTGGATATGATAAGTCAAAGTCAAATTTTGGTTCTGTAGCAATGTTCAAGACACTGTGAAGTGTCGCTCAACTAGTCTGGTACATGTTCCTTAACATCCTCCTTTCTTTTTTTAGCACCAAACATATGGGCAGTAGGGCAGCCCCCAGAGACAATTCTCAATCACTTTTAGTGATACTATTGGCCTGAATTTCTTTGGCTTCAGCTCCTTAGCATTACCTATTCCATCTGGCTTCTCAGTAGTCACTGCTTCAGTTTTAGCTCCCAGAGCAAAGCCTGTACCCTAGAGACAATCCTCTGCTAACTTTCAGGCAACTTTGTTTAAATGGTGCACCCCCAACGCAAGTCAGAGAGGGAAATAGGATAATTCCACCATGATTCTGTGGAAGTTTCCAGAAACCTCTGAAGTAGAGAAGAAATGAACCATCATCGTGAATCAGCTGGTGGAAAATCATAGTGCTGTGTCATATTACTGCCACTAATAAGTGTATCTATATCAGTTGCTGTTGGAGTAGAAAAGACATTAGGACACATAGTTATGGAAGTGGTTGATCCCTGCTCCGAGCTTGTGCTAAAGGTTGGAATTTCATTGATTCAGAGAGGACATACCTGTATGTTTGCACCACCTTGGATATTATTGACTCCAGGAGTAGCCTACCTTAACCTCAACAGACAGGTGAGAGGTGTCCAGTGGAGAAATGGCTGTCAGATTGGATTTTTCATCAAAATAACACTACTTTGCCTTTGGACATTAGTAAGGAATAAGATTGTCTTTATATCAGATTTTTAAAAACAAACAAAAAAGAATTTATCTGTGTATTACACCTCCAGACTCTTTTACTTTCCTTGCCTATAGAGTTCAAACATGTTCTGTAAAGTCCAAGAATTACTAAGGAAATTAATTACCAAAGAACACTAACTAAAAAAAAAAAAACAAAACAAAAAACAACCCAGTATGTGTAAACATCTGCTTGTTGTTGGAGCTAGGAAGCTACATTTTGAATCTCAGGTTTGTGTTTTGTGAGTTTAAAGTTGTAACTCTCTGACAAGTTCCTTCTGTCTCATTCATTTCCTCTGTGTCCTCTGGCTGCTGAGACATCATCACTCTTTCAAGCCCTGAGTTAGGGCTGGCCTGCTTTTAATACTCTAAGGATTCTGGTGGCATCTGGCAGTAGTGCTGCCAGCTGTTGCAGAGAAGATAAAGAAAAAAGCAAGACATCAGAGTTAAAATAATAAAACCAGTCGACTGGTTGTGTTCAAAGACTCAGCCTCGCACATCTATATTGAAGGAAAATTTGGATGCAAAGCTTCTATGCCTTTCAGATGAACTTTCTTGCTATCTTGCTTGGATAGCTCACCAAGGGCACAAGAGATAGAAATAACATAAATATACAGAGAGACAAAAATACATGCTGCATTTTCAGGATCTGAGCAATTATTCAAGCAGACCTAAAACCTTGTTTTCCCGGAACCTTAGAAGTGTCTCCATGGTGTTCTTTTGTGAGCTTTGAGCTGCAAAAATACTTTATGTTTAATAATGATTGTAGTGAAATAGGAGAATTAGCAAGAATTTTGCTTCTGGCAAACTTATTTATGCTATCTGCTTTTGACTGGGTGTAACGTGGGTATTTTCTTCAGGTGTCTATGAATGTTTTGAGGTTTTTGATTTGTGGAATCTGAGTTCTCACTGCAGAAAACAGCAGGAGTCAGTTGAGATTGGTTCCTTTTTTGGGGATGTTGTGAGAACGGGAAGGGAGACAGAGGGGGAACAAACTTCAGCCTTTAAACTGGCCTCATACAACCAAAATTCCAAGAGAATCCATCACAATAATGCAAATAGTCATCCATGAGTCTGTAATCCATGGAGTTGATATAAGCTTCAGAGAAGAGCTTTTTCCCTTTGAGCTACTCTCAACTTCCACCTTTTCCCTCTGCATCTTGGTGGATTTCCATCAAATTGTTAGTGCTTTGCAAGCCAGCACTGAATACCAAGGTCACTGTACAACATTCGTGCAACTTACCTGTCACTACAGGTTGATAACAGCTGTAACGCTAAAAATGCAAAAAAAAAACCTGCTATACCGAGATCCTTAGTGTTTGATTCCAGTTGCAGTCTGGAAAGATTTGGAAGGGTAAAAATCTCGAGCATATATTTTACAAACCACCAGAGGGTTTTGGTAAAGGACAAATCAAAGCATGAAACCAATATGCAAAACAACCCCACTTTAGCAGACGCTGCTTCCTTTCCAGTATTTCCATGTACATTTATTACCATTATTAACAAAACTTCCCGAGTTCTCCATTCTTATCTGAAATGCTTTGAACACACAAGACACAGGAATGATACAGAGGATTGAAGTTCCAGGGTGGCCAGCATATAAACTAGTCAAGAATTCCAATAACTTGATTACAGTTGAACTTTATTTTTAAAATGTGATTGACAGGTAATGACTGTTTAGATCTGTGTCCAGTTAGCTCTGATGGATCCAGTAAAATAATGATCAACACAATGTAAAACTAACATCATTGCTAACTGAAGATAATATTCTAGTCCTGTATGGTGTTTCTGCCATGCAATGATCCTAGTGTCTTCTTTTGCTCAGTTTTTTAATGGTTCATTTTTCATTTTTTCTGGTTCTTTTGCCTCTCAGCTCATGACAGAAGGAGGATAAAATGTCACCCCAGGATATTTCTGTAATAGTCCCTATTGTGCTTTTCTTTTTCCTTTGAAAGGATGAAAGCATTTAACAGAACTAAGGTATTACTCAATAACTGCAATAAAAAAGCCCCAAAACCAGTCTAAGCACCATTATCAGTGCTAGTGGACACTGGTTCTGAACATTCCTTGTGAAGATGAGGCCAAAAGATTAAGGAAAATGAAGCTGACAAGAAAAATCATGTTTTTGAAAAGTCAGTGCCCCTTGTGTTTTTGGACAGATTGTTTTCTTTCCTTGTTAGTGAGGGAATGTTTTGTTTTCTCTATTCCTCTGAATTACCATTGTGATTCAGCTGTCATATCAATTTGGATTTGAGGAAGTAGAAAATTGCTGTTCATTAATGCTTCTTGGACTTGACCTGATGACCTGTTATTTGCAGAAGGTGGCTTACATTTTCTTACATTTCATTCATGACCTGGAATAGTCAAATCAATTACAGTTCTAAGAAAGGCAGTACTGTAGCTAGGGTCCTAGTTTATCTTAAGTTGTTCCTTTTCTCTAGGTCCTCGACCATGAAGAGATATTGTAGTGCAGCATTTCTCTGGATTGCTATCACCCGTGTAAAGCCAGAACATCAAAGATATTAATCTTTCGTAAGCTTTTGGCCTCATTTGAGCCAGTTTATGTGTTCTTTGAATGACATTCAGCATCAAATTGGACTGGAAGCAGTTATTTTGGAGTTTGTGCAATGCAAGATGATGTGAATTTAAATTCAGATCAATGATTTTATCAAGTTTGTCATAGATAATTATATGAAGACTTCTTGTAGAACATATCTTTGGTCTGCAAGAAAAATTGAAGTTTACCTCCTCCGGGTAAGTCTGGGTTTTGTGTTTTTTAAATGTGGTCCAGCATATTTGCATGCTTAGTTCAGCTATCAAAATCAAACATGTTCTGAGTTCCCTAACACCAGACCACATCTCCAAATTGACTCATACTGTGATATTAAGACACAATGTTGAATTTCCTAGCTAGCCAACAGTGATGTTTAGTTAGAGTGCCTTTCTAAATAAACTTCAATAGGCTTATTGAAACAGAAGAGTTAAGTTTTAGCCATACAGTCCAAACACAGAACAAAACACAGCACCAATTTTCTGAATGCATGGAGAACCACAGTACACAGGTAGGGTGCTCAGACCGGCAGAGGTGGGAAGAAATGTCCTGTTTGGAAGGAACAGAATATTTATTTTTTCATATAATTAATACATTTATAATGAAGAGCAGTGTTTTATTGCTGAAGATAGATGTTCATGGTTTAAGGTTCAAATGCATTGCTCACCTATCTATTTAACTATCCTGGGAAATGTAGTGCTGCCTTTGAACTGATCTCCAAAGTACTGAAGGAAGGACAGGCATGTAGCAAAGGTTTTATTTTGGTTGGGTCTTTTCTAAAGGATTCAATTTCACTCTGCTTCTGAATGAGTGCTACCAAGTTGCAAATAATCATTGCCTTTTCCTGTCTTTATGGCAGACTATCTTACAATCCTCCGCAAAACAGTCTGCAGTCATTTCTAAAGGCACCTGGAAAGTGGATGCTTTATAGAAAAAGGAAACAATAATGCTCAAGCAGAACATTTCTTTTCCTTCTTTATGCATAGGCCACTATATCTATTTTCTTCCAACGTGCAGGACCAAGAGACTGCACTCCAGTCAATTTGATAGGATAATGTAGCAAACAGGTAGTGGTGTCAAAAGAGAAGAAGCTGTTACTTCAGTAAAGTAATGGTAGCTTTATAAAGAGCACAGTGCTTTATGAACCACTAAAGCATATAGATAAAAAAAATCTCCCGGTCTAATTTCAGGGACAATTTGTCTGAAATAACCACCAGCTTTAAGACAATATGTATTTCTTATTTATGTGGGCTGTGGTTATCAAAAAAGTCTGAAAGTGTTTCAGTAAGACTGTATGTCAGTACATGCCTAAGAAAATCTTCTCCTGATTTATTAATTCAAAACAGTGTCCATGTCAAGGACCATTTTTTATAGGTCTTATAGGACCATTCCTAGAGTTGTCTGGTAATGATGGTAAGAACAAAAATCTCAGTAACATTACTTATTTTTTTACTATGACAATGTAAAATATTCTTCCCCAGACAGGAAGAGTTAATGAGAGTTTTAACATAGAAAAGTTAAACTTCTCTCAGAGCTGTTCATTCAACTCTTTCACTTTAAACTAATATTGGAAAGAGATATTAAGTACTTGTTCAAAATTAGGGCCTGAGAAAAAATCTACAACTGTACTTGAGACATTTACTTTAGAAATCCCTGTATAATCATCAAATACTTTTCCCTGTTTTAACATAGGTGTCTTTATCTGGACTAAGCTGAAGACAGTGAAAACGTCCCAGTTTAAAATTCTCAAAAAAACTCCCTCTCTTTTTCTCTTTGCTATTAAACTGAGAGAAGTAGAATAAGGGCAAAAAGAAGCAGTCCAAGATGGAAAGTTTGTCCTTTCAAGGAAGATTAGAGATTAGTTTGTTTACCTGCAAGACTACCATCTGTCCAACATTCAAAGTGACATGGGAACCACTGACACGTTGGGTCTAGAAATCTCAAATCCCCTTTTACTGTGAAAACAGACAGTGTCACATGCAAACCTCACTTGCATGGGAGTTTTGATCTAGCCTTCAGTCTCCTGGGACTGAGAAGATTTTTGAATGTGGCCCTGAGAAATAGAAAGCCCATCAGAAAAAGACTCCAGGGACAAGGGATCTCCTTCTGCCCAACTAAGAAGGAAATGTACGTTCACTTTTATAGGGAGGGAAAAGAATCTGCTAGTAGTTCCTTACTCTCAAGTATTTTTTCAGATAATTCATTTTTCTCTCTCTTGCAATCCCATTGCTGAGTTTCATTTGGCTAAGCAGGAGTTCAAGGTGTACTGTGGGGCTCAGAGGAGGAAAAGGGAAATAAATCCTTCCAGGAAAAAAGAAAGCAACCAATAGGACTTCATCCAAGGAGTTCCCTGAATCCAGAAAGCATATGGTGATTGAGTTCCACAGCAGCTCATCTGAAGGATATCAAAATGAAGGGGTCGTTTTCCAAGAAAATCTCCATGCCAGCAGTATGGAACTTGATGTTAGGATACACTGGATATATTTGACTGTTTAATTACTAGTGATTCAGTCCCAGTTTCTTTCAAAAGTAACTAATGTGGAATACACATGAACCTGTACTTCTTTCCTGCAATGGCACATTATGAGCAAGTTTTTCCTGCTTCAGCTTCTTGGACACAGGAATTTTGCAGTCAGCAACAGATGTGGGTCTTAACTTCACATTTCGATCACTTCATTACCCTTCCCCTGCCTATTCAACCGACACGAGCCAGGAAAGCCTTACTGAATGTGACTAACATTCAAAACATCACTGGATGTTTTACAAGATTCGTGGCTGTGAAAGCACGAAAGCATAATAAACCCCCTCCCACTGACTTGTTTCCACAACCTAATTAAAATTTTAACCATATAATGTTCTGAGGATTTCCAGGCTGGTTTTTAGTGATGTACTTGTTCAAAAGCAATAGATTTAATCTGTAGGTACAAACTGGGATAACTGAAAAAGGTCAGCCCCCACCAACTCTGCTCATCCTCACAGTCTCTCATTTCTTTTCAACATCAGCAAAGCCTAAATATTAATGTTAGTTGTTATATTTAGGCCAGGTGACCTACCCAGTCAGAATCAGGGATTAGGAATTAATTTCATAAGGCATTATTCAAAAATATAGCAAACATTTGACCCTGGCTCATACTCTTTAAGTCCACTGTAAAATCAGGACCAGAATCTAAAGAGAAGAATTGACAATTGATGCTAGCAGATATTTTTTTGGGTTTTCATGATTTCCTTTTTTTTTTTTTTCTCCTGCATAAGAGCTGTACACAGAAACTTTGAGATAGTGGATGGCTCATTAGCCAAATTCTGATGTTTTGAAACAAAACAGATTACTCAAGAGCAATAAGAATGACCCAAGTTCTAGTCTGCTGCTAGAAACCTTTTAAAAAGATAAAGAAATAGAGTCACTCAGTAATTATGAGGAAGACCACATGGCTTAAAGTGACCAGCTAATAATCAATTCCTGCTGCGGCAATTTTTGTCCTAGTTATACAGTATATATGGAAAAATGAAAAGCATGCATCAAAAAATCAGCACTGTTTCATAAATGGAAAACTGAAAGTTCATTCAAAAATAGATAATGTAGACAAAATAGTATGAAATCCCCCTGTTTTAAAATAATACTTATTTTAACAGTATCAATCTTTAAAAATAATTAGTTATGTGAGAATAAGTGTTTTTCCTTTTCATTGCAGAGCTTTTTGTGTGCATTATGAAAACCTTTTTAATCTGGTTTGCTTCCACAGCTTCAACTTTAAAGGTCATCTTGTTTTATCAAGATGTCATTTGATGACAGCTTTTTTTAGTACTGAGTGGTACTGACAGCATGCAGGAGCTGATGTTTCTTTAGAAACAGTAAAAGAAGTGGTGTACACATATAACCTAAAAATAATGGTTATTTCTTTTGCATTTTAATTTATCGCTAATTAGCTGACATTTTTTCATATGCAAGGATCATCTCTGGCTTTGAGTAGTTTTTGTCATTGAGTTTCAGGAAATAAAACAACTAACTAAAACCTCAGCAAAAGAGGACAACTGTATGCAATAAATGCTGCAACAAAAGAAATTGTAATTTTAAAATTACAATATAGAGAATGTAGAGATATAGAGAATGACAGAAAGAACATCTCTGAGATGTTAGAGAGCTCAGATTGTCCTTTGATAGATGCATACATGAAAAGACAACACAAAACCAAAAGTAAACAAATCACTCTTTGGGAAGAGGGAGGTCGTGCTTCATGTTCTCAATGGCTACACACTTGCCATTGATGGAACTAGTGACTGCAGAGCAGCAAGCCAACAGTATTTGAACAACAGTATTTGAAAAGGACACTGGTGATGGAGTCTTCTACATAAGTAGTAGCAGATGTCAGGTTTTTCTGCAGCAATTCCAGGTGTGATTTTTTTTTTTTCCCTTCTTTGAATTCACCTGCAACAGCAATTTCCCTGCTTCTAGCCAGTTCCTTCCTTTCAATATCAATAGAATTGTTTGAAAAAAGGAGCCAAGGTGAAAAAAGCAAGAAGTCTGTGTGCCTGGGTATACTGTACTGCCTATTAGTTCTCTTCAGAGGCAAAACCAGGAGTATATGCTTTACAGCACTGGAAAAGTTATCAAAGCAATAGTGTAGAGATTATACCACCATTACAGATCCCTTGATGCACGTAGGTTCTGAAGAAGGGATGGAGGGGTTTAATAGAGACTGTGGAAATCTTGAGACAATTCCCAGTGCCAGCAAGGGCTCTCTGATTCACAGGGAAAAACCTTAGACTTTTTTAGACCTTAGACCTTCTATTCAGTTTCCAATGTAAAAAACTCTTTGCAGTAGGAGTGACATCCCATCATTTTATTTTGTTTTCCTTAAGTGATATTTTCTCTTGATTGAGCCCCTATTATGACATAAATATGAAATAGTTCAGAGTAGCTCATAGACCCAGGTGCTTGTGTTTTCTTCTTCTTAAGACATTTGAACATTTTACTTTAAAAGATTTTTTTTTTCTTTGAGATCAAGCAATTTCCTTAGTATTTAAGAGTATTCCATATCCCATGTTTTCTTCCCAGAAAAACTCTAGATTCATAAATGAAAAACAAGCCTGGATGTATATACTTCTCCTTGCTGCAGGGTAGCATAATAATGGAAAAATGTTGTCATAATTGTTATGAGGACAGGGGATTGTTTCATTAATGCAGCTAAAAATGTGTTGTTCAGTCATCTGATGATAACAGTTGCCTGTGAGCTTTCTGTACTTGTGGCAGAATGTCAATATTCCTAAAGAATCTTACAGTCAGCAGTTTCAGAGGACAGGTTATTTGCAAAATAGCCTCTACATTATAATCCAGTGACACATAAATCTGCTGCTCCCTAACTTCCAGCACCAGCCTTTCCAAATCCAAAGTTAAATGGATTCTGCTCCAAAAGCTGAATCGTCACCTAAACTGCAGCACTTGAGAGATTTGCTATTACTGAAGAAATTGGTCTCCTGCATATATCTATTGAATAATTTCCCAAGGACCTATCTTCAGCCCACGGTAATACAGTATATTGCAGTGCTGTAGCTTCTGGATAGTCTAATAGACATGTAATCTTATTTTAGCAGAAACCTGGATGCTCATAGCCTTACTTGTACACCACAGTAATTTCCTGTAGAAATAGTTCCCTTGAAAACAACAGGGTACCTTGTACAACTGTTGTTTGGTGTATATACACACCTCATTAGTTTATACCAATGACTTCAGCAGACTTACATCTTGATTTCTATTACAGCAAAGCTCAGGCTCTTTTCTAGCAGGTAACTTTTTTTTCCCTTTGTGTAACAGAAAAATGTGAAAAATGCATTTGAGCATGGTGATTTTCAAATACATTTCAGGCCTTCTTAACCTATGTTCATGAAATCCTTCCTGCTCAAAGGATTGTATTCACAGTTACTTAATTCTGTAGTTACTTATACTTGCAGTGAACTCCTTGGTACACGATACCACTCCTGCTCCTATAGTGAGACATTTTTTTTCTTGGATCCTTTTGGCTAGGACGGAAAAAACAGTAAACCATGTATATTACTTAGAGTAAAAGTGTTATTTTTCTTAGACTGTGTTGTGTATTACCTGCCTCCTTCAGCAAATTGGGAAGCAGCACAGACACCATTTTACTTGTGTTCTCACTGGCTTCCCTTTTGGTCCTCTGTAATTGCAGGTTTTTTTCCCTGAAACTTCAGCAGATTTATGAATATGGGGTACACTTTGCTGCTGAACAAGATCAAAACAGCCATCTCTGAAAGACATAACTGCAACTTGTTGCTGGCTTTCATTTACAGTGGAGAATGGAAACTGAAGCACTGACAAGTATTTACCTCGACAGGTGAAGATCACCCTTCACTGTTTCCCTTACACTCAGCACAGGAGCTGCTAACTTGAGTGGCTTTTCTTTAACATTGCTATTGTACTGTGCAACATAGTTGGCATGTTGAAATGTTATCACAAGTACCATTCTTGCCATACCAGTACAATCCACTCATATCAAAGAAGCTTTTCAACACAGATCTCAAACAATCTCAAATGGGACCTTGACCTGTGACAAGCAAGTGCACATCTTGTGTATTGCATGCTAGGACTTACAACTGGCTGGGGTGCGATGTTTCAGGATCACCTTGGCCTATCAAGGAGGCCAGTCCCCAGACGTTTCACTCTGATAAGCAAGGCCAGGGACCTTGTACAGACGTCTCATTATTTGTAGATGCACCGCATGGACTCAAACCCATGTGTATGTTCAGCTCTCACCCAGATAAAATAGCCTGTGATGAATTCCACAGTAAGAGCAGCAAAGAGAAGCTATGTGAATAGGTTTTGGAGGACCAGATCAAATAACTCTAGAGAGCACTTGAAGCAATCTGTCAAGAAAATGCAGTCAGGCATGAGTTTGAGTGGATGTTTCAGCAGGCTCACTGGCCTGTCTGTGGCTCCAAGTAGCTCCCAGAAGATGCCAAATCAGGTCAGGTGCCAAAATCAACACCCATTCCCTCTATTCAGTTTGCCAGATGCACCTATACAATGAATTGCATTCATTTGGTACAAACCCCTCTTACCTCTTGTTTGCCTTGGTGCAATAGATGTACTATAGGTAAAAGAGGTGCAAACAGTGCTTCATTGTAATCCAATGGTATGGAGAAACCAAAATGTACTAGTAGTGAAAGCAGCTTTAGTTGTATATGGATTTAAACTCACTTAAGGAAATTAGATATAAATCTCCGTTTGCTTGCACTAGTATGTGTATTTTAGCCTTATTGATAAGGTAAGACATACTTGTTTGAACTGTCTCTCCTCTATTTCTTGCAACTTCATTCATTTTCCATAGCCTCAGAGTATCTTTATGAAGAGAACTATTGCACTATCATTTAAGAAAAGCAGAACACATTAGGATTTTTTCAGCCCCAGTAAATTGAAACAACAGTAACTGTCACCCCTCAGTATATAATTCCACCTAACGTTCACAAATGTAAACAAAGGAATTTCACTACCTACTATATAGAAAACAATCTTTTGATATTTTCTGCCAAAATATGTGAGACGGAGAAAAAAGTGTTTCAAGAAAGAACAAAGATGCAGAAAATCTTAGAATGCAATCTGAATAAATAGTGGCATTGTGGTCTTGCTGAAAGCCTAAACAGGGAGCTTTTTGGGCTGAATGCTGGCTCAGCTGTGCTAAGAATTAGGAGTTTATATTATTTTCAGATAAAAAGAACTACATCAAAGATACCTGACTATCCTCTTTTTTTTCTTCTAGTTTTGTCTAACCTTTGGGGACAAAAAGAAGTAATGTTACTGAACACCTAAACATATCAATTTCCTGTTTTGTTTCATGAGATGACTATGATTTGCAGGATTTCTTTATGAGACCCAATTAAATAGAGAACTCATAATATTCATGCAATTTTTGTGCCAAATATACATAGTGCTGATACAGCAGGGATCTCAAAATATCAACCACCTGCTTGGAAGGAACAGAATTATGAATGCATCTCCTTAAACAATAATTCATCATACTCAGAAGCCTAAAGTTAAGCCGCTCTAAAGCCAACACAGCTGCTTTATCATCTTATTTGGGGGCTACTGCTGACTTAGAATGCTGGATATCATTCTTGCAATTCACGGCTAAGACTACATTAAAGGATTTGGAGCTCTAGGAAGCAGCATTGAATTTGGCATGAAAGATCTTGGAATCCAGAGTTGAGAATGGCATGTCTACACTTCCCATACAAAGCACCAGGAAATCAAAACAGATCAGGGAACCATACAGAACTAATGCATTCCCAGTGTCTGTGAGAAACCAAGAAAACCTTTGCATCCCTCACTCAGGACTGTAGGGAAACTTACCCTCTACTCAAGAATCCTCATCCTTGAATACCTGACCTCCAAAACCAGATGATTATGGGGTAGAGTCTTCCCTAATTGAGGTCAACTGAGGTACCAGCTCAAGAGAATTAAGAAGATACCTTTTTCCCTAGGGATGGCTGCTCCACTCAGAATAATTCATTTTAATCTGCATGACTTCCTCACGAGAGGACTTGGATCTGACATAATTTAGGTCTGTGATATTTTTCTTCCAGAGAGGCTAGCACTATAGAAGTCAGACAGACTGAAAGCACTCACAACTGAGCTTGGAAGACTTGCATGCAGTCTAGAGATATATATCTGTGTGTAGCAAAAATGAAATCTCAGGACCTGAGTGGGGTTCTGGGGGATAAAAAAATAACACCACAATATGACAGTGGCTTTAAGTCCATTTTTACTGCATGGATGCAGAATCCTGCTGTACCCATTACAGACAGGTGTTAGTCTAATTGACCCTTTATAACTTAGATTTTACAGCTTTCTCTAGAAGCCAGGTTCACTAATTAAGTATACTTCATTAGGAATCTTTTCCAAGTCTCTGATTTAAACCTTTGCTGAATGTGGAACCAGACACTTTTTTTGCCTCTTTAGCGACTGAGACAATATCTCAGAAGCACCTTCTTTTCAGACTTTTTGAGAATTAGAAAACTATTACCATGTCTTGTTATTTCAAAGCTCTCCAAATTCCCTTTCAATTTTATCTTTATGAAAAGGAAATTTTTCTTAACTTTATAATGCCAGGTATTCTTTAGCTTTTTCTGTCTCTTTGTCAACAACTAAATGTACATCAGGATGACCATTTCTGTGAAGTGGACATCTAAAGTTGTCTCAGTTAATAACAGAGGTGTCATGATATCTAATGGATGTTGCTAAACTGTTCAGCCATAATACGATAAAAGCCCAACAAGGAATTTAAAGCAGAGGATGAGGAAGTCTAACACCATAAATACAATCTGTTGACAAATACCAATCCTATCAGTACTATCCATGCTTTAATACAGCTTATAACAATAAAAAAGGGGGGAACTAAACTCCAAACAGAACACAATCCTGCTTATTTTACCTCTAGCAGGCTTACTCAATCTCTATGCCTTCCTCTTGGGAGCATGGTACTGATCAAGAGATTTTCCAGACAAGTGATAGATTTGTAGGTCCAGCTCTGAAAGATACAAACATTTTTCAAGGGAAGATTACCATCTAGCCTTTAAAGAACACTCCACACCAAATAGATCAGGTCAGTTTTCATCAAAGAAAATCTTTGCCACCAAAAAGGCAGCACTCACCCTCTTATCTTCAGGAAATAACCTTTAGGGTTTTAGCAAACAACACAAGAGTTTTTCCTTGAGTCTGCTATTGTCTGAAGCTTCAAATTAGATTGATGGCTCTTTTTCAGAAAAAAAATACATGATGGACTTGGGATGGGGTGAAAACACAGAAAAAAAGAACCCTTTAGATTGAGATTAAAAAGAGATTTGCTGCTTATCTCACCCAAAAACTTAGCATTTTCATCTCACCTACTGCCTGATTTTACCTTTTGCTCCCAAATATTGCTGTAGGCTTGGCTGCAGGATTGCTTGCTCTGACATCCAAAACGTCTGCCTTCTCCATTTGACTGAAGCTCCATTTCAGTGGTGTGGAAAATTAATTAGGGTTTTTTTATTTCCTTCATATGTAGACCTAAATACTGTTTCTAAGGTTGCAAATATGATAAATCTGCAAATAACAAAATATTAGACTCCTTTTACATAGCTTCTGAAGCTAATAGCAAAAACAACCATGAAGGAATCTCAACACAGAATCTGCTAGTTTAACTATAGTAGAAACAATTCAGAGTACCAATTAGAGAGATTACATTGCTCCAAGTGATGCAGAGAACTAAAAAAATCAGATAAATATACTAACCAGATGTCACTTTATCAGATAAATGGAAGAAATATTCCCTAGTGAACGGAATAGTCCATGGGATGCCTATTGGCTCATGCACAAATTTTCTTTCACTCCCATGAATACTTTTTCTGTGGCCTTTCCTATAGCCTTTGCTCATGAGTAACATGAGTACCTCCACTGCACTCTGTGGAAAGAGCTCCTGCTTTATATAGATTTACCGATCCCAGGTTCTGAGCACCTGTGCTCACCTCATCTGCTCTGCCAAGGCACCCTAATGAGATGTTAAAATGCCAGTAGGGAAAACTTGGATTCATGTCTTCAGCTTCACTTACTGGAAATCTCTACAGGGCACGTCATGGCAAAACTGGCATGCCACTAAAGATCCAGAAAGACCAAAAAAAAAAAAAAAAGCAAAAAAGAAGAGATTAATAGTAACTGATATGACTAGGTATTGTCTGTGCTCAGATGTTGTTCAATATCCTTTTAGTATGTTTGAGTTTTTAGAAGTTGCATATTTCACCAGAAACATTTATGATAATAGTACACCACTGAAAAATGGTTGTTTCCACCCATATCTAATAAATATATGTTTAAGACTGAAGTTGTTCTAATGTAATTCATACTCAGCCATGCATGTGATGTTTGGATATGAACATCCTTTTCACATTGTACAACACCACCTCACTGCCATTATGTGTTTTCTCAGCCTTACTTATATATCTTTATGGTGCTCATTTCAGTGAGTGATTAGGTAACTTAAAATGCCTGCACTAAAATCTTCTGTCTTTAAATTGAGCTCAGAATATCAAAGCATATCTACATATAGTCCAGTTAGTTAAATTCCTTTGACTGAGTTAACTTGCTATGAAACGGCACCTTGTTTTCAAAAGGAAAAAAAGGCAAAAAGGTTTTCGGCCATGTATTCTTGGCAAGGTTAAAACAACCAAACAGAAGACAGCTCCAAACCTGGAAGCCATCTGTGTGATCTTGGCTGGGGATTTTTTCTTCCCTGCCCAGGGACATGAGTCTTGTATTGCAAATAATTCAAGATAGAGCACAAAAGACAAATGCATCCTGCTCAGAAGTCCAACATAATGCACCTTTCTGCTCAACTCCAAAGATGTGCTAAATGCTCTTCAATCTTTTTATTAGTTACTTTGTCCTTGTCTGCTTCAAAATAAGGGAGCAAATCTCAGCCCATTTGAATCCTAACAGCTGCAATGACTTCAATAGAGTTATGAGTATTTATTTATTCCATCAGGAAATCTTACCCCAAATCTTTCCTGACTGTAAGATCACTCTTACTGCTAAATAGGATACTCTATATCATGTTATTCTAATGTAGTGTCATGTTTTCAGCAAGCACAATTCAGTAATTCTTCAACAGCATCACAGTGACAGCAATGCCCAGGATCTTCTAACTCAGTCTCCTATTGTATCTAGTAATTGTTTCTGCATTTTGAAATCCTCCATAGGTACTTTTTCTTTGTGGCCACAGAATTAACAGATCTGTTAAGCTCCATGAATACAAATTGCATTCTCAAAAAGGTAAAACATTAGTTGTCTGAAGATAGCTTAGTCTGTGAAAGGCTGAAAGACTCACTGTGGTGTGAATAACTGTCCTGAATCTTAAAGTGTTTTTTAAATAATAAAAGGCTAGGTACGGGAAGAAGAGAAATATTTGAACTATGTCTTTATAGTCTCTTTATCAAAGATATTAAAAAAAAAAAAAACAACAAAACCAACCAACCTCAAATACAATGGCAATGGAGGATTAAACAAAGCAATATTTTCAAAACTTAAAAAATACAGATTTTGTTTAGGGCGGGAAGCCCTCTGTTCAATGGGAAGGTTGTTATTGGACATCCTTGGGCTTCAAGTCACCTTGTGTTTCTCTAATCATGCTTCTCAGCTAGAACATGCTGGTTCATACTGTTCAAGCTCTTGGCTCTCCACCATCCCCTGAACAGAAATGGCTCTCTTCCTTGTTTTGTGCAAAGGCAGATTAAGTAGAGGGGTGAAAGTTGAGAGCAAATGCATTTCTACAGTAAACACAGCCTGCGGTCATCAGTTTCTTTTAGCATTGGGTGGCAATTATTTCTATGTAATGGACAGTCACCCAATGACCCTCTCCTTCAGCATGCAACACTTTTACTGTCAAGTGTTAATCCCTTTGTTAGCTACGCAGCTGCACATTCATTTAGGAGGGCTAATGACTTATACTGTTTTTTTTCTGCAGGATTTTGAGGGTCATGTAATTAGAGGTCAATGAAGCCTTCAGAGGTACAGTGACCACAGAAGCCAGGGGCAAAGTCAAAGTATTTGTCTAATTTTGCAATTGGTTGTTTCAGTGAGTGAAACCATGTGATCAGCTTCACACAGAGGAAAGGTAAGTAGGAAAAGAAAAGGAAAACAAAAAGTGAATTGCCTGGCCCTCACAAAGCTCCAAGATGAAAAGGAACATGTTGCAAAATATTTTTGGTCAGGGTGCCAGAGAAGCACACTGTAAGATAAATGTCACTGAGGAACTTGTTCTTCTCACACAGATTGAAAAAGTATCTAAAGGTGAAAAGCTTTCTTTTAAAGGACTGGAGATCCTTAATCATTAGCGGGATAACTGTGAGAGCTGGAAAGTGATAGAAAAAAAAAATATATGAAGGTTAACTGAAGAACTTTTTTCTGTGCAACAGCACTGGCTTAAAGATTTGAGCTTTTTTTAATGAAAACCATCCCTATCTGCAACACCTCAGGAAATCCTGCAGCACTTACACCAGGTGAGTACATCCTTTTGAAGTCCAAGTAATTTTTGCATATGTATTAATATAACAGGATGAAGTAGAACAGTATAATAAGAGAGTCATAGTCGTGATAGATATTAGATGAAAAAAAGAAACCCTTCTCAGCTCTGATTTCTATATATGGACAAATTACAAAGCCTCATTTTGCTCTGAGATGTCATTCCTTTTCCAGCATGCAGGGGCTTGCAGATGAAGCCAGATCTCAGCAAGAAGGGTTGCCTGGATGCTGTGTTAGTTTTGGCACTGTGACACATCATCAGAAGGTCTGATCATCCTGACTGAAGCCAAGGTAAAGCAGGGAGGTGTTGCAAGAGGCTGGACATTCCCTCCCAGCACAGCAGCACACATTCAGGCTATCAGGTGATACCTACCCACTGTCTTGGTGTGTGGGGCTTTGTGCTAATTTGTCACACCTTCCCTGGCTGCATATTGTTCTCTATTTCTCATAATTTTCTACTGTTTGGGAGTTTATTTTTTAATTTAACTCCTATGTTTTTGCTTCCTTATCACTATTTTTCCTGTGCTCTGCATGGCCATCCGTGTTATTGAGGCTGATGCACCAACTCCCTGCAGCACAACCCCCAGACAGGATTTTTTTTTTTTTCTCTTCTGTGTTTTGGAGCAAGGAATCTCTTTTCTCCACATAGATTATGCAAAGTTCATTTTTTAATGCTATGGTCTTTGCATTAGATAACACGTACTCCTATTCCCTCAGTTACAGAGTAGCCAATCAGAGTGATATTTTAATGAATTAAAACAGTACACCTTCACTATCACTTTGAATTCAGGAGCATGATTTCATTAAAAATTAAAAAAAATAATAATAATTAATTAATAATTATATTAATTCAGACTGGGCTTATGAGCTAATATCTCTCACACAGTTGTCTAATACAATTATAAACACAATTTCATGCTTGATGAAATATAAATGAAGCAATTGAATGGCATGCTCCAAAGAAGTCTCTCTATCAATGTCACACTCTCGACCCTTACATTGTACCTGCTTGCTTTAGTTAGCTAATTTATTTGAAAGGTAGCTTGTGTTTTGGAAAGATTTAAAGACCATGATCAAAAGATAATGCATCGTGTCCCTGAGGAAGTAAGTCTGATGGTGAATTGCCAGTTCAACCTAGATGTCTTGTTACTAATATGAGGGCATTTTATTTTCCCATTCTTGGCCTTAGCAGCAAGACAAGTCTTCAACGACCAAGTGATCTAAACTGCCTCAGGTGAGTTGACACACACTGGGCTTTGGTCTCATACCTGAGCAGAGACATCTCCTGCTGTACACCTGACTGCCTCAAAATTGCAGTTCTTTGAGAGAACTGCCTCCTGAGTGAGCACAGTACAGCCTGTCCTACCCCGCTGCAACAGCCCATGTTAACTGCAGGAACGTACATTTATTAATGTCTCTATTTTCATTACATCCTGCTTCCATTCATGCCAGCAGAGATGGAACGTTTTGCCATTGGAAACCTTGGGCAAGATGACTAAGGAAGCTGATGAGCATATTTGGTTTTTTGAGTGATTTAGGATCTGATGATAATCAAACACAGTAGATGTACACTTCTGGCTATTTAAAAATTTATCATCTTTATCACTAATATCATTATTAGTCAGTTTTGGGATCATAACAGTAATTTCTCTCACATACAGACTAGCTGGGTAGCCATGCCCAGTGGTGTTATTGTGAAAAACCTTGTGTGCAATTGCATGGCTTGCAGCTGCAAATAGGTAAAACTGTGAAATACTCACTCATTAATTTCTCATGTACGCATTCCAGGAGCCTCATTGATGCCCATTCTCACGGTGTGCCTACAAAGTGAGAAAGAGAAGGAAAATTAATCAATTTTGATCAAAGATGTAATGATCCTGATAGAAAGTGGTGGGAGGAGGAGAATCCACAAACCTCCAATCTAAATAAAGCTGACTCTGACTTGAGTCTGTGCAGTAAATATATGCTTTATTTTGCTGGGGCTTGGATATAATTGAGTCAAATTATGTCGAAAATCTAGCTCAGACTCTGAAAGCTTCACACAGCTTGAACCCAGGCAGTTTTGCTTGGCTCAGGTTTAAATAGGAGCATTCACTCAGTCTCAGTAATGACTCATATTCTTTAACTAACTTGTATGTGAGATGTGACAAAAGTGTGGCTCAGAAACACAAAGCATAATTATTTAATGATGAAGTCAGGTTGATTAGGAAGACTTTAAACTATTACACTCTTAATATTTTGCAGTCACTGAATAAATGAACATAATTTAATTCTTAAAATCTATATAGTTCCTGCTGCTTTTGCAAATTATATGTAGCTAACAAGTTAGGTTTTTCCCAATAGAGAATTCTGTATGGTAGAGCAAAGAACATACAGAATTCAATGCATTGCCACTAATAAGAGGGAAAACTATTCTTAGTGACTATTCAGCCTAAAAATGACAGAACTCACATATCCAGTAACAATCATGAACCTGACAAATCAAGCTTGTAAGCCTGTGGTATGATCTGAAAACCTAACAAGCTTCCAAGAAGGATCTCTGGTTTAAAAATACATTCTTTCTTTCTGGATTTTTTTTCTTTTAATGAGATGTGCAAGATTGAACAGCATGAGAACGGCTGTGCCATTGAAGGGATATATCTATACATTATGTAGCTGTGTTCCAATTATGTAATTGATCCATGGATAAAAATCCCTTAAGGGTGGCTATTAATGAGATTGCCTGCTCTGAGTGCATCCAGTAATAAGATTAGGTATGTATTCATCCTGAGCAGAGATAAACCAATGACAAGTTCATGCCAAGATAAGACAGTTTTGAAAGGCAATTAAACATGGGACATAATGTGTGTGCATATGTCTGTGGGAGGTTGCAGGATGGAAAGTCGGTTTTCATGGGCAGAAGTGCTTCTGAGTGTAACAGGTAGGGATGAACAGGCTTTTCACAGTAAGGAGGTTAAACTTGAGCTCAAAAATCATAATATTTGCACTTGGAATTTACAAATCAGTTTTATAGAATTTATAGCCTGGCCTTTGTAGCTTTTTCTCCACAAAACCATAGAAGACTTGAAAACACCCTTGAAAATTACCAGCTGACCAGTGAGACAAAACTTAATCACCATACTTGGATTTATATCTTGTCGGAGTTCAGAGAATACATCACCTAATAGCATCCAGGCTGCTACATGGCCTCTCACACTGGCTAAATCAGGCAAACCAGGCAGTGACAATCTGAGAGAAAATATCTCAAGTATAGATCTCAAGTATTTTCTAAAGGAGTTACAGTAGAAATATCTGTGCTATAGTTATGGCATCACGTGGTTCACAAAAGCTTGCATTGAGCCTTAAATTTGGACTTTCCAGGTAGTGCTGGATGAGCAGCCAAAGCAGTGTGGAGCTCAGCACATGCGGAAGTACACACAGAGCCAATGGCTCTCACCACATCACAGAAAGGATATTTCTGTCTCCATCTTATGGCCATTGTAACTGCTTGGTTACTCATCACTGCACTGAAAGACAACTTGAAAAGTCTCCCAAAATCTTCACTCATTTTTACAGCACTGGGTGAAGTTTATCATTCCTGTGCTGTTATTACTAATGTTGGTTAAGATGTTGTTTGCTTGTAGCATCTCCAAGAAATGCTGAACACAGTGTGCAGAGAGACTAGAATCCTTTCAGAAGCAGAATGCTGCCTTATACCTAAACAACTCAAGCTCAAATCAAATTTGAACCACTAGGTTGATTAAATAGACCTTAGAATGCTGCCTCTGCTAGCCACACATCATATATCTGAACTAGAGCCAATTAGCCAGAGCCCACGCCTGTGCAGCTGAAACCCCTGCGTATTGCTCTGGACATTAACAAGCACCAGGTAGAAAAGTGGAAAGGAAGGACAGCTATAACCCAATTTCTGGAGTAGTATCTAGGGAGATAATGGACAATGAGTGGAGTATAAAGGGTAGGAACAAAGGTGAATGTAGGCATGATTTATGCTCTATTTTTGCCTCATCAGTTCAAGGTCACTCTGCTAGCCCAAATGAGAGCAGGCTGGAGACTTCCATAAACTGTATCAGTTGGCAAAACCTTTAAATAGAAAGGTATGAAGAGAGAGGAGCGTACTTCCAATAATGAGCATGAGTACCTCTTTTAGGGATTTTGAAGAATTATTACACAGAAGAATCACAATAATTTGTAATAACAGAGTATCTTAAAAAATTCTATACCAGAAATATTGGCCTTTCAATGACGCGTGAAAGGAAATTGAGTTGCATAGGAAATTCTCTTCCTCATTTTAAAAAATATTAAAACCTCTTGTTCAACTGTCAAACATCCAAATTTTTTAAATTAAATTACTTAGGAAATTTGGATGTTTGACACTTCATCTAGGTGTCATTGAAAGGAATAAGGAGACTTCTACTCTATCTACAAGCCTCAAAGGGATGGTTGTAAGTTTTTAAAATATTCACTAAATGAATATTCTGTCTATTAGGTGGTGAGTATATAAAGTATATGCAGAAAATGTGTGTGACTGGGGAATTCTTGAATTTAGCTGTATACTTTTATGAACCTTCTGTTAAGAAGTTGCAAAAAACATATGGTATGTATTAATAAATATATTTAGCATGATTCTTTCTGAGTAATTTATTCACAGTTAATTATTTCCTTAACTTATTCAAAGCAGCCCAGAATCCAGTTCCTAGCTTCTGCAGAAAGCTATTGTATTTCAACCTGTCTCATGTTAAACACCAGGATCTTCCACTCGCTCCCTCAATCTTATTTGACAGAAGCTGTACATATGGCTAAGTATGGCCACCCTACTCCTGAGTCAAAAGTACATCAAAAGCCCACCTTTCTGTGAAAAATCTTTTTACAAAGTACTAAGAAACTAAGTAATTCAGTAAGAAATACTGGATTTAGTTGCTCCCACTAAGCAGTCAGGACAGCTGATTCTTCCAAAGCCTGTCCTTTGTGTCACTCATGGACATACAATGCTGAGCAATGACACAAATTCTCCCACTAGATATTTTGAATCATCAACTTTGTTTTGCCTCTTGGAGTCCCCCTTCATATTTTTTTTTTTTTAAATCAGCTATCTTCCAAATTAGCATCAAAGATATACTAGTTGGATGCAAGATCTCTGGACTGTTTCAGAAAACTCTGATAATTTTGTTTCTTTCTATGTCCTTCCCTCACTGTCCTCTCCTGCAATCAGAATCCCAATGTGTGTGATGAGGATTAAGCCATGACCCATGCATGATTGCAGGAAAGAAGCCTTTAAAATATGCCTAAGTGCACTGCTGTTTGAAGTTACTGATCCTTAAAATAGATGTCTGAAAAAAAAAGTGTAATTTCAAATGTTTCTGCAGATACTGTTCCAGTACATGAAACAAGGAGACACATCAAGCCAAGTTACATCAGTTATGCTCCATTATATCATGAACTGAGCCAAATGAATCAAAATATACAGTAATACTTCAAATGAAAATGCAAGCTTTGTACACTTTCTTTCCCTAGTTACCACTTTAAAAGCATTAAAATATTCAGATTGATTTGGGGAGTTTATTTTAGCTATTCTCTAAAAATCTTCCCACTATAAAAAGTTTTTCATGTATTGTGAGAATGGATGAATAATTGTTCCCTGTTTATGTTCTCCGTATCACTCATGATTTGAAAGCCCACTAGGATATCCAACAGGTCCAATGTTTGTCCAGCTCACTTTATATAGATGATTTCTTCCTTCCAAGCCCTCCTTGTTTTCCTGCTCTCCATCCTTATTTGTTCCCTTCTAGCCTTTTTAAGAGATGATCACAAGTGGGGTTTGTGAGCTGGTACATCCTAAACTTATATAATCAAAATTCTGAAATGCCATTATTTTATTCTTCTTCACTTTCTGCATTATTCTTAGCATTATTCCCTTGGCTGATCACCTCTAAACTTCAAATGGCCTTTGCAAGAACTACATGCAATGACTCAGTGATTTGTTTCCTAAGTTGGTATGTTTGTTTGTTTTGTTAATGAAGCCATGAGACTAAGAAATCAGCTTCTCCAGAAAACTCAGTTTCTCCTTTTCTGTGAGCTTTCTGCTCAGAGATGGCAGGAAAACAATGGATTCTTTTTTCTTTCTTTTTAAGGGGCCTTTTGTCCCTGTTGAGATATTAGGTATCAGGTGCCACCATTGGAAACTCAATGAATGAAAATGCCTTAAAAGTCCTAAGGTACTGTCTGGGATTTTTACATCCTTGCATGCTCACTTAGCTTAACAGCAAAGCTCTTTCACTGTCATCTTATATTTTAAGCATGTTGATAGAAGTCGTATTGCTCCCTCCCCACTAGTCTTTTAAGGTAGTTACAACATAATTTTGTCCCGTTTAACATATTTACATCCTAACTAAGTCAAGGTACAATCAGATGTCTCACCTTTACTGATGTTTTCAGCCCTATTATGCCCACATGCATGAAAATCTATGAGAAAAATATTTTAGTCATTTCCATAGCCATAATTTAAAAAAAAATAATCACAAATGCAATGGATTTCAAAGCAAAGGGCAATGGCCCAGACCTGAGGCAGTGTTCCCAAAACTGGTGAGATTTGAACTAAATTGTTTAAACATGACTCCCAGTTTGCAGCACTGGTTGTTTGAAGGAGCAGAGAGTGAGGGTCTATGGGTACCTGCTAATCACCAGTGATAGTGAGGGGCCTGGCTGCAAATCTAGACCTGCAGCTTTGCTCACCTCTGGCTAGGGAAGCTTCACGCACTAGGGAATTATAAATAATCTGTGTGTTACAAAGTTCTGACTTCTCAAGTGTGGGAATTGAGTTTCAATGGAAGAAACAAAAAAAACCCCAGGAAGAGAAATGGAGTGAAAAATAGATGACATTCAGTGCAGCACCTATGACGTAAGGATGGAAAAATAAGGACCTATCCTTATCTCTGAGTCTCATTCTGGACCTGTAAAATCCTCTCCTTACTAAGCATATTTATATTCCTGCCTCTGCTCCAGAAGGAAGTAACATGAACTGTTCTACAGGGTGTTGGGAAAGCAGTCTGTTCTTTTCCTTCCCTTTCTCAAGCAGCAATTCCAGTGTTGTAAACTATTCATTTGCTGTGTGTGCTATTTGAATCCACCCTACTAGCATACATCATCAACAGTCAAAGGTAGTTTTCTGTAGGTGCTTGGAGAAGAGCAGAGACAGGAGGAAAGGATGCATTGCCCTCACTGAGCCAGGGACAAGCAAGTTTGGTGCTGACAACCTCAAGATTTTCACTTAACACAGTTAAAGCCTCAGTCTCTGCACATTGTGGTGCCTACACAATCACAGAGAAATAAATCTTGGTTAAATTTTTGATGAGCTTTCTACTGCTCTAAATAATTAACTAAGACTTCTCTCATTTGAACATGGGTACAACTTTTCATGTTTCAAATGCTTCCCCAGCCTTAATCACAAGGGAATCACTCAAGTTATTGAGGTCACTTCATACATTTATTACTTTTTAACGTCACTAGTCAAAACAAATTTTGAACCTTCACACAGGGAAGGAAGAACACAGTTTCCTTTTGATCTCGCTCCAGGTAAATCCCCAGGAGGAGTATGTGTCTCATTTCCAGTAGCTGAATAATAGAGATTGATAGGTTAATCACTTCCAATACAACCTCGAGAGTAATAGTGTGTGCTTATACCCTAAATTCTGACATTCCCCAAGTCCAGGATATTTCAAAGACGATAGTGCAAGATATCACAGGATAGTTTTGAAAGACAGATGCATTAATAAGGATACTCCTGTATGCCCTCATGTGAAGCATAGGAGATTGATCCTGCTTTTGACAGGCTGATTGTATGACACTGTAAATACTGAAGTCAGTCCTGCTTCACCACCATATAAGGGCATAGAGAATGAGGTTTTAAAAACACTCATTCTGTCCCTTCATTAAATGTCAAAATAAGCTTGAATGCTGTTTTATTCAGAAATCAGGCCATCTTGTGAGTATGTGAAGCAGGCATTAAGTGTATTAAATATTGGATTCAGTCCCCTAATGAGGGACTTTGATCTCCTATCATAAGACTAAGGTGTGAAAATTGGACTCTAAAAGCAGATTAGTAAAACAGCTCCTTCAGAACCACTCCCTTTTACTGCTGCTCAGTAAGTCATAGACTGTGCCTGAACTCAAGTAAAAAACCTGCAATACAAAATTTGCGATGTCCAGTCTGCAAGTCCACTTTTATGCAAAGGGAAAAGAAAAGATGTTCAACTGAGGTGGTGAAAATCCATAATTCACATAATTCAGCATAGCTATCCTGTGAGCTTCAACGTGCCATCCACAAAAAATGGAACCAGTCACATTACTGTCTCAAAGACATCACAGGAAAACAAACATATGTAAAATTGCAGAGAGCTTTAACAATATTATAGAAACAGGAGGAGATTGCACTCTCAGCTGAATTTCTAACAAAGGTCTACCTGAGGCTTTCAAACTTGTCAATAAATCCAGGATTAATGATCTCAGTCTGCACCATTTTGTAACTCATTACTTTAGGCACCAAAGCTAGTGAGCTGTTTCAGTCCTATACAACTTTATCTTTTTTTTTTTTTTTTCTATGGATGGCCACTGCAAGAATCTGAGCCGGTTAGTTATTTCTCAGGAACCATGGTTACTGTTGTTTAGTAGTTATTGTAACCAAGTTTCTGTATGTGCTGTTTTCACTAATTCGTCCCTTTTTGCAGTGAAAACTGTCATAACTCCTTGTTTTAAAATGCAGACTGCCTGAGAAAAAGGCTCCTGCGAAGTGACAGGTTCAGAGAAGCACTACGTGTGGAGGAGAGCACTTTAAATTGAAAGAGGTTTCTCTCATTTTTCTGCAATGAGACTGGCAGAGCTACACATTATTAAAACTGGAATTTTACAAGATTTTCCTCAAAAAAATGTCCTTTAGTGATATCCATCTCTTCAACTAGTTTCTCTGAATAGCATATGTATGCATAGCCATAGGTCAAAATTAGGTTACTTTTTCATTTGCTGATGGTCTTGCAAATGTATATATTTGTCCATAGGTACTGAAAGCATCAACCCCTGAGTGAGAAGATCAGAAGCAATACAACTAAATATAAACTGTCACAGTTTCTCTGTCCCAACACTTAAGTTGGGACACTCCAGCTGAACATCAAGCTAACTAACAAACTAACTAGCCAACATCAGACTAAAAGCTAACTCAGAAGCAACATCTCACAACAGGGGCATGGTGAGATTTTCTTCTTTCATGAGAGCATTGTACAAACTGTATTTCTGAGCCATTCATGTGCCATTATAAAGCAAGTGGGTGTCACAAAAAGAGCTGCTTTTCATCACCAGCAATTACTATTGATATCAAATATGCCCAGCTCAGTCCACCAGCCTCCCACTACTAAGTACATAAATTTGGTCTGAAGTATACATTTGCTTTTCATCTTTGTGTCAGATTCATGTGACCTCAGCAGGTCATAAAGGATAACCAAGACTTCTCCAAGGTTTCCATCTACTTAATGAAGATGCATTTAATCTGCTTATGCCATAGTTTTTGCTCGTCTTCAATATTTGTGACCTGATCTGAGCAGACCTGCTTTAGCAGAAGGGTTGAACTACATGATCTCTATAGGTCCCTTCCAGCCTCTATCATTCTATGATTCTATATCTACATACAGGAGATCATTAGTATTTCTGTGGTCTAACGCATTGTCACACTTTCTATTTCAATGCCTCTTGACTGTGATTTATTAAAATGACAGACCACCCTACAGTTTGCAATACATGAATACTTCATTCCCAATTTTAAATACAGTCCCCTCACATAATTTCCAGCATTTGAGAGAATATGTATTTATATTAATCACCACGTGCTGCATGTATAATTTTTTTCTAAGTGAAATTTCCTTTTAATGGAGGCTGGGTCGGGAGAGAGCAATTATATGAGTTATGTGCACGTTACAGAATAATTTGAAATCAGCTTTCAGGTCAATCTTTTTTAATTGTCTATTTTATCAACTGCTTTTGACTAGCAATTTAAATAATTGTGTTTGCCTAGTACCCAGAAATGTAATTGCTTTTAGATGGCCTTTATTCTGATCTCGGTGTCAGCGTCTTTCTCTTCATACTGCGCATGTTTGCACCTGTCTACATGGTGACAGATTTGTGGTGACAGCTTATATAACTTATTTATAAAATGACAAATTATTTTAGAATTTCTTTAAGTTCACAGACTGGAAACATGGAGACACACCTGCTTGCTGCAGAAAGCTGAAGAGGATCTGCTAAGTCAAAGGGAAACTACATAAATTGGTGAAGAGCAGATTTCAAGTGAAACAAAAGCCTGCGGGTCCCCTGTCCTCCAAGGAAAATACCTTCCTGTCCTTCAGATTGCACTTACATGAGCAAAGACTTCAACCAGTGGCCCAGCGCTGCTTTGATGTCAACACTAAATGTGCCAAACCTGTCACTGTAATTGCAGTAGGAGTGTCACTATGTAGCCATCTTGTTAACATAAAAGGATCAGCTCATCAGCAGGCAGTTTCACTAGGTACTGTAGTCTGAGATGTCCAGCTGATGTGCTACAGAAAGAGTAACGAGATCCTCTGATGGCAATTAGTGCTCAATTCAAGCACTACAAGCAGAAATAAATAAGTGAATAACAGCCCAAAGTGGACAGACATAATACTACTACAGACACCAGTTGCAATGCACAAACAGGTAATAGATACAGAGCACACCAATAAAGGACCACCGCACATACAAGGTATGTTCTGACTAGCTGCTAAAGCAGCAGTACCCAGGAGCAACAGATTGGGAAAGTCTATGCAGGGCAGGCAGTTTCTACAGTATCTGTATCAGTGAAATAGTGCAGTGTACACAGGTTAAATACAGCTTCCTTCCAGCCCAGAACCAGAGCTGTTGGAGTGGGCTCACCTTCACATGCTTGCCCTCAGTCCTGGAACTGAAAAGCTGCTGCTGTGACTTCTACTCAAGACACTTGCCTTGTCCTCCAGACTCTACACATTTTTATATTCTGCCTCTTCGTTAACGTTTTCTACTTGTAAACATATTTTCTGCTTGTTCTTGTTGGCATCCTGTTTATCTGTGACTGAACATGCATGCCTGTGCACCTATTTGTATTTTTTCTGTGTATTTGTGTATGTGACTATATGTTTATATTTCACTTGTAATTGTTTCCTTCTGTCTGCACTGAAGGCTGTAAATATTCCAATTTCTTCTGGCACATACAAGCACTTGTGTTTACAACTGTGCAAGTTTGGAGATAACAGCTCCATTTCTGATTCATTTCTGATCAGAACTTCTGTGGGAAGCCTGTCTCTCTTAGCCTGTATTTGGTAAGGGAAAATAAGGGTTCTTCACAAAAGGTAAAACAGTGTCAGCTTGCACTCACCCAGGGATGTGCTGAGCTCTGAGACAGGTGAGCTGAAGTTACACATTGTTAAGCTGAATATTACAAATGTGTTTTTAGGCATGTTAAGATCAGAAGCTTACATGACTGTTATGAAATAAATTCAAGAAGTTCTGTCTAAATAGTAGAATGATATGATTAAAATGAAAATATATTGAAGTGGCATAAAAATCCCCACATACTCACTTGGAAAAGATTTCTTCTGTAATCACACTCTATCTCCATATTAAACAGATGTTTTTCAGCATTTAGTCCTGAAATGGTGTAAATCTGAAGAGCTCCAAAGATCTCAGATTGCTTAATTTTTCTTTGAAGTGCAGCTGTATCAGTATTTCAGTTATATCTATATTTTCAAATCAAAACCAGCACTGTGATTAGAGACAGGTCCTTTGTGAAAGACAATTAATTTAATGAACTGCTCTTATTTTCCATGTCCTTGGACTACTAGGAACACATTGTAGTTTACATGAATCTGACTCAAAGAAAAAACAAAAATAAGCAGCTAAAAAAAAACAACCATCAGAACTCAGAAGCTAGTATTTCAAATTTGACATCTGAACTGGACTGGGAAGACTTATTGTGAGACAAACTCCAGGATTGAATGAATGGATAGATAGGTTAAAAGAACAGATAACATAGATGATAGAAATTTTAAAGCAAAAGATTTCTCTGGCATTTGAAAGGATTTCCCCTTGCACAGTCAGTTACACTGCCAGGACTTAGAAGGGAAGATGTTCCCTGCTTGCTCTGCATTTCAACAGTGCTTAATTTAGCCTAACTTTAGCCACTGGACATGAAAATGCTGAAGGCACTTGGGAGATTCTCTAAAATAAAACATAGATTTGCTTATCTACTTGCTTTAGTGTTCATTGTGTAAAATCAGGAAAATATCTGACTGAAATCAGGCTTCACTAGTTCAAGATAATCACAGTTCATGAAGAGAGTTGCATTTACTGTCCAGCATGAAGTAAAAAAGCATGATAGTGAACTGAGTCCTCCATCAGCAGTGAAACATACAGGCTGCAGATCTCAAGGGTCTGAGGTCAAGATAAGGTGCTTTGGAAGTGCCTGATTTTTGTGTAGAGATCCTGGACAACTAGCTTGGGCCTGTACCAGCAGCAAGCTGAGATGCCAATAGATCTGCCTCATCCTGAGATCTCTGCCTTCTACATAGCAACTGTAAGTATATGTGCAAGCAAATGAAACCTCTGTCCCTGTAGGCAGTGCTGGAGATCCAGGAGATAGCAAGGAGAGAGCCAGGACCAGCAAATGAATGGAGGCTGCAATACAACATAAAGTGATTTTGCCCACAGAGCTCCCATATGGCTTTTAAAACCACTGGCCCTCAAAGACTTATGGGGAACCAAAGCCAGTTTCCAGTAGTCAGCTGAGGTCAAACTCCTGATTTTTTTTGTTGTTGCAGGCACATTAAAAACCTGTTCTTTCTGCTGGACTTCAAGTCATGCCAAGAGCTGCACTGTGCAAGTGGCGTGCACCAAACCTCTTGGATGAATAATAGCCCGTCCAGGCCCAGACAGAGCCATTATTATATATTAAGTCAATACTGCATAGAGTCCTTTACATTTTTGTCGTGATCTGCAGACATTAATTGCATTTATAATAGCTCCAGGGGGTCTGCAGACTAAATGTAATTTCAATGAACTATTAAAGCTCTTTCTTGGAAAGGACCATTAAGATTGCAGAGCAAGTGCTCAGGATGACATGCCATTTGTACAAACTATGTCACAAACAGTGGAGAGGGACTTGCAGGCTCTGTAGTGAAAATGGGATGTGAGGCAGTATGCAACAAATCCAGACCTACTTGTTTCTGTGCAGTGTTTGAGTTAAGACTTAAAAGTAACAGGGTACACGGATGAATCCTGCTTCAAGACTTTTTGGCAAACTGAGGTGGTTTTAATAGAATGGAGTTTACTAATCAATTCTATTCTACCACGGTACTATCTATAACAGTTTATTCCATCTCCACAGAAGTACAAAAAATAACTAACACCTCTTTGGGATTCAATATTCCAACAAAATAACTCATAGGTCATTATTTTATTTCTATTTTGGTATCAGAAAGCACTAGAACTACTTCATCTTTTGCTGATGGAATTTACTGTTTGACTTTTACAATAAGGGAACAGTCAAGTCCTTAAATTCCAGCAGCACAAACAGCAGGGAAATACTTGCACAGCACCTTACTGGTTGTAACATTTTGGGTTTGCTGCGTTGCATCATTTTTAGGGACAAGAGAGTGTACAGAAAAAAAAAAAAAGCACTGAAGTATTAGGGGAAATTGTACCTTTGTGATCACAGCTTTTCATGCTTTAATTTTTCTGAACATGAAAACAGATTTACAGTACATCTATAAACATGTGTGGCTGATTTTCACAGGCTGCCTTGAGACAGACACTGAGCTACCTTTGAAGAGGCATGACGGAGGGTTAATACAAAAAGGCTGAACAGGTTCTGATGGTTTCATGTAAGACACTGGAGGTGATGTTTCTTGCATAAAAAATTACCTGTGAGAAACTGAAATTCAGCCCTGAGATTGTTTCTGAGGCTTTAAATAAAACAAGGTTAAAATCATACAGTGTTTGCTTTGTCCTGTTAAACGTGTTTTGTATTATGTCTATGCATATGCTTATAATTCATTCTTTTCATTGTCACAGACCTTGAACAAGAGACACACTGTAGGACCACAGCAGGAAAAATATACAGAATTTCTTAAAGTCATGGATGCAGAAAAATAAAGACAAGATTAGTTTTCACTTACTGAAAACTGAAACTTACCTGTCTGTCCTTTAATTAGTTTACAGGACAAGAAGAGGCATCAAAGTTGCCACCTTTCTGAACTTGAAGAATGGCAGAACAGCATGCATAACTTTGTGATGCACAGAAGGATCTGGGTTCAGGTGATGCTGTTCCCATCTCAGCTGTAGTGCTGCAATATAATGAGTAGTTCAAGGTGTCAGAAGTTGTAGTGAGATTAAAGGCCATGAACAGTACACACAGCTTGTAAAAAAATTGGAAGACCAGATAAAGCTGCTTCCTATAAAGATGCAGGCAGATCTGGGTAGTTTTACAGCCCTGATTTCTGTACAATTTTAGGTCACATGAATGATTTAATAACTTCTTCTGGATCTAATATAAAAACCTGGAGATTGTGTAAACAGCCTCACTGTCTCAGAAAGAGCAGATTTCACAGACACTGGAGGGCTGGATATGCTTCAGACTTGGTACTCACCATGACAGAGACTGGCATTTAAAAAATCAGACACCAAGAATTTTCAGTCTTGCTTAATACCCAACAGACTCCTTTGTTTGAATCCTTAATTCCATCATTAGACACAAAGGTCCATTAAAATAATGTGGGTTTGGACATTCTGTCTTTTGCCTGTTACAAATTAGCTGTGTAAACTGTGGAAGAAGTTACTGTCTGAGAGTAACCTATCTTACAGAATCCAAATTTGGTGGGAGTTGGAAGGAACGTCTAGAGGTAGACATTGCTGGGATAGAAGCTAATTCACTCATTGAGCTGTCTCCTACAGCCCCAGGCTACCACCTTTTCATTCTGACCCCCTTCTGTTACATGCTATCAATTAATGTAAAACGCAGGGCTTAGCAAACGACCATGACTGATCCACTGCATTTAAAGACAAGGGAGCTTAGTAGAAGGCAGTGACACCTGGGCACAATGGTCCGCATCTGTGTACCAACAGTGGGTGCCATGTGTCACAGAGCTACTTTACCTTCTTGTCTTTTGTTGAACTAACAGTTCAAGAGTGGTCACTTCAGCTTTCTTCTACCCACTTCATGTGCTACAGTCCATCACTGCTGTCAGATGCCAGGCAAAATGCATTCTCTTTCTTAAAAGCTTATCTCTTTATAACAGCATTTATACATAAATTAATGAAAGATCAGAATATAAAGATGCTCATTTTTGATTATTTGCCCATCTACAGGAAATTCAGTTAAAACTGTATAGTTTTATCATCACTAGGTAAAATAAGCATGACAGGATATTCTAGCCTCTGGATTATGTAGATAACACACAGAAATGTCATTTACATTTTCATTCTTTTCACAGAGCAACAAACCCATGCTTGCAAGCAAATTAAAATTCAGAACTTAATTGGATTTTTATATTCTCTTTAAACAGGTAATATTGTTTTTCTTCCTTTTTTTATTGTATCTGAACACTGGATTTCATTTTGAGTGTGAGCCACTGAAGGTGAGAGGCCCTCTGTGCTAAATGCTTCATTTAACACCATTAAAATCCACCTTTCTTCAACACATTTGAGGATTTAGATTTTTGAATGCTAGTATTGCAGTATCATTAAACAAGTGAAAGGCTATGGAAAATTATTTTCTTGCTATATGCACAAACATACATATGTGTATATATCCACACAAGTACACACATATACATCTACATATTTGCTTCCATATACACAAATACACATTTATATGTATATGTCTGCATGTAAATGTAGAGAAAATGTTCTAATCACTTGTCTCTGTGTGTTCACATTTTTACCATAACTTGCCAAAACGTTTGAGAAAGAGAAAAGCTTATTTCATTTGAGTCTTCCTGAAAATCTGCTATGGTATTAAGTCAATGCAAATCAGTCATTGTTTTCCTTTTTTCTGCTTATCATAGGCTTCACCAAGGTGACATACTGTCTGATACTGTGTTTAAGACCCTATCTCTGACATTGGTCATTAATGTCCAAGTAGCTTCTCTGCAACTGTGGATTATGGAGGACAGATCTCCCACTGTGTATGAATGGCATGCCTTAGGTAGGGGAATAGATCTTATTAGGGCAGAATAAGAAATATCCCAGCGACAAAATGTCACTAAGCTATTCATATTTTCACTGAAGAAGATACAGAGAATGGGACTCTGGCAGGAAACAGCATTTGTAAGGGCAACCAGAGGGAAAAGTCATCTCGATGCACTCTATGTTACATCTTCAGTATTGACTCTATGTCAGAGAGGAGCACCACAGTGTCAGGCACACTGCACTTAAGATCTCCAGACACATTTCTGGTTTGTGACACTGGAAAGCAAGGTTTCATTCAACACAAGTCATTTGCTATCAGGAAAATATCTGAAATTATGAAAATGTTTGAATGATGAGAAAATAATTTCTTGGCCAGCACTTCTCATTGCTCCTTGTGAGCACAGTGGGAGGGCCAGGAGGCATGAGACCGTTCCTGTTCTGTCCCCAGGCAACAGAGACAAGCTTTTTCCCAGGGTGACAAAGGTCTTCTTTCAAATATACCTATTCCCATTCACTGAATGAACACTTTGTGGTCCTGAAGAATTCACGGAAGTGAAAGCTTGGTTCAAAAATCCACAGTGCTAAACAAACACATTTGGAATAATCCTAGTTATTCTTTTATCGGGGCTGCTTCTAGTCGATGTGTGCTGAACATCATATCCACAACTGGAAACCTCCACACTGCAAATTTGCATGGGGTGAGGCAAGAGCAGAAAGACATTGCTAACTGAGGGCCTAATTATAAAACTTCTATTACCTTTGGGAAACAATTGACCACAAATGTCAACTATTCAGCAGGGGTAGGAGCATTCTTGCTGAAACAGAAAATTCTCTATATTAAGTCTCTACATTTCACACTGAATCATTTTCAACTGCATGACTTAAAACTGATAATGCCAGACATTTTCCATATCTTTTGTGTTTTCCTTTCAACAGTGATGCCAGTTTCAACATCTGTCACAAGCTACAGAAGTGTATAAATTAAAAACATACTTTGCCTCCTGTGTGTTTACATTCCCTACAGATTATTGGATGCATTTATATATATCTGAGACAAAATCTCTACACTTTCAATACAGAAAATCCCTTGACTCATCTGAAGATTTGCCCCTCATTTTATAAACTGCGTTTATCATGGATTGCAACCTGAGAAAGGATTTGGAATAACTTTTCAAAAATTAATGTTTTCCACACAAACTCACATCTAAGTAATAAAGAAGTAAGCAAGGAATAAGTCACAGTAAGATGTTTTCAGATTTTTGTCTGGCTACACCTCTGCATTCTCTGGAGTTCATAAGCAAGCATATGAACCTGTTAAAAGGCAATTTTGTGTTATTTCTGCCCAACGTAGAGTAAAAAAAATATTAAATTAACATATAATGGGAAAACTTGCTCCCACTGGGATATCAAGTCCAGCTTTATAGACATCAAAAATGTGTGTAATTCAAATCACTTTGGCATAACTGTCCAAATTCATTCTGCCATGTTTATTACTCTAAGCTGTGTGGCACTTCTCTGGTTAGCCCAGAAATGAACCTGGCCATGCTCACTCACATGTAATTTCCATTATAGCACCATGCAATGCAAGATGTGAGCACAAACTCTTCTTGCCCTGCCTCCGTGCCAGCCTCCCTCTCTGCTAAAATGTCCAGAAGATGTGGACATGAAAGTGGCCCACTGGAACAGTCACAAATAAAGTAATTTTTTATTTTGAAAGGGTTTTCTGAGCTTTTTCTTTCACAGTCTCATTTTTTTGTTTGTTTTTAAATGAAAACATTTTGCTTTAGCAATAAAGCTTTCTTTAAAGTAAAACCTCCTACAAAGTTAAAAAATAAACCACAGCTGTTAAGACAATTTTTCATTTGTATCTCCTGTGTCTCCTGTGACATGATGTTTGAAGATGCATTTCCACCAAAAGAATTTTGATGGCTAGCTATTGTTTTAAATAACTAAATAAACTGAAGAAAGTACTGGGTTTTGACATAAAATTCTGAATTTTCAGTTGAATGCCAACACTTCCCCCTTCCATAAAGAAACATGCATGAAATTGAAAGATCTATTCCCTTCCTTCTGGTCCTCATCCTTCAAAAAAGCCCAAGGACTTTTTCTCCGGGAGAAAACCCTTGCTTTTTCTATCGGTCTAGTAAGACTATTGCTCTTTTCAAATGAATAATAACTTTATGCTTACAGATTACCATATTCTTACATTCAGCTCCTGCTTCAGAGAGTAGATAGTTAGCTACTATCCTATAATTCAACTTGATTCACAAATATGATGAGAATAAGCGTATCTTATACAGCCACGATCCAACTACCCATACTTTTATAGAAGAGCAATTCTGGTACCTCAGCTGCAGCTCCCACCAGCTGTACTGGTACTGTAGCATTATCCCTCAGGTTAGGAATATGGACACAGATCTCCATGGAGCAGGTGACAAATGGAAATCCCCAATGACTGAAATGCTGATCTGTTTCTTGATTAACCCCTCCAATACAAGTAGTGAGAATTATTTCAAAGGTCTATTTAAATGAAACAGAAATTCCAGTCATACTTCTCCTGTATTTATCTCTCTCCTCATTTATTTATTTTTTTAAATAAAGAATTCCTGAGCACATCCAGTATGTTTTTCTAGTGAGAGTGTAAACAGCTAAGATCAGCTCTTTTTATTCTATGCAAGTGACTGGATTGAGTTGCTGAGTGCACAACATCAACAAACCATATAATTTTGTATGTAAAAGGGGTACCCATCAGCTTTTGTCTATTCATTTTTTGCTAAATGCATTAATTAGATGAAGGAAAATTAAAATAATTTCTGAAAGGAAAGGACACTTATCAGAGTCAGTGGAGTCAGTCACAGCCAGTCCTGCTAGGGATCCATTACTAATCACTAAATCTGACTCCTAAATAGCTTTATGGATGCAGACCTGTGCAGAAATCAGCTCATCAAGAGCAGCAACAGCAGGAGAAACTCACCATGAAACAGGGAGTTTAAACATTTTAAAATGTCAAAGCAGGATGACAACCCACAGGCAGACACATCTACTCAGGCCATTTCCTGAAGAAAGCATCCCACATAAGTCATCCTGATGTTTATATGGTAAACAAGCTCCTTGCTGACACAGCCAAGACACGTCAGTAGGTTCTCAGCATCAATCTGCATGGTGATGCAGGAGGGTCAAGTAATTAACCAGGACCTTACCCATCTCAGAAAGTTTGTGTTTTGTAATTACAGACTCTCTGTGGTTCTCATGGGAGATCTCTTAATCCCTGGATGCAACTGCCATGGAATAAACTTCTGGAAAGCTCAGATAGATGCTTTTAAAGAAATCATGTATCTGAATTATCATTGGCAGTATTTGGGGAAAAAACTCTTCTTTTCCCCACTTTATTTTTGGAAAAGAGGTTGTTGAAATAGTTTTCTTCTTGGGCATTTAATATGGATACTTAGGAGGAAAGCAATAGCAGGAAAAGGCTGCCAAGAAATACCACCTCTCAAACCACAGGTGATGATTACTAGTTAAGAGGAACCTGGTGCTATTCTTTTAACTAAAAAGGAAAAGAACGGAAAAAAAATCCCATTAACTAAAGTTAATTTTACATAGTTAAAGTATACTTTTGTCATTAAAACAGATGCCAGTGCATTCGTCATAAATCTAATTCCTCAGAGACACAGCAGAGCAATGTTGGTTTAAAGTCACATTTGTTTGGTTTTTTTTCATACAGATATATTAAGGGACTTCATTCAGCTGTGAGACTTTATAGTTTTAAGATTACTGAGGCAATCAGTTTGTGGCCTTTGTATTACCATAGACAAGTTCAGTTTAGGCAAACACAGCAAAATATTCTAGAATTCCCTAAGTATATTGATTTTGCATCCTTCCTCTTCCCTCCCACCCCATATCCCAGAAAATATCATGCAACACCTGTAACAATTTCAACACTTTAGGCATAAAACCGCAGAGACCACAGGAATATACTGCAGGAGATGTTAGTGTTCCCTTCCATTAATATAAATGTGGCCAGTTATATTATCGGGTCATTAAAATTTGACACCTATCAGTTCCTGTTGCTGTGAGCTGTCAGAGGCATGATGGGCTGTATGTGACAGTACAGCTGCTGTGACTTTGTTCTTGCTTTCAGAGATCAGTATGACGCCTCAAACCTGAACCCACTTTAAAACTTTCAGCCTGGTGAACAGATTAATTTGTAGCAAGATGCAAAAGTCATGAATTTTCCATACTTTATCTCCAGTCTAAAATATAAACTCAATATCTCTAATGCTGGAGACACAGGAAAAAATGTGGTACATCCATTTAAAGTGTTTGTTTCTATTCCTCCTGCCGACTACTATTTGGTGTTTTGCCACTTTGTCGACCCACACAGCACCTTAGCAACACTCCTGGGAGCATGCTATAGGGAGATAATACTAATCAGAGTTATCAAGTCTATCTTGATTTTGACATGATGCTACACTCCGCTGTGCAGACTGTAGATGATACATCATCCCTCCCTCTGCCCCTCAGATGTAGCACAGTTCCAAATGCTCAGCTCAGAACAAGTGTTAAAGGAAAATAGGAGGTCAATTGCAGCAAATAACTTGCTGATTTTGTGCCAAAAAACTACTGCTTTTTGCCAGAATAAGCCCAGCTCTCTGGTAAATTTGCCAGCTTATCCCTCTTTTCTTAAACTGGATTTCAAGTCATGTATGCGCACCATTTATAAGCAGAGTTAATTGTCTGTTGGACCAACTTGAAAAGCCTCATTAGGAAGCAGTGAATGAGAAGGAAATTAAGCTATAAAATACACTATATCAATGTATTAGAATACAGGATTTGATAGGTAACAGTAAATACACTCAGAAGTATTGTAACAACAAATATAGCCTAGAGATGAAGAAAATAATATTTTTTTCATATTCTCTGGACCATTGAGCCTAACTTTGGAAATGCTGGTTTAGACTACATTTAGAAACAAGAGCAAACAATATCTAAATTCCTTTCTTTTTGAAAACTCAACAGCATGATTTTAAAATACAAGAAATTTTGATTTTTCCAATAATTCTGCTATTTAGTTGTGCTCCTTTAATTAACTACCATCAGCACTTAATTTATTTCTAGTGTATTGTTGCCAGCTTTTTTGCATATCTCTCTCAACCTGTGAAAAAATCACAAAATCAAATCTACAATAATTAATCTTCCTGTTTCCACTGCAGAGATATTAAAATGGTAATTGTATTCTTTATACTTCTAAAACATGGTTCTACTTCTAGATACTTATCTGAAAGCCCAATGCAAAAAAGCTGAAAGCTGTGTCGATGCTACTTACACATTACTGGAAGTTATTGAGACCTGATAATAATCACTGCACTGTAAAATCTTCACACAGTGAGGCCAAATTTCATCAATGCCTTTTATTTCTGTACTCAAGGGTGATCACCTGTACAAATAAACTTTTATTAATTCTTAGCATCATACTTACCTTTATTTATTATAGCACAGGAAGAAATCTTGTCATCTCAAAGCTATTATACTTGGCACTTGGCTTGCAACAGAGCAATTTCATAAAAACCTGGAGTTGACTCTTTCCCTGTGATCAGACAGGTTGTGTGGTCAAACCTCATGTTACTCCTTAATGTAATTAAGTGCCCCATAGAGACACCTACTGCTGCTTGCCTCCCTCCCAAAGTCCACAGACAGTTATGACTTTGTGGCAGTTGGTTGCTCAATCCATGCACAGATCAGACCCACTTTGATACTCTTGCTCATTGAACTTCTGTAGATGATGGTGTTCGGAGTGAATTTTCCACCACTGGAACCTGTGGCAGGGCCTGTACATCCCACAAGGACAAAAGAGGAGGAAGACTCCCACTCTATCCATCCTACCATTCCACGCATAAAACACACATCTTGGAAAGAACTCACAGAAATGTGAAGGCGACTGCTTCTAGGAAGGAAGTAGGCAGAAACCAGTTTCCCCCTGGCTCGTGGAGGTTCACCAGCAAGAGAGCTATGAGAAGACAGATGATGTCCTTTGCTGGAAAGGGGCAGCACTGATTTCAGCCTTAGAAGGCATCTCAGAGATATTCTGTGACATGGGATCTGACAAAATTATTTCCACTCACTGTAAGACATTGAGGAGCTGAAGTGTGTCCAGAGATGGCAGTAAAGATGGTAAAGGATCTGAAACACAAGTCTGATTAGGAGCGGCTGGAGGAACTGGGGGTGTGTAGTCTGGAGAAAAGGACGCTGAGAGAAGATATGATCACTCTACAACTGCCTGAAATGAGGTTGCAGTGAGATGCGGGTTAGTGTCTTCTCCCAAGTAACAAGTGATACAAGAAGAAATGGTCTCAAGTTGCACCAGGGAGGTTTATACTGGAGATTAGGAAGAACTTTTTCACTAGGAGGGTTGCTAGACAGTGGCACAGGCTGCCCAGGGAGGTGGTCAAATCACCATCCCTGGAAATTTTTATAAGTCATATAGCTGAAGTGCTGAGGGACATGATTTTGTGGTGGGCTTGACAGTGTGAGGTTACCGGTTGGACTCTATAACCTGAAAAGTCTTTTCCAACAAAAAACATTCTGTGGTTCTATGATAAAACCAGTTTTCCTATACCATTTGGACCCAGCACCTTCACACATCAAAGCCTCCTAATGGTGGATTATTTCTTTTTCTTCTAGATCAAGTTATTTGAAGACTTCCTTTTCCACAGCACTAAGTATAGAAAGGTTAAGCAAGATTCATCAACAGATTAGTTGAAGGCACTTTTATTTCTTTCTTTCTTGTGATTCAGGCCGCAAATGGTCTTATTGTTCTTTCCAAAGCCACAACCTGTGCTGAAATGATAAAGTAAAAGTTATAATTTTAAAAAGGGGAGAAAATGAAGATATTTTGGAAAGTCAGTACTTTTTTTACCCAAAAAAAGAGTGATATCATAGAGAGAAGGAAGTGAACAGGTTAAATTGCTAAAAGTCCTCTACCATTTAGATTTATTTCAGTGTTGTTTGGAAAGTTCTCACAATGGGCAGTTTCAAATGCCCTAGAGTAATTGCAAAAGAAACTCCATTAAGAAACCCTGATGAGGGAAACTATTAAAATCGAATATACAGTTTGCTCTGATGACTTTCCCTACTTCATTTTTTGCAGAAAATAATATAGTTCCACGTTATTTTTTTTCCTTTCACTCAAAGTGTGAATTACAGTCCTATAAATTCACCCTTACTGTCAATTAAATTAAATAAACATTGCCTGAATGCATTAGGAAGAGATAGAAAATGATTCAATACCAGGGTTAGTTATTGAGGAGGCTTTTTAATGAACATAAATTGATGTAATTAAAATAAATCTGCTTTCCACGTTTCTCAAGTAGATACCCTGTAGCTATTCCTGTAGAACATTATAGCAGAATAAACACTGAGCCAAAGCTACTATCTTTCCTCAGATTAAATGGAAGCTTCCTACTCTCTGGGATTTTAGAGATAAGTGAGGCTGGAGGATGCTACCTACTTAAACAGCTGTTAAAGGCATGTAAAAGAGAAGATCAAAATTCAGCTGTTTGTTAAATTACCTTTTTCTCCCTAGCATCACCTTCTTTTTGTAGAAGGAAATACATAAAGAAAAATGCCTTTCAATATTACTCTTTAAAGACTGTTGGCAACTAGTTGTAGCTTCTACAAATTCTGCTTGTGGAAGGTATTTTGCATACTGTGATACAGTCATATGTTAGGACCCCATTTGAAACCAACATGCAAGGCTAGAAAAGTATTTTTTTTGTTACAAGATCTCATTTCTTTATGTCCCTAAAATAATAACAATAGGATCAAATGCATTTTAACTGGTTAAAGACAGGAGTTATGAATTATCTCCAGACCAGCAGATACCAGGTATTCCTAAAATAAACCATACAGAGATGAGGAAAGCAGAGAACTCAAGAAGTTCGGCTGGAATATATTAGACAATTTCAAACTGATTGAGGTTAATAAAAAATTAGCAAAAAATCTTTGACATTTGAGTCCTGCAATCTGATGATGATAGTGCCCAAAGGAAGATCTGAGGAACTACAGGCCTGTCAGACTGACGTTGGTGCTTGGGAAGGTTATGGAGCATATCATGCTGAGGGTCATTATGAGGCATATAGAGACAATCGAAGGTTCAGGCCCAGCCAACATGCCTTAATGAAGCTTAGCTAACCTGATCTCCCTCTATGACAAAGTTACCCACTTAGGGGATGAGGGCAAGGCTGTGGATGTGGTCTACCTGGACTTTGGTAACGACTTTGACATAGTCTCCCACAGAATTGGATGGACCCACTCTGTAATGGGGGGAAAACTGGATGGCCAAGCCCAGAGAGAGGAATGGAGTTAAATCCAGCTGTCGTCTGGTCACCAGTGGCACTCCTTGGGGCTCAGTGTTGAAGCCTGTTATGCTTAATATCTTTATCAATGATGCAAATGTGGGGATAGAGTGCATCCTCAGTAAGTTTGCAGATGATATGAAGCTGGGCAGGACTGTAGACCTGCTTGAGGGCAGAAAACACCTTCAGAGAGACTTGGACAGACTGGAACAGTGGACCAAGTCCAGCTGTAGAAGATTCAACAAGGCCAAGTATCAGGTCTAACATCTGGTCCACAATAACCTGATGCAATGCTACAGACTTGGGGCTGTTGACTGACAGCAGCTGAATGTAAGCCAGCAGCACGCCCAGAGAGCCAAGAAAGCCAATGGCTTCTTGGCTTGTGTCAGAAATAGTATGACCGGCAGGAATAGGGAAGTGACTGTCCCCCTGTACTCAGCACTGTTGAGTCTGCATCTGGAGTACTGTGTGCAATTTTGAAGCCCTCACTGTAAGAAGAACATTGAAATGCCGGAGCATTGAATGTCCAGAGATGGGCAATGGAGCTGGTGAAAGGTCTGGGGAACAACTCTGATGAGAAGCAGCTGAGGGGATTGGAGCTGTTTAACCTGGAGAAAAAGAGGCTGAGAGGAGATATGATCACTCTCTACATCTACTTGAAAGGATGTTGTAGCAAGTGAAGATTGATCTCTTCTCTCAAGTAGCAAGCAATGGGACAAGAGGAAAAAGCCTCAAGTGGCACCACGGGAGGTTTATACTGGAAATTAGGGGAAAGTTTTTTAATGAGAGGGATTGTTAGACACTTACGTGGGCTGCCCAGAGAGGTGATGGAGTCCTCATCCCTGGAAATACTGTGTAGATGAGATATGTTTAGGGACATGGTTTAGTTGTGGGCTTGGCAGTGTGAGGTTAGTGGTTGGATTTGATGACTTAAAGGTCTTTTCCAACCACAATGATTCTCTGATTGGAGTTTGGAGGGGTGTGTGTGCCCAGAGCACCCATCCTAAACTGCCCTGAACTCACCCCATAAGGACACTCATTAGCATATGGGTCCTACTGACAAAATAAAGTTTATTGGTTACCTCTGATTTCACAGTCCAGTTCTTGATATTGCTTTGCAAAAAGCATTTCTCTTTAGAGCATAGGCAAGACATAATAATAATAATAAAAAAATCTTGTATCTGATAGCACCACTATTCTTCCCCTTACCATCACCTGGGCTCCTCTAGGTTCTCAACTGAAGTCCTGTTGCCTCTGTCAGACAAATTCTCTAATTCAGCTTCCATTTCAGTTCTCCTTCACATGGCAAAATCATTCTGCTGGAAAATAAAGGATATTTTTTGTGTGCAACAGTATAATTGACAATTAGTGCCTTTGGCATCCCCTCTACAGAGAGAGGAATTTCACTGTGTGGTTAAATAAAGAGCTTAGGTCTCCAGAGCTGTCAGCCTTTAACAAACAATAAATGCATGCAACAGTGTAGAAGGGAATATAAATCATAACAGCAACTTGAAGAGTCCTTCTTAATAACACAATGTATATTTATCTCCAAGAAAAGAAGGCTCAGCAGCTAGAAAACATCACAAAATTCCCACACACCATGGCATTGTCTATGGTAAAATATGCTTGAATAGATGTCGGTGTTCTCAACACTAGAGACCTGCATGCTTAGAGAAAGAAATCATAGCACACTATTTCTCCCGAGGCAGTACAAAGTACTGTTCCTTATAATTGCAAGCATAAGCCTTAAAAATATGTCCATTGCCTTGATGAGTCCTGTTGCAATCTAGCAGCATACCAACCACTGTCTTAGGCTGTTTGGTATAGTATGTAAAGTCCTTAAATCTCAATGCACATGTCTCATCACCCTTAGAAGATAATAGTTTCAATAAAAGCATATAGCTGGGAAGCATGGGAATTTGCTTACAGAATGCTGTTAGGGTGAGGCAGTTCTACTCTTTTCAGCGTATAAATCCCTTCCCCCCTCCCCCTCTCTTTTATGACTTTTCAAGGTGATTACCTCAATGCTTTTCCTTGGTAGTGATTCCTTTGAACTTGAGTTCACAATGACTCACAGCAGGGAGGCACAGAGAGAGCTACCACCAGAAGCCTCCTCCCTGGAGAAGCTTCATAATGCTGCCTATTATTTAGCAACGTGAAATGCTGGCTTAATGGCACACATCTCTTAAACATCCCTTTCTTTCATTTCTTCACCCCAGGGACCCAAGCCATGGAGACATATCTCCGCCCTCTCTATTCCACAATCCCACTGGCAAGGTGCATGAAAGCAGAGAGACTGCCTCCAGACTGCAGCTGTGACTCCTGACACTGGTATTCAGCAAATTGAAGTGGTGGGCTCCAAAACTCAGCCATTTATTCACCCACCAGAGAAAGCCCTGAAAACAGCACATCTTAGAGAAATATATTAAATTCGGGGATGTTTTTCTTTGTCATTATCATCTCTCTACCTCCAAAATAAGAGGTGGAATGCAGTAGCAAAGACACTTCTGATGCTTTAACTGTGCTGGTATGGGGTTTAAAAGCTTCTCTAGTGATGCTTAGCAGAAGCAAACCCTCCTTAGCATAAGGTCTCTCTACAATTTAAGAAAGGCATTCATCCCTCCTTGCACTCCCACACTCTATTCAGTAGAAGAAGATGGATACTAGGGATATACAAGCATAAAGTTCTGGAAGGAAATTGACTACCCTGGTCTCCTTAGTGGTGACAAAAGTAGAGACCATTCTGTCTCCATGTGGGCTGTGGCCCTGAAAGCTTGAAGACAAGAGTCTTGCAAGCTGACAACAGGATACAAGCTACCAGTGATTTAGATCTGGCTGTTATCTATCATTCCTTCTAAACTTCTCTCTTCCAAAAATCATGACAGGTGAAATCCAATACCATGCACTGACTCACAAATAGCTATTCATTTTCAAGAAATCTTTCATCTGAATCCTTTGTTAGAAGCTTCTAAGAAAAACACTGGGTAATAGAAAGTGTAGGTGAAGTGACAAGTTGAACTGATTGCACACAATAAATAAAACATCTCCAGTATGCCATAACTTTGTTTGTATGAACAGGATAATGATGTGAGTCTAGCAGTGGTTCAGGATTACAGGCTACTACTCTGTTCTTCTATTAAATTGACCATGTGATGCTGAGCTTGTCTGTGCCTCTGATTTTTTTTCACCTTGACACCTTTGCTTCTGTGTTATCCCTTTGCAAGGAAAGATACCCAAAAGAAGGCCTGTCTTCTTACATAGACTTCTCTGTCTCTGTTTTGGCCTTGGCACTGTAATCCCATGTTGGCACATCTAGTAATTGTTTTAGTATGTATGCAATTATTATTAGGAGTTCTTATGAAAATAGAAATAATTATGGGCTTTACAGTCTTGTGGCACATATAGCAATTTGTTGCACTTCAGACATTAGTAACATTAAATTCAAGATTGCAATGGTAACATTCAACCCCTGTGATGACTAGAGGAAGCTGTTTGGCTGTTTACAGAAAAAAAAATGTTGTTTACAAGGTACTGTAGAGATGGTAGCACTGCACTATTAAAAACATATTAAATTAATTGAATTCAAACAACCAGACACAATAGCAAAAAGGAGAAACTGGCTCTTTCAGGACAGTATTTATCTGCCTCTGGCAATTAGCATTCAAAGAAGAATCCTTCTCATAAAATGTGACACGCACACAGAAATGAGTCAGGTTCTGCCCTTCCTTTCTCTGTAAATTTCATGGGATGCAAAAAGCAAAAGTGTAGAAAAACAGGAATTTTCCCCTCCTCTCCCTACCTGTTCTAGCAATCTAAGAATAGCGCAGATTAGAAACACCAATTCCCATCCTGGATTAACTCCCCATAGGGATAAATGCCTGCAGAACATAAGTGTCAGTTAGACATGCACATTTCCAGAATGACAGAGAAAGATGTACTATGTGCAGGCTGGAACAGGCTTCCTGTTCCCCTCCTTTCACCATGCCACACACCAACCATGTTCAGGTGTATCCATGAACATCACAAATAAAGGAGCTCTGAGACAAGTGAGTCCTCAGGAGACAGATTCTGAAATGAATGAAACATAGAAGTTTGTCATAATTCTTAGTCAAAACACCATAATATTGGAAAACCTATGCAAAAACCAACCACCTCATGTGAGATATCAAGGTCTTGATGTGGAACTTTCATGCCATGGAGAAGTATAAGTTATCTTTTCTTCTATGTGAGATCTGTCATTTTTGTGTCATCACATGGCAGCAGGAAGTGGAGCTTTATCCAAAAGAGCAGAAATTTCAAGTCTGGCTACATCATAGAGTAACACATGTCCTGGCACAATGATGCCTGCAACCTATTGGCAAAAGGCAGCTAGATTAGGCATAAATCAAATTAACAGATAAAGAATATACTCCCTTCCCCAAGGACACCATGTTAGGAAGGCTCAAAGCAAAGGGCTGAGCACACCCACAAGCTGCTAAACTGTTCCACCGTGGGCCAGCTGTAATAACTTCTCCTCCATCTCCAATCTCCAGCTTTTTTTGTGCACTAATTCAGTGTCCCATCCTGCTGCTGTGCAAGAGAAGAAAGGTTCATTAGGCCTTTCTCCCTTCCCTCCACAAGATTCATCTTGAAATTGTACTATACTCCTGAGCTGTCCTGACTGCGCTCACGTCTCTTTTGCCCAGCATAATCCTTCAGCTAATTGTTGTATGGGAGAGACACCTCTCCCTAGGCATGAGGCAGTGCTTAGAACATTAATATTTCATAAATTAATACAGATTTCTCAAAAATTAACAACACGTTTATGCAATCCATGTTTAAGGATTGCTGTGAAGTAAGAGTCATGCTTTCAGGTCTTGCATTCCACTTTCAGATGAATCCTGAGTATTTAAAACACACCACTATAGTCTTATTACAAAGTATTAATACAACAAATCTCAAAGATATTTATCGACTGCTGCTGTTAACATTTTGAAATGGTTACTTGATTCCCATTAGCTCCTACACTGAGGTAACATTTTCTAGGAGTTTATTTGTATTTCAGAGAAGAGCAAACTGACCATGTTCACACTTTCCAATATTTCTTCCAGACACAAGGGATTATTTACCCATGCTTGCATGCAAATATCTCATCTAATTAAATTCGTTCTTTTCAAATGCACTTTAAATAAAGCTTTTCAGGGAAATAGAGCCTGTTTCAATTTATCTTAGTTGAAACTAGGACTATAAATCTCTTCAGTTTCCTTTATTGATCTTAGACAAAATTACAAATATAAATTACAGCTGCTGCAAATTAAATGTTCTAATGACTGTGTTTGAAAGCAAATGCAATAGTGTCAATAACATTAGATAAGACAGAGAGAGAATAACATTAAGCTACCATTCACTGGTGAAATCAAAAAGGTTTCTGTGGAAACTCACAGCCACAGAGTCCCTTCTCTTATAACCAGATTTCTTTCATACCTTTGATTAATTTATAAAAGTAGCTATGTCCATCTACAGGACTTGCAGGTAGGTTAATGCACCCACCAAGAAGACAAGTTTTCAATTGGTGTGTTAGATGCTGTTGTTTCAGAGCATAACAGCCACTAAAACTTCTTTGAAGTCTTTCTTGTAAGCACACCATAAATGTAAAGCTTTGGCTGAAATTGTATTGACTGTCTTTAGGAAACAAAAAAAAGTTTATACACTGGACCAAGGCAGGAATCCAATATTGGCATGTGGTGCTGAATCACTGCACTTGAAGAGGCAATACATATTCCATATAGCCCACGCTGAAACGTATAAATGTATCTCCAGATTAACTGTGCCACCAGTTTTCTTCATTCTTGATTTCACTAAAAACACTGGCCGCAGCGTCATGCTCTACAAGGACAAATATCAAGTGATGCTGTCTCAGGTACAATACCTTTCTTATGAAGAAGCTTCTATTTCACAAAGCAGCATAATCATCAGTTTTCTACACTGCTGACACTTAGACCCTTAAGCACAAAGGTATCTGTTTACCAGGTCATGAAATTGCAAGTATAATAGCAATGACTTTGTTGCACTGGATAAAACCATAAAACATTTCACTTTGCTGCCTACTGAGCTTTAAAAAAAACCCCAGCATAGGAGAGGAGACAACATTCTTATCATCAAAGTATTTCTGAGTAGCTACTTTTCTGCTTGTGATCTGTGGACTTTCATTTTTCCGTCAACCAGTTCTGTCTCTCCTTTCTGGTACAGACAGTGCTAAAAATATTCAGAAAAAAAAAAAAAAAACACAACAATTCCTTTTATGCTTTCTTAAGTTTTATATGATCAAAAAGCCTCTCCGAATATGTATAACTGTGTGTAGCCAAGGTATTAACATTCCTACAAATGTTATGAAATAGACACCTCAGTAACTAGACAATTGACCTCTCCAGTTATCTGGAGATAACTACAGGACATGAGGACTGGAAATCCTATTGTCTTTGGGGCTCACAGAACTAATTGCTTCTAAACAGAATTAAATTGATCTGATAGACACTATTGTTTCAGGGCCTGACAGCCATTAAAAGTATTGCTATTGGAAGTCTTTCTTGTAAATGCACCAAAACTGGCAAGCTTTGGCTGAAACTTTGTCAATTGCCTTTGAAACCACAAAAACTGTGATCATTGGAACAAGGCAAGAATCCAATATTAGAATGTAATGCTAAAATCAGAAGGGTTGATCTGACAGATCCTCCTAGCCTGTAAGGTGTCGCACAGATGGTACTTCTATGTGCTTACAATGAGCAATAGACCTTGATTTTGTCTTCCTTCCCTCATCATATAACTTAACAAGCAAGAAAATAGCTAGATTAGCAATTTTTGTTCTACTGCTTGTTCCCTGGCGTCAACCAAGCTGTTGTTGAAGAGTGACCTCCATGGATATCCAGTACCACTGGCATCTCTATGTTTTTGGAGCAAGAAGTTGGATTTTTTTTTTTTCCTCAAAATCAAAGTGAAGTTCTGCAAATCCTTGTTATGATTCAGGCAGTTTTCTGTCTTAATGATGAAATGAGTGGGCATCCCAGTCATGTTATAAACCTCTTGTCAATAAGGTTGGTAGCTATGCATCTCTAGGGTGCAAGCACAAGGACTTATATGGATCAGTGTAGCTGGTCTCTGATCTAGGGATAGCATTTTTATAAACTGGCCTCTGACATGTTGTTATTATATATAATACTTTGTCTAATTCCATTCAGATTTATTTTGACCGTTAGTTGTGTTTGATATTTTCTGATATTGACACCAAATCTTGACACTTAAAGGAAATTTCAAACAAACATCCACTAGCAAGCAAAGTATTTACACTGGAAAGATAGATTTCATACTGAACTGATAAAAATTATTGCCTTGATAGCAGCCTAGAAAGATTCTCCCTACTTCAAACCCAAGTTACCCAAAGTAGACTTGCCTGCTGCCTTAACACTGCAGTTTTATACCAATGCCTTCTCAAAATACCTGAGTCTTTTATTCATCTCTTTTGGGTAATAGTACTCTACATATCTGACTTTGGGAGATTCTTTTTCTTCTCTCCATCAATGTTAGTTAGTTCAAGCTGCTCTGCCTGTGTGCATTTCAAGCACATACAAATTTCAGTGAGTATTTTCCATGGGAATATTTCGCAAAAGTTCAGCTGAGAAAATTCTCAACATCCAACAGCAAATGCTGTAATCTTGAAGTGTTAAATGACAGAGAAGCAATTACAATTATCGGGTTAAATATCTTTCAAAATGCCTACAAGCTATAAGACTTGAAATGTTTGCTCTTCGAATCATAACTTGCTAGCACAGGGTCTGAGTAATAGTAAGCCAGAGTAGAAAGAACTGATTCCTTACTTTCCCTTACAGAACGGAAAAAGCACAGTTCTGCTTTCAAAATTCTCATGAGCTTTGAAGGCAAAAGACACAGGAAAATTTCTTTGATTATGTTTAAATATTTCAGAGAGGTGCCCAGACTTTGGAAGCTTAATTAACTTAAGCCATGAGAGGGAAGCAGATGAGGGCAACAACAAAGAAAAAAGAAAAGGAGAAAACTTTATCCAGGACAACGGGATGTTACTATTTATGAACCTGTAAGAGAATTAGAGCTGAAATAATTAGACAGAAAAGGAGATTTTAATTAATGATGGTAATTCTTCCGAAAGGAACCAGATTGTAAGCCCTGGAAACTGCCAGTTCTTTTTATCCACAATGTACATACAATCTCAATGAGACTATTGCAAAGATCCCTGGCAACGAGACATTATCCTGACCTGAGAAGTCCAGTGCTTGGTCATATCTTTTGGCCTTTGCTGCAGCTGAGCTTTGCAATATGAATAGTTGTTCACTAAATCAATTCCTTGCTACAAACAAATCCTTTTATATGGGCCAATTGATCTCTGTTGACTTAAATAAGCTTATAGTGGTGACTAAGAATCACAAAACCTACAAAAATATATGTAGAGTCTCATGGGTTCAAATGAGCATTGTATAAGAGTCCCAACCTGAGGAAGACACTGCAAATGGATTACCAATCCCCTCTAAAACCTAAGTAATTCTTAAAAAAAAAAAAAAAAGAAGAAAATAAAAGAAAAAAAAAGGTAGCTTTAATTTAGATCATGTCATTTTGGTAGACTGCTACTATTCTGTTTAGAAACAGTCACATACATCATCTCAGTTCGTATGAGTGCCTTAGCTGGGGGTGCCACAAGCCACCACATTTTGGTGCAGAATTTCTTCCTAAGTTGGAAGGTGGGGGGAAGATTTGTTTTTTAAGTTATTCTTTATAAAATTATGGAGCAATGAAACATTCGCAAAAGCCTTTCACCATCTCCCTTTACATCTTGTTCTACACACTTCTACAAGTGGGTGGGAATTCCGTCTCCCAAAAGTGCTGAGCAGAGCAGCAGATTTGAGGTATAATTACTCTGGTAGAAGGAAAGTTAGCCTGGCTTGTCCCTGAAAATTTAATTTCTAACTCCTATTGGCTAATCAACACAAATAAACTAAATCTGAAAAGTAACATCTTGCTGCAGTTCCCCTATCATGCAATGGCAAGGAAAGCAATGATCTTCACTACTTGAGCCCGATATAAAATTAAGTCACATGTATCAACTTCATTTTAACATGACCATTTCTATTACCTGGGTCAGAGACTCTGTGCAGTCACTCTCCAAAACCTGCTGTCATTAATTCAGCAATTATAGCTTTATGGTGACAGGGAATCCTCGGTGTTTGAGCTGGCACTGGAAAGCTGTAATTCTGAATGGGACATGACATGAATTACTGGATTGCTGTAATTTTTCAGCTTTTCATGCATTTTCACTGCATACATTAAAAATACAGTCAGTAATTCACTTTTAATTATGCAGATTCAAAGACAGTAAGACAAGAGAAGGATGAGTTTTTAAATACCTGCTCTGTCTGGCCACCTGGGGTTACCATAGAAAATCCACCAGCTAATCAAGTAACCTGGCCCATCACACTCCTGCTTGCCTGTTTTCAGTATTCACTACCATTACAAGAGCACAGAGTACAGGAAAGAAACCACCAAGCAGAGGGAAAGCTGGGAAAAGGCAAACCTTCTCAATCTACCTTTCCTGCTTCTTTAAGTGTTCAAGAACAGCTGATACATAGCTATTCTCATGCTTGACATCAAGATAAGATGATCAACATAAGATGCTTTCAGGTATCTATATGCTCTCTAGTTTAGCAATTATTTTCCTGATGTTAGGGCTTGGTTTTGCCAAGATGTGCTCAGCCGCTATTTCATAGACTCATGGAATCATAGAATAGAAGGGGTTGAAAGGGACCTTTGGAGATCATCTAGTCCAACCTCCGTGCCGAAGCAGGTCAACCTAGATCAGGTCACACAGGAACATGTCCAGGTGGGTCTTGAAGGCCTCAAGAGAAGGAGACTCCACATCCTCCCTGGGCAGCCTGTGCCAGGGCTCCCTCACCTGAATAGTAAAATAGTATTTTCTCATATTTAAACGGAACTTTTTGTGCTCCAGCTTCATCCCATTACCTCTAGTTCTGTTACTAGATACAACAGAAAAAAGGGATGCCCCAATCTCCTGATATCCACCATCTATACACTTATAAATATTAATAAGATCCTCCCTCAGTTTTCTAGACTAAACAGCCCCAGTTCCCGCAGCCTTTCCTCATAAGGAAGATGCTCCAGTCCCCTGATCATCTTGATGGCCCTGAGCTGGACTCTTTCCAGAAGTTCTCTGTCCCTGTTGAGCTGAGGAGATCAGAACTGGACACAGTACCCTAGAGATGAGGCGTCACCAAGACAGAGGGGGAGAAGAATGTCCCTTGACCTGCTGGACACACTCTTCTTGATGCATCTCAGCATGCCATTGGCCTTCTTGGCCACAAGGGCACATTGCTGGCTCATCGTTAGTTTATTATCAATCAGGACTCCCAGGCCTCTCTGTGCAGAGCTGCTCTCCAGCAGGTCAATCCCCAGCCTGTACTGGTTCATGGTGTTGTTCCTCTCCAGGTGCAAGGAGGACTTGCACTTGTCCTTGTTAAACCTCACGAGATTCCTCTCTGCCCAATTCTCAAGCCAGTTGAGATCCAGCTGAATGGCAGCACAGCCTTCTGGTGAATCAGCCAGTTGTCCCAGTTTGGTGTCATCAGAGAACTTGCTGAGGTTACACTCTGTCCCCTCATCCAGGTCATTGATGAAGATGTTGAACAAGAATGGCACCAGAACAGATCCCTGTGGAACTGCACTGGCCCCAGGCCTCCAACTTGATCCTGTGCCATTGATCACCACCCTCTGGGCTCTGTCATTCTCTCGATCCACCTCACTGTCCACTCATCTAAGCCACACTGTCTGAGCTTTCAGATGAGGAAGTTATGGGAGATGGTGTCAAAAGCCTCGCTAAAGTCAGGCTAGATGACATCCACTGCTCTTCCCTCATCTAGCCAGCCAATAACTCTTAACTAGAGTATTCAAGTCAGGACCACAGTACACATCAGCTTGCACATTCTGCAGCTCTGCCCTTGGCTTCTTCAGTGCTCCTTAGCAAAATCTACATCTGCAACCAGCTTTTACATGCACGTGTCCATACACAAGTCTGTGAGCTTGTTGTAAAGGAGAAATAAGTTACAATGTTCTCAAAGACACTGCTGTTAAATTTAAGATGGCAAGTACAAGTAATGATGGCTTGTTAAAAGTCTAGTGGCTGTATCTAATAGCTGCAGTGTTCAGTGCAGTAATTACAGAGGCGAGAGATTACTGAACATGTGTAAAAAATGAAATAATTGGAGTAACAGTAATGCAAAAGCTTCTCCAAGCCTAGAGCAACTGTTACTTTGCCCTCCTACTGATGTGCTACTTATCAAGGATACAGTAGTTAGAAACCATCTCTCTCTAATGAGTGTTAAGTTGAGGTGTTTTCTATCCAAGAGCCCCAAGGCTTCACATCCAGTCTGTCCACAGTTTAGGACACAGAGGTAAAATTACTCAAATAACTTATTGCCTTGCCCTGAAAGAATACATCTGCCTCCTTTCCCTGGAAGCCTGGGAGAACTTGCAAAGAAATAAATTAGCAATGCAAATCTCCAGCAACCTACTGAAAAGAGAGTGTTAAAGAAGGTGCACACAAGGCACTGCTGTTTTGAGTTCTTCACATTAATACTTCCAAAGCAGGTGGAAACTTTTAATTTTCTCTAATCTCTTCATCCTCCTTTCCCCACACAGAGATATCTCTGCTACTTTCAGACTTGCTTCTCTAAAGCTCATTTCTTGCAGTTTCCTCAACGGCTATTCTGTGTGTTGGAGTCTGTGTACTGGAGTCTTTCAGCACTTTCCTGCATGCCTATTACATACAGCTTCAAAAGAAGAAATCTTGCTGAAGATGAGTGGGTGGTTGTAGTGGTTTTTCTGTCATGTCCTTGGCATTGCTATTACAAATCTCACTTGGGTATGGTATCTGCCTGAAATCTTGGAATTCAGCCTTATTCTCAAGCTTTTTGAAACTCATAACTCCATTTTGGCATGCCTGCTGATTGCAGCCTTTATAAATCTAGCCAGAACTGAGCATTACCTTTACCCTACAGCTTACAGTACAGTAGAAAGCTTAGTCTGCCTCGATCACTACTACTTCTTTTAACATTGCATTAAATTCCTACTCTTTGCAGAGTAAAGTACAGAATTTTCTGACTTACCTCTTTATATGCTTTACTTTTACAAAGATGTGGCCTGTCTAGCAGGGGAAAGTCACCAGCTCGGTCACTTACCAATGTGTATCCTTGTTCCTCAACTTCACTCACAAGCCATTCAGTGATTTCTCTCTGTCTCATCATCTAACACTTACTGCTGGATCTGACTAAACATCTGAACACACATTTTCTCTATGAACTCACAATTTCTTAGACAAGAAGTCGAAAACCATGGAGCTAAAGAACCAATATACTATTTTTCTGTTGCAGAAGGAAAAGTATCTCTCTCGTATTGTAAACAGAAGAATTTGAACATCTCTTCTTCCCAGCCCTGCTAAAGGAAAAGCTGATTCATATTTATAATCAGGAGATGAAGAGCACAAAAGGAGATGTTGACAGTGGGATTAAGGATTTCTTTTAAAGTACAGAACAAAATGCAATTAACATCTTGGCTTAAGGTAGGTTAAAGATTTGTGTGGAATCTTCCTGATACCACTATTGTGTAGCAGTGGTCCTTACAACTGTCTTAAAATTATTTCTACAATACATGTTTGCAGATTCTACCAACCACAGTCTGTATAAAGATCAGATTGTAATGAGAACCAGTTTAACCTCATTTACTTTCCTAATGTCAGTGGTATCATAGAGATCATTTATAACCTTGCATGTTAAGTAATGCAGTTAATTGTGCTGCTGTATTGAATTTAGACATTAAAGGCAGAATTAATAACAGGTTTAAAGAAAAAGCTTAGAATAGGAGTTCTGAATTAAGAAAAGGGGCTAGTGTTATAAGCTAGCTTATAACACTAGCTTATAAATAGAAAGCAAGGTTAATATTTGGTTAAAAGATAAGAATGTTTTTTATTGATCTAGATGACTTATACATATGATGATGGATAGAAGATAAACATTTTGATGAAAACAACTGGCAAAAGTGCTAAGGTTACCTTTTGTTTGAAGTATGACTCTCCCGAGCAAATGCAACTGCCAGATTAGAAGCATCCATTTCTGAGCTTGCCCCAGAGAAATTCTCATGTAGTTAGCAGAGATCAAATAGACAATTTGGAATGCATTTCACCTCATACATTCCAGATATTTGGAGACCCTGCCCAGGTGGGTGGTGTGGGATGGTCTCTCACTGCCTGAACACTGGCTGGGTATGGAGCCAGGGATCTGAGTGAAATAATAGGATCCAGGTTAGTAGAAATGTTAGAGGAATTTATAGGTACAATAAAGCATATAGAACTTTTTGCAGAGGGCTGTAGGGAAACAGGCATACAGCTCCTCTTGTTTTCAATAAATGTGAGTGGCCTAACTTTCATTTCTGGAAAAAAAAAAAAAAAACCGAAACGAACCCTAAACTTTGTGAATCTATTTGCATTTTCAGGCACCTGAATACCTTTTTAAATACCTTTCTTTTTAATGGTCTTAACACCTGCAGTAGTAAAGGTTAGCAGGGCAAGATTAGAGACTTTCAACTCATAATTCATTTCCCAGGCTGTTCCTAGGGAACAGCAATTGTACACTTTCCCTAACCCAGAACAGACTGTTAAAATTACTCTATTGTCCTTAAATACTAAATCAAAGTAAGGAAAATGCTAAGTAAATATTTTCTACATGACTGCTGCCATGTTATTTCAAAAACTCTATTGAATGTCAAATAAAAGGTATCTATAGATGCACAAACAACTTTATCATCTTTTTTGTTTCAGTTTTAATGATCCAAGGCATTGCTTAAACAGCAATGTTGTTGTAGATTTACCTAGCTGATTTCTTTCTGAGTACACCAGAACCCTGATCCTTTCGATAACGAATGCTACAGAAAACAGCATTAGGCAAGTTACTGTGAAACTGAAGTATATTTGTGTAGCAATAAAAAAAGAACTGGGACAACAATGAGCGACCAAATAGTAACACAGTTAAGGGTGCTGCTTTGCAGGAGACAAGTGACTATTCTGAACTCTGAAGTGCCAATGTAATGAATCACAAGAGCCCACTAAAATGAGAGCAAACATATAAATTCTTCTCATTTCAGTATGTACAAATACCAAAGAAATTTGGGGTTGTTAACCTCCACAGCTTGAAGACAATATGTTCATCATTATTGTATGGCACTTCCCTCTTCAGAAATTCTCTGTGTACTGGTTTTGATGTTTCACTAAAGCGTAATGTATGCCTGAAAGGAGGCTCAGCATCAGACAACACTGAGTAGCTCATTAAAAAATAGACAATTAAAAACCAAAAATCAACTGGGAAAGGAAGCAATCTAATACTATAGAGTATTTCTGACAACATAGATTTTGAAGAGATCATAAAAATATTTGGATTTTTGCTTTTAGATAGATTTAATAGGTCTTTCTTTCCTCAAGTGCTTAACAGTTATCTTTATCTCCTTTACTTGCACTGCTGTTTCATCTCTATATGCCCTTTACAGCTACAGCTGAAGTGCACCTATTCCTCCCTTCTATGCTTTATTCAAACAAGGACCACAATCACATCTTCTATCAAAGATGCCTAACTGCCATCAACTCAATGGGAGTATAAACTAATTCACAGAACACTGAACAGGTGGCAAATGTTTGTTTTGAGAGGTTGGCTGGGCACACATCATTCTTGGTAACCACAGTGAACCTTGCACTGTCCTCTCTCCTGAACTAGCCAAGTCATCACATCAGCATTTGAGAAATACCTTGGCTAATGCTAGTTCTGTCATCTTATATATCACTGAAGCATAACTTTCCAACAGACAAGAGAGCCTGCAGTACCTACCTGCTATTCCCTCTGCAGAGAAAGTCATAGTCACAAGGAAGGCAGAGTAAGGTACTTGGACACTATTCCTGTAGATGATATGCACTATAAATAAGTCATGCACTATAAAACCACCTTCTAATTGCAGCTCTGACTGAGTACATGCATGTTACCACGTTTTCTCTTTACATTTGCAGCACTTCGATCCCAATCCTCGGTTGTACAGGTCTCATACCTTACCTCACATGAAGTATGTTGCATAAGTCCTGTGTGACCTGATCTAGGTGAACCTGCTTCTGCGGAAGGGTTGGACTTGATGATCTCTAGAGGTCCCTTCCAACCCTACCATTCTGATTGTATGATTCTATGATCAGGCGCTCAGTAGAATGCTATATAACTGGCAAAAACTTTCCTCCTACTAAGAAATGCTTTCTCACTTTACTGAAAGTTTGGAGAGTCATATATTATAATCTGGGTATAGAAATGTAGGTAGCAAAGAAAATATCTCTTTCTAGACCTGTTAATTATCCATGGAGAACCAGGAAACAAGCAAACAAAAACTGCTTAGAGTCCTTCAATAGACAATTGAGTCTTTTAAGAAATTCCCCAAAACGAAAACAGCTACTTCTTTAGTTAGAGGATGGGAAAATACCATAAGGCTTAAGAAGTATTTGGTTCAGGAAATCACATCTTTCCCCATTTTCCATCTGACACGTTGCATTGCAAGTCCGTCACAGCACATTACCTTGACGACGTGATGTAATGCAACATTGCTGATGCAACTTAATCTTGTGTGTCTAATGTGATACATCAGGTACAATATTTGGGAAGACTTTTCTGAAAATGACAACCACAGAAGAGAGACTTTCCCCATCTTTGCCAATTAAAAATCCTTCCAAAGAATTGCAGCACCTTGAGATAATTGGTTTTTTTCACAGGTAATTAGCAAACAGAATTTGTTGTGGGAAAGGTTTACTTTTCAGCAATTCACACACAAAAGTATGAGAAAACAGAGGATCATAGCTGACATATAACTGCTTTCTACATTACCAGGATAACTCACCTAAATAGATGTTATTTACAGGGCTAGATTGTGCCACCATCAGGCTATTTTTTTTCCCCCATTGACAAGTGAGAAGTCAAGTTTTGGAACTCTGTGCCTACAGTTTTTAGGGTCCTGGATTACAGTTATGTTTATGCTTTCAGGGAAAAAAACAGTAAAATCACCCATTTGTTCAAAGATGCATCAAAAGCCACAAAACTATGGGAAATAAGTATCAATCTTATGCGCTCTTCATTTCATAAACTGACTGGTAGTTAATTTGGTAATCTCTACAGTAGATAAATATTTACCAAAAATGGAATCAAATAAAAATATATGTCTCAGCAGATATTTTGGGAAACTGGAGTAAATTCAGAGTAAGCACTGGGCACCATAGATGAATTTGGGAATACTTGATATTCTGTTCTACCTGTGTTTCCAAAACCAACATTAACCATGGGAAACTGATGGATCCTCATACACACAAGGAACACGGTTCATGCAACGACGATCAAATGTTTAGTAAGAATCATTGGACACGGAGTTTAAATTGTCCACTAAAGTGGTGATATTTCTGAAGTAAATGGTACTAGACTGATACTACATCTATTGCTGAGAAGCTGGCTGTCTGTAAGCAAGTCCACAAACTCTTTGCTCTATTACTTGACCAAGCCAGGATAAATGAGAGCTAAAATCTTTACGGCCTTTTAAAATATGTTTAAGGAGAGCTTCAAAGGAGGAGAAAGAATCTTTTGTTAATGTTCTCTTTCCATTTAACCACCTGTACTCTGTTCTGCCATAATCACACACCACTCAACATGCCTTGTAAGTGTAACTCGCTCCGTCCAGGAAAAAAGCAGTGGAGGAATGGCACAGAGAGCGAATGCCAGGTCATTTCACTCACTGCTTAGATTGATTTTTCAAGTGTAAAATGTAGTTCAAATCTCCATAAAAAAAGCTATTTGATCCCTAGTCTCAGGATTCTTACACCAAGTTCCAACCGTGAAATCCAATTGGAAAAAAAGAAGCCTTGTGCTCAAGGTCTGAAAATCCTGCAAGAGCCTTTCAGTCTCAGACTCAGTTGTATCTTAAATGGCATCTGATCAGTTATATTCCTTCTTTCTAAAAGTATGGCATGGTGCTTTGCTCTAAGAGACAGTCTCTGAGCCAGGCAGCACATCCGAGCAAATACTTATTGGCTATTTGTACAACCATGGAATTATTCTAACTAGAGGATCAAAGTTGAGCTTTGTGAATTTTGAAAACGTAACTCAAAAAGCACATGGCAACTGTACATATTCATCTCTAAAATTCAGAGTCCACACAGTCCCTTCATGCTGCTGCTCAGCTCTGAACACTTATGGTATCGCAAGCCCTGGTCTACAGCAGCCAGCCCAGAAATGGCGTTATTTCATAGGGGCAAAAACATTTCTAACTCTTCCTAATCAACCAGTGTTTTCCTTGCTGATTCAGTTTAGCACATAACATGAGTTCTGAAAGATTTATTTCACAACTTGGAACTTCTTTTTCACTGTTTAGTCTTCTCTCCTAGCACATATGAAGTTTTATACTCTTTTACACAGGCTTGTATCTAAAATTATCTTAAATTACTGAAGGTTTTTAACAATAGGCAAAGAGATTTTCAAAGGTCTGAAACCTCTCTTTAGGATAAAAAGTTGAAGGTGCATCTAAATTTTCCAAAGCTCTTAATTATGAAAATTTTTCAGAAAACTTTGGAACATAGATTGATGTTTCTGCCTCTAGCTACCAGTGAGTTATTGCAGAAACAGCTTTCTCACATTCTAATATTTTCTACATCAGAAACTGTAAGGGGAGTAAAAGTACAATATTTTCTAAGTATTCTAATGCAGAAATAGGCAAAACATTCAATTTTCACAATTTCTAATCCCTCAACTAATATTTTTTAAGAGAAACAATACAATAACAATTTCTATGTACACCTGTGTGTTGCTCCAGTGGCATAGATCCCAAAGGCATAGGATTAGGTGAAAAAAGCCCCAAACAATCCATTTTTTATTAAACACAAAAGAAGTTTCTAAGTTTTATGAATACAGTGTAAAGCTGAAAAATATGATTACGTATATTCTGCAGGCTCACGAATGTGGCTTGTTACCTCTTATGTCATTAGTTACCTTTTATCCTTTCTTTTGAAAAAGACATTAGATGCTTGAAATCTTTCTCAAGAGCCAAGTAGTGATTTATGTGTTACACATGTGAGTTGCTCCATACACCCAACCTGTCACCACACGTCACCCATCAGCTTGAGCACATCGATTGTTTTATCAATGTACAGGACAGAACATAAAAAAGCTTTCCCCAAGCAAAACCTCTCTTTGGATTTTCTCAAAATTTTCTCCTATGATTGCTGATATTATCAAGTGTGACAACATGCTGTTCATAAGAAAAAAACCTTTTTGAAACTTTCAGCTGTCCCTTATATCAATCATTTTTTGCTTCTGTTAAATTCAGTCCACATGTACTCTCAAGTGAAATCAGACACTCCATTTAAAAAAACATGATATAGCTGCATTTGTTTCTCTACAGAACAAAGTTCACCTGATGTTCTATTTTATGTTAAAAAAAATGTTTGCATGGCCATCTACCTTCTAAGTAAAAGGACTATTATATTTGAGACAGAGAAACTTCATCTGTATCTATTAATGTATCATATGTATCACTGAGGAAGAAAAAAAAAAGAGAAAATCTCATTTCTACTCAGGGACTTTGTTTAGTAGAAGTTCACTGACATGGGAGCTAGTTATCTGCTTCAATATCAGGTAACAGCACCACCTTCTGCCAATAAGTTATCTTTTCAGAAAACTATTAGATCAATTTTCTCCTTATGATTTCAGTAGCTTTTGCCAACATTTCTGATGCAGACAGCAACTTTAGACCAAGTCCTAGGCAGCATCCTATAGATACTGCTACTTGTATACATATATGGGTGAAGGTATAGAGGCAAACACACCTCCTACAGTATATAATTATATAATGTACTGCCAGGTCCAAAGCTTGTATATCCATCTGATATATTAGTAAAAATCCGCTTCAATCTTTAAATTAGCGAGGCTCTATACTAGAGTGAATCCAAACAGACTATCAAGTCAGCAAACTGTCTCTGACCTTTCTTGGCCCCATCAGAGTCCTAAAACTCCAGGCCAGGGCAACTGTTGAGGAAAAGAGTGAGTGAATGGGGCAGCAAGTAATGCTAAAGAAGGGTTACAGGATGACTTGTCTCAAAATCAACAGTTGTTCCCTCAATCTCTTCTGTCCAGAGAGCAAAATGAGAAGCACTGCATCTTCCTGCCTCTTCGTTCTCCCCTCCAGCTCCCATTTCACTTCTCATAACAGGAATTCCCAACACTCATCCGGCAGTGCTGGCAATGGAGAATTCAATTTTGCACACACTGTTGGGAAGCCTTGAACAAACTCTGTTTTTTGACTTTACAGCAATACATAATGCTACAACCATGCAGTGTAAAATATGTCTTCTCAACGATTTTCACTGAAATAATCAACTTTTTCCAGTGCTATCAGTGGAAACACAGGAAGGAATTAGCAACAGGAAGACTCCTGCACCTGCCAGCCATGCAGATGGATATACTGCAAGATGTGAAGCACTGTATTAAGCAAAGTAACTAACATCTGCCATGTGCTGTTCTCTTATCATCTCTCCCAGGGGAACAGTGAGAGTAGAGAGAGTTTGGTTATGGATTATGATCATCTAGGGTTGTTTATCACATGAGCCAGCAAGCTTTTTCCACTAATTTTTGCATCAAATTCACGACTGCTAACTGAAGTGACATATCATTTAGAAATGAATACAGGGCCTATCAGCAGAGGGCTGGTGGTGGGAAATACAGTACATTTCTAGAAAAAAACTACTGTAACTATTCTGTCTATAAAGCCAATTCTTTGTTCCTAATATTGCTGTGGTTTTTTTTTAATTGGATTCTCATGTCTTCCATAACAGCAGCAGTAATGCCTAGACTTAGTATTTGCAATACTAACCTAGGTGACATAATTGGGTAATGAGACTTATGATACAAAATGGAGAGATTAGCTTCTGTGAAAGTAGTTGAACAGCTTCTGACAGAATAAAGAAACTCATTTCCCTTTTCCCTTAATGTTGTTTGGGTTTTTTTTCCTTCTTGAACTCTATGTTCCTGTGAGCTATAATCTAGGATGTTGAGGAGGTTCCACATCTAGTGTAAAACTATTGGTACTTCCATGCAATAAGGATATGTGGAGCTGAGTAGATTCACAGTAGTCTCCACAGGGGATGCTCCTCCATCTCCTGTACATCTTCAAATTGTTCTTATAGACCTTTAGGGGAAAATGCCTCCTTTCAAATTGTGTGCAGAAAGTCAGAGTGTGGTCTTTTAATAGCAGAAAACCAGAAGGAAGGAAACAGTTTTCTACCTAAAGTTAACTGCCTAAAAATTAGTCACGTGTCTTAAAGCCTCCATCTGTGTTGTTCTCTTTCTACTGTAGAATCAATCAATAGTTTCCCTGCCTTCAGCTTAATTCAAGTGTTTAATTTTTAGACAGCTAAGTTGCAGAGAGATGAATCTTAAAAGTAACTACATACACTGTGTAAAAGTGAAACTGTGCTTCAATCACGGGAAACATCATACTTTGTGATAAAATTTTCCCCCAGTGTGGGAAACATGTTGCTGCCCTTTGAGCCAAAACATCTGGGAAAGATAGTGTCAGTGAACACAGAGATGAAGAATAAGATACTGATGAGCCAATCAATAAACCAGTAATTAGGGCTATTTCACAGGTTGGGGGTGTTTTGTTTTTGTTATTTTAGTTGGAGTTTTTTTCCTCTGGATTTGAAAGAAGTTTGCTTATTTAAGTTTTATAACCACTTAAATGAATCCCAGTTCTGTTCACATCAATGAAAGCCTTGGTGAGACAGTTGTAATTTTATGTGCATGTGTTTTCGTAAATTAGAGGGTTTAGCCTTAAGGATTCACTTTAGTGTAATCTACTAAAAAGATAAGTAGAGCCAGATGTAGTATCTTATAAACTGCTGGACAGTTGCAAATGGAGCGACAGTATTAAAGGCCACTTTATAGCATTGGGAGCAGATTTTCTGACTCAAAACCCCTCAATATTTTACATAGTTGTAAATATTTTGTATTTACAATGCAAAGAAAGAAATGCACAAATAGGTTTTAAAAAAAAAGGCAAATAATTGGTAATGACTTTATCTTGTTCTGTTTGTGCATATCCATGGAGAAATACAATCTGTAGTATAAACCATTTAACTAAATTAAATTCTAGTTAGCATCTGGGATCCTATCAATAAGAGTCTATATTTCTGAAGAGCCACAGACTGGTGGCAGTAATAGGCACATAAAGATTTTAATAGGTAAATAAATTAGTCGTTGCACTTCTGCTACCAGAACACAGTTTAACAGAATAATTAGCGGTTAGATATCTGACTATAATGAAGAAAATTCTCTAATCATTAAAAATTCTCAAGAAAGAACTTTCATACCATCAGTAATGTTAACTTACTCTGAGGCACACTCACTCAGCATCAGAAATACATGTGACTTGATTCTTCACTTCATATATATCTTTAATAAGAGATTTTCATCACCATTCAAAAATGATTTCCAAGGTTACCATCAATTTGTGATCATTTCTTATGTCCTTAGCTACTCAAAATAAAAAGAAAAAGAAATAAAAATCAATGCAGTTTAGCTATAAATCCACAAGAGCTGTGCTGTGTCACAGTGTCTTTATCTGTTAGTTCTGACTTTTATTTATATATCTCTTTACTCTTACAACTCCTCACATGGTCTATGTGTAGAAAAGTGACCATAATAAATCTCAAAAGATAAGCATTTACCCAAGTCTAACCAGAATTTTTATGTTGAGGTAATCACAAGTTTGACTGTGTTGTTATTAGTACCATTTCACAGATGCACACACATACACATGGCTGAGCTCAGCAAAGAGCTGAATACGGGGACCAAGGGCTTGTACATGTCTGTTCATATTTAATGGATTAAGTGAAGCTGGATCCAAAGCTGGAGTTTTGCCAGTACACTAGAAAATGAACCCAGATCTCTTGACATTACGTCCAGCGCCTTAGTTATGCAAATGCATTTTAATCAGTTTGCCACTTCTGAACAGTTTGGGGCCAAATTCCCATTGAAGTCAGTGGAAGTCAAACATGAACAAGGACTGAAGACAATGTAATTGTATTTTGGAAACTACCAAGCAAAGCAAGTCTGGTGGTGCATAACATTTCATTTTCAATGGCTGTACCTCAATCCTTCTCATCACTATTAGCTCTATGATTTCCCAAATACATATTTGCCAAATACAAGAGGAAATCTGTAAAAATACTGACCTGATTTCCTTCTGATTATAATCAACAGTAACAAATCTTTTTCAGTATGGAAAAAAGGACTGCAAAGTCACTGTAAAGATGCAGAACTCATTCCTAAGCCACAGAATATCCAACCATAGAGAACAGATGATGGAAACAGAATGGAGAGGAGAGAGAAATAAGGAAACAAATTACAGCATTGAACCCAGATGATAGGCAGCCCACAAGAGCTTAATGTTTATCAGTAAAACACATACTCGTAATTCAGAATAACTTGGAAAGAAGACATTCCCAAGGGGGGGGCAAAAAAAAAAAATCTGCTTGTATCCAAATGTTGAGAGTTACAGGATTTCACTTTTTTGTTTGTCAGAGAAGAGAGTTTATGGAATGGTGTTTGTTTCATAACAATAGTGAAAAACTTAAAGGCTAACTCAAACAGCAGATCAAACACAACTGCAGCTGTAGATCTACAGTGACATGCATTCTTCCCAAGTGGACTGACATCTGGCAAACACCTGAATAGAAAAGCTACCAGCAGTTACATATTTGCTGAAATGCTTATCTCCTTTTTTTATTTTTCTTTTCCCCAAATCGACAATAAGATTACATCATCTTTCTTGCCCTCTTATTGATTTGTTCTTCAGAAGTGAATGACAGCATTTCTGAGAAATAAATAAATAACCAAATAAAATAAAGCTGAGAGGCAATCTGCATGTAAATCAGCATTAGTCATTGACATTTGAGACTCGACAATAAGCCATCCCAATCCCAGCTGTCCCCACAAAAGCTCATCTCCTTTGTTAGACAAGAGAGCACTGCAAGAAAATGGAACCAAAGATGCATGTAGATAAGATGTAAGCCTAAGATGTAAAACCTCCTTTGTTCCTGAGCACTTAGGAATTCTTTTATGTATTGCTGTTATTGGTAACTTTTGTCTTTGGTACTTTCCTTCCAAGGATGCAGTTCACTACAGTTCTCACTGAAGTAGTTTATAATGTAATTGCTCACATGTGCAGTTGCAGCACAGAAGAAATTTGTTTAAACTGGGGAGTCTTCATTCTTTGCACTACGCTTCACTTGTAGCAAAAGTGAATTAGGTTAAACCGGGCAGTTTTATGACTTTTCCAAATCATTTTTTCATTGTCAATATTCTAGCACCATTCAGACAACAGTGCTTTTAGTAAAAATCAAGTTATTTGGGTTTATGAAACAAATACTAGTGGAGATTGTGTCTGTCTCTGAATAGCACTAGAAATATTTTATTTGACCAAGCCAAATTGCTTAGCTGTAGCACTTACCAGTACTTCTACTGAATCACAGAATCTTAAGGATTGGAAGAGACCTCGAAAGAACATTCAGTCCAACCCCCTGCCAGAGCAGGACCACTTAGAGTAGGTCACACAAGAACTTGTCCAGATGGCTTTTGAATGTCTCCAGAGAAGGAGACTCAACAATTCATCTGGGCAGCCTGTTCCAGTGCACCCTCACCTGAACAGTGAAGAAATTCTTCCTTGTTTTTCTTTAGAATCTCTTATGTTCCAACTTGTACCCCTTGCTCCTTCTCCTATAATTGGCTATCATTAAGAACAGCCTGGCTCCATCCTCCTGACACTTGCCCTTTTTTTGTATCTGTAAATATTAATGAGGTCACCCCTCAATCTCCTTTTCTCCAAGCTAAAGAGCCCCAGCTCTCTCAGCCTTTTATGATAATGGAAATGCTCCACTCCATCATCTTTGTGGCCCTGTGCTGAGCTCTCTCCAGCAGCTCCCTGTACTTCTTGAACTGAGGGGCCCAGAACTGGACACAATATTCCAGATGAAGTCTCATACGGGCAGAGTAGAGGGGGAGGAGAATCTCTCTTAACCTACTACCCACAACCCTTCTAATACACCCTAGGATGCTATTAGCCTTCTTGGGCACATTGCAGGCTCATGTTCATCCTGTTATCCACCAGCACCCCCAGGTCCCTTTTCCCTACACTGCTCTCTGAAGACTCAGCTGCAGGTATGTTCCTATGCAAGACAATATGATGGATTGTAGAGAGCTGTCTGTTCAGGGCTGGAAGTGTTTCATCATGTTCTATGACAATTACCCAAAGCCAGGATGGGATCTCTATTGCTGTCAAAGCCCTAAAGAAAGCTAATTACTATCCCAAAAGGCAGTGGGAGATGCTATACAATGTGAGAACAACACCTTTCCCAACATTTCCCTTAACGTATTACACAACAAAATCATGTAACTGTTACCCCCAAAAGCAGTTCACTTGAGAGTGACAGCAATTAAGTATAGCTAAACATGCATAAGTACAGCTTAGAATTCCCTTTTAATGGGGATATTATTCTTCTCTAGAAGATATGGCCCTGATCCCACTGCAATGGCTTGTGAAGAGAGCTATTTACTGGAAGAGCTATCATTGTTTCATCTGGAATCTGTCTCCTTTGGTGTCTCCTTTTTGTCAGAGAAACTGAAGCACTTGTGTGACTTCCCATTTAAAGGAAGATTAGAAATGCCAGCATAAGAGCCTTACTGACATGAGGCAGAGACAGCTTCCAGAGGATTCTTTCTAGATCTGGGGTCAATTCTTTATACTTAGTTTTTTGTTCTTTTTTATTAAGAATGCAGAAAACCATAAAAACCAAATCCTTACTGTTGAAAATCTTCATCCTAATTATGGATAACACACCTTTAAATTCCCAAAGCTCTAATTATGCGCATGAGTTTCAGCATAATGTAAGCTTGGTGTTGCTGAACAGAGCAATGACATTATGGAAGAATGAATTTTTTTTTTTTTTTGACAGAGACAAGGAGGGCTCAGCTTTGGGTTCTTTCAGTGGTGTTATCAGTATAACCAGGTCTAATTAGTTTCATTCATTGTGGTCAAGTCTAAATAAAATAGGAGAAAAATCTTATCAATAACAAAGAGCACAATCGTAGAGGCTTAGAAACACTGGCTCAAATTAATTTCTCCTGTTCTCCCTATGCTTTTTTTGCCCATGGACAACAAGAGACTGAGGTCCTTTAATCTCCTATTGACAATATACTCTGAAAGGCCAGAAACATCCACCCTTACAGAAAGTTCATGAAATGTCTCATGTAGCTGGTGCAAAGTAACCTGCTAGAAGATGTGAAATCCTTGGTTGGATGAGCTTGTGCTCTCTTCCACGACATGACTGCTCAGGACACCCTGAAAGCTTTCATCACCATCAGATGGTATCTGGAAACTAATTCTTACAGCTACTGTGAAGAGCTAGTTGGTATATAACTTCCCATGATGGAATTTACTTTTTTTTTAAGAAAAAAAAAATCTCCTCTTCTGTGCATGTTCTCCAAAATCCTTCTGGCATTGTATACTCTATAATGCTTTCTCTAGCTAAGCTTCTATATCAAAAAAATCAGTTGCTGCAGCATGTGAAGCATTACTACATCAACATGCCACATGAATGTTAGAATGGGATGGATTATCCCCAAAAAAAAAAAATACAGTGCTATTCTTCCTGTTTTTTTCTGCAATTTTACCTATACTGTCATATCACATCTGTTCATCAACTCCAGCACACACAAACATAACCCCGACAAAGAAACCATTTGCTCAAGCAATGAGAAAAAAAGGAATTACAGTATCCTTGCAGGGAGCAAGGAAGATTCCTCCAGTTATAGAGAGATCAGCAAATTTGCTCTCCTAGCACAGGTGGGCGTTAGAGTGTCACAGACCTTACCCACATTTCCATTGTCCTTTTGAAGGAAAAACAGGCTTTGGCGTAACACCTCATGTCCTCCCAGGATTAGCCTGAGGACATCCCCTTTCCCTGTCCTACAGATTAACCCCAACAAAACCCACCTCTCCATGTAAATCCACGAGGCTGCAAACACTTGTAGTACCTCCTGTCTTGTGCTTTTCACAGGAAGAAAAAGTCTTAATTGACATATTATCACTGCCCTACCTAAAGCAAACTATATTTCTTGTCAGCAAATTTCCAGATATTCAGGTTTGAAAAAGCACTTCTGCCAACATTTCCACGATGCCTTACTTTCTTTTTCAGCTTTATTCATGAGCAGCTCCCACCAGTCACCATTTTCTAAAAGAGGTTTTTACAACACAGCATTGTTAATTTTAGAACTTATGTATTATACTTCTCTGTCTGACATAACCAGTACTACTGGAAGAATAGAGAACATCAGATAAAAAAGTATCTTCTAGGATAAAGTAAGCAAGTTTCTTCTGGATTCTTTAGCTACCAACTCTTCCTTTAGCTGCTATGTGAAACAATCTTAGCAAATAATATTATACCTTGCCAATCACACAGACAACCAGCAATCAGTTTGCCTTCTGTGACAAGATACCAACTATGGTGGAAATGGTTTTGCCTGTATCCCAGATCACAGAGTACCCAGAAGACTGTAATCCTTTAACTTCATTTTACACTATTCAGAGAGATGTTTGTCACCAGTCGTAAATCCACGACGTTGTCATAGGGAACCCTAAGGGAATCTTTTAACAAAGTCTTGCTGGTGTTAGTAACTGATAAATTGCCATATGTTAGAATAATTCCCTCTCCATTTCCTCCTGGGGCATTTCTAAAAGCAGCCATATCTGGCTTACCCTGGCTGTGTAATTACCTTATAAATTATTAGATTAGTAGTCCTCCAAATGGTAGCCACTACTTTTGCCTCTGTTGTACTATCTCCTACAGTAAGATCCAGGTTGAATCACTGGCTTAGCCTGCTGTCATTCTGCAGTCATAACATTATGATGACAAGGGATTGAAATGCATTCAGTGAAATATCCAGGATCTAGGATAGAAATAAAACCTGGGATGTTCCTTGGCACTTGAGCCTCTGGCTAGGAAGCCCCTACAAAGGATCGCTGTAAGGACGATTGTCTTTTATACTACCTGGCCTATACAGAGGCTGTGAAATGCACTTCACCAGCTCTGAGTACCAAAATACTGCCACAAAGACTCCTTTGAGGCCTGTTTCTCTTTGCTTTGCCTTGGTTTCGGTTCTGCTTCTGTTTTTCATGAAGAATAAGTATAGCAATACTGGCTGCTGGATTTGGTGCAAAGGACTGCAAAATTCAGGCTCAAAATGAGCTTAACTTCTGTTTATGATCATGTGTATTACTTTTATTCTGCTTGATCCATTTGATTTCTTTTTCAAACTCAACACAAAAGCCTCTCATTTCAGCACCTTGTTCAGTTGTCTTTTCAGCCATCTGGGTGTTGCATTTTGCAGGGTCCCAATTTAGCTATCTTTTATTCTCAGTAAACCAAGCAACTAACACAAGAATGACATCAGCACTGGTTTCTAGAGCTAAAAAGAAAAACAGTAAGAACAGAACATAACTCTTGCTGAATAATTTCAAAATGCTTCTGTCTCTCTCTACTCAGTTGTATGCATGAGGCCCTGCTCCTCACTTCTGAACTGCTGCAAGACTTTTACAGGAAAAATCTAAAGGATATACTTCTGCAGTTGTCGAGTACAAACTTCAGTGACAGCTGTCTGAACCAATCAGAAGCTTCCTGGCTTAGTTTAGATTGCTTGTATCTACAACTTTAACATTCCCTAATGCTGCTAACATAAGTATAATTATGACTTTTAAGGCATTATCTGCATGCCAGTCAATGAACCTTGCTGCTTCAAAGGAGAATCTTCATGTGAGAAAACTAATAAAAATGTTAGGATGGGGAAAATTAATTGGTTTTGTTGTTTACTCTTTGTCCAAAGTGAGCACCTAGTACAAAGTGAAACATGTCCCATTTGCTTAAGGAAGCTGTTCTCCTTTGTCTAGCTGAGGCATCAGCACAGTTGCTTCTTTTGCACTAATGAGCAAAAAATTAGAGAAAAAAAGAAATTGGCTTCTGAATGGAAGGTGAGTCACAAAAAGGACATGCAGAACATAGCCCCCACAACACCTATCCCATGCCAAAGCCCAGAAGGAGCAAAACAGCTGCAAGCAAAGCCAAGCAAAGAGACAGGTTCTGATGAAGCATCTGTTGGAGATTTTTTTTTAAATTCATTTCAGAACTTATCATCTGGGTTATGAAGCTGAAACTGAAGGGAGACCTTTCTTTTCCTAATAATAACAGCTGCTCTTGCTAGCAAACACCTGTACTGTCTAGAGATTTCTGGTTACCTCTGTGGCTGCTGCTACCAGAACTAAGAGCAAATAGTTTGATAGATTTCCAGTAGGAATTAATCAGTTTTACTTTTAAAGAAAACAAAAGACCAGCACTTGGGCTAAGGAATATTTGAGCCTTTGCCAGTTTTAGTTGGTTTCTTTTGTGTATCTCTGGCTGATCAGGCCAGCCTCACTGCATTCTAATGAACATTTCTAAAAGCAGGGGAAAATAGCCATCACCACACATTTCAACATTTGCTCCTTCTTTCCTATATGGATCTCCAACTGTCACCCACATATTTACATCCAATATTATGTTTATCTCATCATCCTTCAAGTGCTGGTTTCCTTTCTGCTTTTGTAGCCCTTCAGGGCAAGGTAATCACCTGCTAGTAATAAGAAACCAAAACGGACAAAAATAGCTGGAGATAGATGCCTTGTGAATAGGTAACCATCCTCTCTGCCCTGGCATGCCCCTGTGCCACTCACTGCAGGTACACCAGCTTTTCATTGGCAGCTCAGCCTGTCACACCATGGGGAAGTGGGTGGACTTGTGGAGCAGAGGGGGAGAGAGCAAAGGAATTGCAGTGACTAGGATGGAGGTTTGAAAAGTTCCAGCAATGACAATTAGATGTGATAACTGAACTACCTGCAGTCTTCAGGACATTCAAACATCATTGCAGAGTGGAAAATAGTCAATGGGAACAAAAAGGTCTGCTTTTCTTTGCTTTAAATTCCAGAATTTTTTAATACCTTGAGTAAATGAAAAGATTTTGACCTCTGTGATTCAAAGTCCATTTCTGCAAGAAAACTGAAATGGAAACTGCCATAAAGCAGTTAGAGTCTTTTTAAAATATAGAGGGGAAAAAGTCAGAATGCTTTAAATGGGTCATGACCCTGCCCAAACTCTGCCACCCAGAAGCTGCCAGAACCATCCCAGCCTCAGGATACATCTGCCCAAGTTGTCTTAGCTTCTACATGGTTGTCTTGTAAACATAGTAATATAGGTGCCAGCTGTGCCATTGATGTTGCTTTTTCTCTTCTGTGCTGTTTATTAAAAGCACAATATATATTAATTCTGCCCCGTTTTAACCGAATCCCTTTGTGGAATCTCATCTTGATCACTTAAAAGTAGGATGTAGGTGTCAGGTACATACTACTGAGTTTCTACTGAGTCCTTCCAGAACACAGTTTGAAAGATGATGGCAGAAAATCCACTAATCAATTCCTGGTTTGGAATCATTTCACGTGCAGATGGTGACTTATTCCAGTCTTTTCATTTTGGTTTGCAACATTTATGTAAGGCATTTTGATTTAGACAATACCTATTACTGCTGCCTGCTGATACATACTCAAGAAAGAGCAAGAGATTTTATTGTATAAGCCTGAACATGAACAGCATAGGTTAGTTAGAGCAGCTCTTGGCAATAATTCAGATACAGGGGGAAAAAAAATGTTACTATTATTCACTGGACATAAATTACCAGTTGAAAACTAGCACCAGTTCATAGATTTAAATGGATTTTTAATGGACTCCAGCCTCGCGATTAAAGCAATGAGAGGATATGATCCCTCTGTCCCCAGTGGCATCGTAAGGACTTCATTGACATGTGCCTTAGTGATTTATGGTTGACTGCTTTAATCAGAGCTCCAAGCACTGCGTGAAAATGCCCAGGCAGTAAAAGACAGATCATGCGAAAGTGCACGCTAATTTGGCTTTTTGAGCAGTATTCACAGGTATCAGACTGGCTGTGCTCAGACTGACCTTGCTTCAGAGTCTTCAGCAGGGTCACTGAGGCCTCTTGCAGGTGGCAGTGGAGTCAGATCATTCCTATATACATCAACGTCACACACCAGTTTTAACACTGGAATGGCAGTCATCTTGTCAACTGTCTTTTCTTTGGTTTTATTTCTTTGGGTTGTCTTGTAGGCCTGTTCATGAAAACATAGTGTTACAGCTTTTGGCATTTTTATAATGAACAAGTACTTTATGTGCAGAATTAGAAAGGCAAAGAGGCCAGATCACAACTGCCCTGGTCTCCTGTGGTCACTCATACTGAGCAGAGTGGAGGTGAACACAAGTGACAGATCTAGCTCCGTTGCTATTCCAGAAAGACCAGAAGCCTCACATTCTCCTATGTATTTCTTTGCTTGCTCTGTGCAGTAAGTTTTTTAGATGGCATTTACTGAAATGGAGTTTAGAAGGAGAAAAAACAACTATTAATAAGGAGCTCAATTATAACAGAGTTACTGACAGGGAGTCTCAGAGCAGAATAGCTGTGGATATAGTCTATCCAGCCCTATAAACTACATGAACATGAGTAAACTGTATGTGCTGAGAGTCAGGTCTTTGGACAGTTCCTGTATCCACTCACCTGCCTAGAAATAGTTAAATGGAAATCCTGCAAATACAATTTTCCAGGAGCCAGTCCTTGCTTTTAATGTTATAACCAGAGTACAATCATTTTGAAGTGTTGTGATTTCTTTCAAAAATCAAAATGATTTCTACGGTGCATCTTTCTCATTTTTTATTTCCCCCTCCAGAGGCAGTATGTCTTATCTCAGCTTTGTCTCTCATTGGTAAGTCAAGCTATATCTTAGATGTCACATGCTGTCATACTTATCTGGGATTTCATGCATGTAACAGTACTGGATTTTAGCTCACAAGATTTGCTACTGCCCCTATTTTTTTAGATTGTGACTGTGGTAGCTGTTCCATAATTCGCTTCTAAATAACCGTAAAATGAAACAGATAAGAACAGGAGATGTCTCTCATTAATATGCCTTAATTTATTCTGTAATCACAGTGTCAATTAGTCTGGAAAGATCAGGAGAGCTACTGTTTTCACTTAGGTGAAAATTTCTAAACCAAATGCACAATGCATCATAGGACATGCTCTGACATCTTGGCTCCAAGTGGAGTGCTCAGTTGTACGCTGTGGTTAAATTCAGAGAATACTGACAAAAGGACAAGCCCTGACAAAGTGACATTATCTGCATACTTTCCCAGACTTTAATGCTATGTTATTGTATGTGCTGCTTAGAAGATTTCCTTAATACTTCTTTAATTTTTTTAGCTAAAAGTTAGACAGAAACACCTGACAAAGACCTGTTTTTACAGCTACTCTAATGCTCCTTTTAACTGCCCAAGTAGCTAAGAGATTTTCTTGTAACCAGTAAGCCTGGTACCCTTATCTTTCCCTCAGGGATATAATTATAAAATTAATTTGCTTCTCTTTCTCTCAGAGGGGAAGAAATATGCAACAAATTATATCTTGACTGAAGTTTGAGTGCTTTTTCCATTTTACAGGAATTACAAAAAATTTCTCTCCCTGACAATAGGTGTCTCGAATGAGTGGACTGCTCCCTCATTGCAAACTTCTCTCCTGGTGAGAAAAATGCAAATTAAAACTTGGTGATCTTCTAGAGACAAAGTCTCTGCTGTTAGTAATTAACAGGAATGCTGAGAAATACTGAGGGCTTAATTACATGGAGACGTATCCTCTTCTATGGTAACATTGTGAATATCAATTCCTAGCTGTGAATATGTGCACAAGTAAACGTTGAGAACCTTGGCAGAGACTGGTGAGCAGCCACCCACCCAAACTTGAAGAAGGCTTTCTGCAATCTAGTCAGCAGCATCTCTAAGAGCTCAGAGTATGGCTATGTCATCTTGGATTTCTCTCTGATTTGAAAATACATGAGAAATATGAGAAAAACCACCCACTTTGTTTTAGCTAATGGTAGTATCATTTAGGAGCAAGCTCGAAGCTCAGATTGAAAGGTTGATTGACAAGTAGCTGATCAGCCTCCCTTTATCGCTACAAGAGAGCACGTGAGTTAATATTTCAAGCATGATCTGAGGTAGCAGCGGGTAGGCGAAGTGCTGGGAATGACACTAATGCTATTCTGACAGGCTATGACTTTCTAAGTGCTTAACTGAAGGGTTAGGCTAAGCCACCACGCTAGATCCAATAGTAATGGCATTGCTAGACATTGCAACAAGAGAAGTTTGGAACTAGCTAGCTAAAACTCTTCTCTTTTCCATAGGCATTTAGCTTAATACACTTGCAATCTTCTCACAGGTTCACCTGTCAGAGGAGTAGAGGGATGAGGAATGAGGATTTTGGAGCCTGCCAACTCAAATGGGTTTGCTATCAAGGAAATATGCTAAAAAAAAAATACAACTGCAGTAATAAATAACCCCTGCTTGTAATCATCTGATACATAAAGATTAAAAGTCCTCTTAAATTTCTATTCAATACAAACAGAGGATTAAAAAAAAAAAGGTCTGAAATCACTACCAGCTTACACTTTCTCAGATATATTCAGATTTCCTTTCCTTTGGCCCCAGGTTAATTATAATTGAATTCATCTAAGAACTCCTAGAACACCTCTATCTAACTGCTGCTTCCTCTTATTATCAGGGCTGGAGAAAACAGCCTAAAACTTGGAGCTGAAAGTTCTTCCTCTGAATTTAGTGGTGAATAATTCATTCTAGCACTAAATTTGAACTCATAATGCATCAGTAAGGACCTACAAAAAGACATGATCAAGTAGCCAAGCAGTTTCTCAGCCCTGCTAAAGACTACAAGTCTACTTACTACCTCCTGATTTCTAAACATACTCCTTTTTTGCAATATGAATCACTGCAAACCATAACAGCTGGTCCCAACTGGTCCCACATAGCTTCTACACAAGGAACATGAAAATACAATGCCCCACATTTCCCCCTTCTATACACCATAATAACTAAAAATCAGTGTTAAGCATAACTGAAAATTTCAACCGCTAAAGTCTCCTCTTTATTACAGCTTCTCAGCAATGTCCACTTTCTCAGTTATGCCTCCTGTGCTGCTGCCAGGAGCACTAAGTCTCAGACAGTGAAAAAGACAGCCCATTAGATGTGCTTACACCACAGACCAGGTCCCTGTCATCTTCACAAGCTGTCAATACCGATTGTGCAAGACCTTGCCTGCAGAAACACAAATTCAAGAGTGCTTTCCTCACTTTTCACAGGCCTGTGCAATATATTAAACAAAACAGTCTCAGATAAATCAGAGTATCTTCAACGAACACATCTCTGCATGCAGTGTTAAACTCTTTCTATGGGCCAGACAAACAGAAAAAGGCACATGGTCCTTAAAGTCGAATGAGATGCTATCTGCAGAGGTACAGAAACCACTAATTCAAGCATTAATCAATTTGCTATCTTTACTCTGTGAACTACAAAATCAGGGTAGTAAATTGAGGCCACCAGTGTCACAGCACGATTCCACTTGTCATACACCAAGACCTGAGGCAAAAGTCAGAGGATTACTCAAAGGCAGGCTCAGAGGAACACAATAGGACCATAATTTTCGAGTAAATATATTTCAGTGTAACATAACAACTATTTTTCAGAAAAAGAACACTTTACAAATATGAAGCATGTTTACCACCCAGTAACTGCCTAAAGGGGATTTTCTGAAATACACAGGCTCAATGTGCTCAGTACAAATGTCCTGGCTGACCCAGACACAGTCCAAACTCTGATTCAGTTGAAAATGGCACAATATTTCACAGCACTTCTGACTCTAATATATTTGTGGAGTTGAAAAGTAAATTAATAGTCAGAAACATTTTCCCACTGTTTTAGTGAAATTGTGCTTGAGAGGAATCTCATTTTACTGACTTTCGGGCATAAGATCAGTTTTCCAAGCTGCTGCTGTGGGTCTGATCCCACAAGGTTTCATGAATTTATGAGGCAGAATTCATATAAGTCACAAAGAATAGAGGTCTCATATTCTGCCACAGTCTTGAGGCAAATCAGTTAATTTTTCAGAGGTTCAGTTCACCACCAGTAAAACAGAGATAGTACTCTTTTGCTATTTTTACTACAGATGTTTTGTATTACTCAAAAAAAACATGAAGACACTAATTAGGTGTTTAGATCTCGGTATAATAGCAGTAATATCAAATCTAAATTTATGACCAAAATCACAAGTAGCCTGAATAGTCCCTAAATATTCCAGCAGAGTATAATAACTAACTGTGAGAGCAGCAGGAACAGTAATTAAAATAGGAACATGAAACATGAATTTCAAAAGCCAATTTAAATGCAGACTCTTCAAATGTGGTGCACAGAAGCATCCTACAAGGGTCCAGGAGATTGGCAAAGCGGATTAGTAAATGCATGCAACTGCACTGCCACAACCACAGCATTTCAACTAGTGTGGAAATGCAAAGCCATCTGGAGTGACAAGCTGGAGAGAGGAAAGGTCCTTCAGGCCTCTACCAAGTTTGTATAAAGTGCAATTAAAATGTCAAAATGGAATATGAATCATTTAAAAGCAAAACTACATTAAGAAATGAATAAGCATCTACTCGTATTTAAACTGAGGGGATGAGACTATCGTGGCTAGTTTAGTATGGGTCAGATGAGACTGATAAGCGGATCATTTATATACAGCCTCTGAAGGGCAGAAAAATGCAAACTCAGATTACCTCATAACTCTGGCCTCAGCTGTTTATTGAAACAGATTTCCCATCAAGTCAGTGAGATACAGAAAATAAAGGGTGAGACTTTTTTTCCTAAAACATTTAAAATTATTAGCACTCAGCAATTCTGAGACTTTTAGTGCAAATAAGGCATTTTCTGTGCAAATCAGGACAATAAACTGACATGATTATTCCTAGAAGAAATCAAATTTCTTTTCTTTTGGATAGATGTCTCTGTTCATGAGGAGACTAAAAGAGTAGATGGTCTCTGGAACAGCATGGCCCTAACATTGTGGTAAAAGGGCTTATTTCCTGATGCAGCTCATATAAATGAGGTAAAATTCCTCAGGAACATTTTTTTTCAAATACCCTTAAAAAGCATTACTAAGACTTTGAGCTAAACTTTTCATAGAGTCCCAACTGCTAAGTAGTCATCGCAAACAGGACTTGCTGCTGAAATGAATAAGAACTCACTGCGTTACATGACAAATAAAGCTCGTTTGTGGAAGTAAAAAACACAGCTGGGAGACACATAAAAGTTGCTGGTACACAACCTTCCCCAAACCAAGCCTGAGAAAGCAGAGACAATGTTTTTTCATTGTTCTGATTCAGAGGGCTCAAAACATCATCTCTGGTGCAGTGGGCAGCAGGGATCTTGCATGTCTCTTGAAAGGAGAGCAAAGATACAGCTTGGTTTCACAGACAAGCTTTCATCTTATCTGCATCCAGCTGCAACTCCTACACAGCCACTCCCTCTTGATGCTCTTGGGAAGATTTTGTAGCAATGAGACTTTTATCACATGAAAGTCACAGATCCTCTTTCTCAAACGAAGGCATAACAGAAAGGCTGTATCCAGAAAACAAGCTGCAAAGAAAAATTATCACAGCTGCAGGCAGATTTAAGAGCTTCACGCTGTTTCAAGTGAAACCTCCCAGCACACAGAGGGCTCTAGCTGCTTCCCCAGGCAAAACTGTCATGGGTAGAGGGAGGATGAGGAGGGAGGCATAGTCTGTATTAAAAACAAGTAAATTGCAATAATCAGCAGGTCTGCAACGCTGGAAGGAAAAGTCTCAGTGTGCAGTATACAACATCACAGGAAAAATTGACTGCAAGAAGAAAACAAAACTTCAGGGGAGATCCCTCTTATGCAAAATTTAAACAAAATTCAGAAAGCCAGCATCAGGCAGCATCTGTTCCACAAAACTGAAGCACATGTGTATGGTACGATGCACCCTCTGTGACACTGAGGCATAGAATAAACAGTGGAGAGATGCTGAGGGCGAAGACAGGAAGGCGGCTGGGCACAGCTGTGAGCCTCAGGCTGCCGCAGCTCAAAGCATGGCAAAGATTGCAGCCATGGGGCCCAGCAGCCCTGACCTGGGCTGCAGGACAAACAAGGAGCAGGCCTGCAGGGCAGCAAATGGAAAATCTGAGATACAGGCAGAAACAAAGCACTTTCTCTCTTTTCTTCATGCCATATACCATAAAGATTCAATTTCTTCTCCTGGTAACCTTAATACAATGGATGTTACACAGGAATCATTGACTTGAGAATTTAGCACATTGGATTACTGCATTTTTTCTTGTACATCAAAAATGCATTTGGTCAAAAGTAACATGGAAGGAGACACTTTTGAAACAAGTATGTCCAACATATCCCCCATGCTTATAAGCTACACAGCCGCCTAAGGCTCTGACCGAGAGCAACAGCCCTTCTGTACGCACAGTATTTATGCCGGATCAGCCAATGTCAGTAAGTTCAAACCAAAAGATTTTGGATGAGTTCCTGTGTGACCTACCTCTACATGATCCTATTTTGGCAGCTGGGTTGGACTAGATGATCTTTCGAGGCCCCTTCCAACCCTTAAGATGCTGTGGTTCTGCAATTTTTAGTCCTTGAAAACCATCACTATATATTTACTAGTGGCTATAATGACAATGTTAGCAATTCATTCATTTTCTAGGATATTTTTTTTTCCCCCTCATTTGGTTTGAGATCCATCAATATCTTGTGAGATGGTTTTCATCTTATAAGAATATACTTACATTCGTACTTCATTGCTAAACGTTGATTTGTAATTTTAAAAAGTGCTCCTGCCACAGAAATTGAAATAGTCTTTTGACACAAAGTACTTAAGCCTTTGGGTTTTTTTTTTAAATAAAAAGAAATGTAACCAAAATTGGTTTTCCAAATATTAGGTGAAATGGTTTTGTAATTGAAAATGTCTTTTTGATGAAAACATCCATAGCAGTTCCAAACCTCTCATTTGTTTTCTAGTGTTCTTTCTCCCATGAAATAGAAAAGTGTGTAATCAACAACACAGTATAAACAAACATTCAGAGGACCAGCTCTTTCACAACTGTGTTTTTGGAAGTACATTGCCTTCTCTCATGCTGGACTTTTAATGTGGTCTGTGAAACCATGCCCTTTCCCAACTGAGAACACAACATGGCTCAGTAGAAAAACTGACTAAAGAGACTTTTCTGACCAGTGAATTCCACTCTCAGAGGAAATGCATGAAAAGTAACCTATCAACATTAACCAGAAAAGATTTCTTAGTGCATATGGGACTCTCTTAAAGATGTTTCAGAATAATTTTTACATAAAACCCTGAAATCTGCACCTAGAATAGAAATATTTCATCAGCTCTTCAAATTCAAGTTTAATTTGGCCACATCACAGAAGCTATTTCCTTCTTTAGTGTTAAATCCCCAGTTCCAACTTCTCCACTTAGAATGGCAAGGAGAGCAAACTGCTGCTCTCTCCTTTTCTATCAGAATTCCTTTTTTAAAAAACTCAGAATGTTGTCAGGTCAATTCTCATCTATTTTGGCATGGTCTGTAATGCAGAAAGCTATTAAATCCTGTTGGCAGTTGAAGTACAGAGCCACAAAGATGAGGATCCTGGACACACCATCCCTTATTTCTTGTGCTTGTAAATGAGAAAGCACAAAGTCAGACATGAAGCACTGCTGAAGGTGAGTGCTGGGTGCCTGATTACTGCTCCCTTTCTTTTTAGTATTACTGTTAGTAATGATGAAAATATAGCTGGGTAAGATGGTTCAGTCTCCAAGCATTTGAGATAATAACATGGTCTTTGTCAAATAAATATAGTTTATTTATACATGGGAAAAGTGAGATGCAGGGAGGAGAAGGGATTCACCTTCTTTTACTGAGAAAAATCCCAAACTGGTTTCCCAGAAACCAGAAACTCTGTTTCCCTAGAAACAGAGGAGTGAAAGGGAATATTTTAAGTACACTTTATGTGGACATTAAACTACATTATAAGTATATAGGGAGGAAGACAGCCTTATCTTTTCAAGAAGCTACTTCTTAACAAATTCACTTTTTTTTTGCTCATTCTGACCTTTCATCTTGCAATCAATAGAAACTCGGGAACTGAAGTTACCTGGATCTGCAAGAAAATGTTCTCAAATCAACTCCGTTGTGAGCTTTGCCCCTTTAAAATTCAAGCAAAGCAAAAAATTTTATCTTAAGGATTTTTTATTTTCTTTCTAGGCTGGTACAGAAAACACACAGTTACACCACGCTCCAAGGTTAGCTTCACAGCTGAGTGTCCTGAAAAGCAAGTTGCTGCAGAAGAAGGTCCCAAATCTTGTGATGATGGGGAAATATTAAAAATCAGAAATTCCATTCAAGGGGCATTTCAGACTTTTTTCTTTCTCTTCCTACAGGAAATCTAAGAAATCTGCACTGAAAACCACCTTATTGTATGATTGGATTAACTCAACAAAACTGCATGAGATCACAGAACTTTTTTGCTGATTACTCTGTAAAAGTATCACTTCTCCTGGGTTCCCAAAGGTAATCAGTAAACAGAATAGTGAGTTTCAAATATATTTTTTTCTGCTTGGCTGCTGAACCAACCAGATGCACTCCTTCTCTGCTTTAAAGTCTCTTTCAGGAGACATGCAAGAATACATTTTTAGAGCTCTTCCCCAAGCAGCTGCTGTTCATGCTCAGCGCGCTGGGTAATCTAATGAAAAATGCCCACCTGCTCTACAATAATTTCTAGATAACTTCTTGTCTTTCTGTCATAGTTTAACCCCAGTCAGCAACTAAGCAGCATGCAGCCACTTGGTCACTCATTCCTCCAGCCCTTGTGTGATGGGAGGGAACACTGAGGGGAAAAAAGGAGAACTTGTGGGTTAAGAGCAGTGTAATAAAGAAAATTGAATAAAATATAAACCAAATCTCTTAGTGGTTTAAACTGTCATGCAAATTTGCGCTGATCATCAAGGTAACCTGCAAGCTGTGGTATCACAACACATCCTCTTCTCTAAAGTGATGGGCTCCTTTTTGAAAGCATTAGGTTCCTTTTATATCATTTAAAACAGATCTGGCATTTTTCACAATGATGAAGTCTTACCTCTAGTCAAGTGATGAGCATAAATGAAAAATTTGTTATTGTCTAGGTGCACATCAAAGTCAGAATACATGTCTGCTTTTGCAGATGTAAAGGGAATGGAGCAGTCTTCAACACTGTCCAATATCAGCCTATAAAATACATTTGAAACAGGAAAGCCTAAGTATTGCATGCTTTGACCACAGTTAAAGTGCTTCATTTTTTTCAGAGTTTGGCCCTTTATAAGAATTAGCCTCTTTATCATATCTATAATTTCATGAGAATTAGCTATGCTAAACCTACAAAAATTTTAGCTGTCCAAAATATTCAAGGGAAAAACAATGCATTTCTGGACATCTAAATTTCCCCAGCACAAACAAGACAACACAGCTATCCACAAATTAATGATGTAATAGACAGTATTCAATGATTGAAAATCAGGAAAAAGAAATACTTTATGCTAGTGTAAGTGCTAGGAACCAATTAAAATGATATGTGTGAAATATAGGTCACATCAGAACAGTATTTGTCAAATACAGGCCACATTTTAGCTCTTGAATTCCTAGTCTCAAGGTCACAGAACACAAAGAATACTTTTTAATTAGCAATTAAAGTTACAAAACTACTGTTTCTCATTTAATGGCTATACTTCTGTATGCCGAACCAATGGCTGGTACCAGGTTGTACCATCTTGTTTCGTAATAGCCTCTAGACGCAACTATGCTTTGGAGACAAGTCATAAACTATTAAAATGAAGTAGCCAGGGCTGTATTATTTTGCAATGGTCTCTCCTGATGGGAGACTGATTAGTCTGTGTTAAGAAAAGGCTGGCACAGTATGTCTTACACATATGAGCCAGCTTGTTTTGGATACACAACATGGAATTCAGTTTAACATTTCTACAGTAAAAATACAAATCCCTAAAGGAAGATTTTGAAAGAGCTGGCTGCTTTCTACTAATCAGTGCATTAACAAAAAGCAATCACTCATAAAACTTCCGTGATCGCCTACAGCATCCCATACACTGCTTTCAGCACTCAGGAGATCTCTCAACAACTTATGTCAGGTATCTCTGCCATGCAGAATATCATGTAAATCAGATAAAAGTTAGTTACAGCTATGCCCCACTACAAGGAAATCAGTATGCATTTAAGAGGAATCTTAAATCTATAGACATATGTGAATTGTAGGAGATGAAATTTTTTGGGGGATTGCAATCACTTTTCAATTGGCATGTGTTTGTTGATACAAGTCATCTCTATGAAGCATTTTTAAAAGAAATTCTTCTATTCTTCTTCACCTTGGATATATTCCTGTCAAACTGAGCGATAATAATCTGACTACACCATTCAGATTCAACTCCTTTGCAGGGAATGACTCATGGGGCAGTTTCCTCTTCTCGGTGCATTTCCTCTATGACAGAGGAGCTTGTCTTGCCCATCTTCAAAATGAAATATTGGAAGAACCAGTATTTTGCACTTTCACTTGCATTTCTACTCATTCCGAGTTGTAGCAAGCAAAATAGACCTTTTTACTCCTCTCTATAAACCCTGTTGATTCACAACACGCCATAAATGCAGCCAATCAAGAGAAGAGGAAACAGAAAGGAGAGGAAGGAAAAACAAGAAGCAGTCAGTAGTTCCCAGTTCCCCTCAAGGTGCTGCTCTTAACTTTCTACCTTCCAGCCTCAAGGGAGATGATGAAAGTGTTCAAGGTAGCTACAAAAAAAAAGAAAGGACATGAAATGTCAAGGTTAAATAGCAACAAGACAGAATTAAGTTAGACGGTAAGAACATCTCTCTAATATTAAGTCTAATGAAGTCCTGAAATTGATTATTTATAGAAACTGGGACTACATCATTGGAAGTTTTTAAAAACAGGCTGGAAACCCCGTCATGTACAGTTTAGCAATAGCTGAGCCTTCTCTGGGGAACAGACGTGGGCTACATGACCTCTCAATGTTCTCTCCTGCCTTCTTATCCTCTCAATAAGAAACTATAGTAATTCTGTTTCAAACCACATCTTTAACATAAGTTCTTTGCATAATTGTTCTTTCAAGAACAACTATGTTGTATCTACTCTCATCCCAGTGGATCACTGAGGATGCCTCAGACAACGGAAAGACTCAAAACCATAGCAGTTCATCTTTGAACAAGAAAAGAGAAGATGAATGTTGGCAGGAAAAATAATTATGGTACTAAATATTATCCTAGGTTACTTATTTATTTACACCATCTCAAGGCTAAAGTGGTAACTGAGGATGTTTGCTCCTTCTTTCACTCCATACTAAATCACCAAGTCTAAGTTGCTGCACTATTTTGTCTAAACATGCTATGGTTTTGTGGTAATCACTTTCAGAATACCTGAAGTATTGTATAATACATATACAAATTTGTTAGTCACTCTCAGAAAAGCTTGCCATGAACCATAAACAGTCAAGGAAATTCACACTGAAAATGAATACTTCAGCAGCTCTCTGGAAATCCCATATTCTTGCGTGTCATTTGAATATGAATCATTTTGGTGTTGTATCAAGCCCTTAATGTTCCTTTAATGCTGAGTTTCTCATTTGAATTTCACTGGGATTTATTAAACGTAAGGTTTTTCTCTCACTGTCTCATATTGACATGATTACAGTAACTGTGTATAATTATGTGCATAGGGTAAATATGCTAATTGTGTAATTGCAACATTCAAATAAATCCTGGCAAACAGAGAATGTTCTTAGGGCAGGCAGGACACACACTGATAGGTATAACAGAACTAGAAGCACTCCTCTTATCACCTATTGTTATTATTTAGAGATAGAATATAATTTATCTATCATCCAGGTGACTTTTCCATTTAAAAGTGAGATGGTGAGCCCTGCTATCCTGAGCATGCAAGTACCTGTAATAACTGCAGAATAAATTTGTCCAGTGATAACATCTATATGCTGGAAGCAGGACAACTCAATGGTTAAACTGGGTCTACTTACTAAAATTCTCAAATCTGCAGAATGCTGCTCAGTAATGTAAAATATAGTTTTTAGTTTTAATTATTTTAATAGTCTTTGTATTAAAATAATATTTAATAATCCCAAATTGTTATTAAAAGTTTGTTTTTTCTTTTTGCAGAGAAGCTCAATCAGGAAAAATGAAACCAAAATTGTGCTCAAGTACTGAGAAGGAGAGAAAGATAAGGACACAAACCTCTCTGCGTCACAGTGCTTTATTTTTTGAAGAAAGAAACAGGGGCAAAGACACTGGAGGAAGAGGTGCAGATTTTATACCTGCCAATAATTTGACGTTGGATTAATTACTTCATGCCCTTTAGTTCCTTTTCTCCCTCTGCACTTAGAGTGACATTTGTCATCATGAATTTGAGCATCAGCCAATAGATAGGGATGTTATACTCACTTGAGTGTCTCAAGTGCTGTCACGAGTTTCATTCACACGACATTAAAAAAACAAGCTGAAATTTGCCTGATAGAGGTGGACATGACCTTCAGGAAAGGTGGAGGGAAAAGAAAAGATAGTGAAAAGGGATTTGTCTTTAAAAACTGACAGGATTCACCTGGGAGGAGTTTCCAGTTTTGTTTTTTTTTCCTTCAGAAAGGAGTGAATGGAAATGATGGTGTCAACACCTGAAGTACTACTGAAATAACAGGTACTCAGGAATCAGATCCAAAGTCATCCTAAATTGGTCGTATCTAGCCAGAGCCTTTTAGGTCATTTCCCACTTCTACACATTGTCCAGTTGCTAGTTTATAGATACAAGTCTAGTATCTAGTTAATGTAAGCGCATTATATACCTGTATCATAAATTAATCCATTTTGAAGTTATCACTTCTATTAGGTTTCACATAAATAAATTTTTATGCTCTACTAATTTCCTAGTGATCTGAAATACTACACATCAGAAATAAGTCATTGTAATCCTCGGGATCCAAGCTAAATTCTATTACTGAAAACACATACTATGTATTAAACCATGGATACTTCTGTGTGACTGGCCTATTTGCATAACACTTGGCTTACTAAGGTCCCAAAAGTAAGCAAAGAGTGAAATTGTCTGACAACCTCTTCTGCTGATAGCCCCTGTTGCTCATCTCAAGTGTGTTTGATAGAACATAGCATATTCTTTTAAATATTTTATCTGCTCAGTGATCATGGGTGAAAGAAAGGACTAACAAGAAATGACAAGTGAAATAACTGCATTTCCGGACCTGACAACACTGTTTATTTTTAATTCTATCAGGGCTGTAGATAGATATTAAGGTATGGCGCTGACAAAAGATTAAACGAGTGAGTTTAGGATTTGAATTATATTATACCCACCCTGATCTGAGAGTTCATTTGGAAAATAGGCCAAGAAATCTGGTGCTTGCTTACCTTGCACCAAATGCTCTTTTTTTCCTGTGTCAATTTTCTCTTGTAAAAATGCATTCATTTCTTCACAGTGACACCTGAACCAACCATAAACAGAATATACTGATGATAGGTAAAGGTGTCTATCTAGATCAAATTTCCCAAATAAAATTTCCCAATAAAATACTTCTAAGAGCAGTTTTATAATGTCTGAAATACATAAATGTAGATTGTGAACAGTCTGATGGATGTTTCTATAGAAAGTAATTATAAAAGATTAGTACGGCATTGTACCTACATTAATATTATAATTCACCTGAAATATTTTCCCAGTTCTAGTATTTCTTTAGTTCCTTATCTTAGAAAGCCTTAAATACTGGGTAACGACTAAAACAGGGTGGAAAAACAAAGAAAAAAATCAAAATATTCCCCCCTCCCCCCCCAAGATTATCATCAAACAGCATCAGTGTTGATTAAATATTTTGATTTCCTGTTTGTGCAAGTCTACTATCAGAAGACAAACATCCAGGTCACATTGAGCATCCTGTCACAGATCTCTCACAGGGAGCCTGGACTGGTGTCGAGGTGGACTGGCTGGTGTTTAGTGACAAATGATTATGACAGTTTAAGCTGGTTTTTGGAAATCTGATTTCACTGTGCTTTGGAAAAATAAAAACCCACATGATATCAAAAAGAACATTTCTTATATTGCCACTATATTGTCACTGTTATATTATCGAATAGACTTTAATACTCTCCCTCTCTGCTCCTGCCTTAAATAGGTTTGAGCTGATTGCAGAACTGCAGAGATGCAAGTAATGGCAGGTAAAGTGTCACTCCCAAGTGCCTGGATTCTCTCTCATTGCTGCTAGCAATGTGCCTTTATAAGGCACAGAGATCCTATGCTTTCCAGATGGCCCAAATCTGAGAGTCTTATAATAGAGTCTTCCTTGAAATCCATTGTCTGTCAGAGGGCTCAGCAGCGCTCAGTAAGAATGTCAGTCTGACACAGAATTATATGCTGTGGGAAACAATTCTGGTATAAACAGCATCCTGGCACACACGTCAGCCATAGCCTGCTGAATTACAACATGTTAAACCCCCCTACATTTTTTTTAAAGGTAAGAAAAATGAAGGAACAAACAAATAAACTAAATATTTCTAGACTATGAAGTCAATCCATTAATGCAACAAGGAAAAAGTATGAGAAGCTCCAGAAAGACAGTGAATGCTTGCTCTGAGTGCATTTGCACTGACATATCCAATACTTTGGCTCTGATTCTAGTAATCCAGCCTCTTCTCCCCCATCTTTGTCCCCCACAAAGAGACAGGTATCATCATAAATTGATTTTATATAAAGCAAGTGTGATACAATCAGAAACTAAGACAATGCTACTTTAGTAGTCATGCTAAGGAACAAACTCCTGCTACCTTCAGTGAAGCCTGAAAGCTACCTAACGACCTGACAAAGCAAATCATTAGCAACATTTCACCTAGGTCTTAAAATATTTTCATTGCAAATTACTCTCCCATTAGATGAATGCCCCTTGCAGAAAGTAATTACCCTTTCTTTGAACTTGCATTTCAGAAATTGGAAACAACTGGAAAAAAAATGACAGAGAAGAATAAGGACATAACTTTTTATGAGTTCACTCCCTTCTCTTTTTTGGTACCACATCAGTAATAGAGTAAGGGGCAGGTGAACGGCACGGATTTGAAGCATTAGAGTTTAAGGAGATTGCAAAAGATGTCATGACCATCAGGTAGCTCGCATCAGGCATTTCTTTAAAACTGCTTTTCTGACATATATAAATTGACAGGACAGTATACATGAGCTGCCAGGCAGTCAGGTCCCAGCTTGAAGTTCAAAGCTTTGAGGATGCCTATCAAGCAGCATAGCATAGGGCTGCTGGCTTTCTGTAAATGCACTCCCCCATGCAAAACAGCAGACAGCAAAGACAAAGTCTCACAATTCAGTTAAAATACACAGCCTAACTGAAAGCTGAGTTTTCTAAAAGGTTTACTTGTTGCATGTCCCAGCTAAGTTGAATGTGAAAGCCGACAGGAGATGAAGTCAGGGGATCTGGGCTGACATTTACAGGTTCTTAGGCTCTCAGAAACAAACATCCACTTGCAAATGTGCATCAGTGAATCATTAATATAATCTTTTCTGCATGTGTAGCTGCTGAGACATACAGACTAAAATTAAGGTAGAGTACCTTTCTGTGTATATATATATATATACACACACATGTGTATGTATATACAAGTACACACAGGCATATTTTAAAGGTAAAGTAAAAAAATGGAACTGAAAATAACAGTATGTTAACTCTTTTGAACTTATTTTGAGATCATCCATCTTGGGTTTGACTCACAGCAAATAGCCAATCTGTCTGAAGAAGATATATCTAGGTGCTAATATTAGGACAAGGATACAAGAGCATGCTATTAAAAACCAGACTTTACGGTAAGAAGTCAACATATCTCCTCCATGAAAGAAAGTATATATATGTCTCAGTATAGGATTTTTCTGGGCTTCAAAAAAGATATTACAGAGGATGAATCAAAAAATAAAGAAACATTTATCAATACCTTGTTTAAGGGAAGAGAAAAGAAAATAAAATTAGCCCTACCATAAAATATGTACATGGTTTTGTAAATCACAGTAGAGAGAAAAGGAAAAGAAGACCATGTTCAGTCAAGATTTTGAAAGTGATTCTCTTCAGTAAAGTTAGAAAGGGAGTATGAGAAGTGAAGAGAGAGAGAAGGACTGAGACTACATGTTATCATTTGAGTATGTTTTCTTCCATATGTGTTAACGAGCACTCAGCTGCACATCTGATCTTCCCAAGAGAAACTGTAGTCGACATCAGACAGAAACTGTGGCCAACATCAGACGTTCAGAGTTACGGCACAGTGCTTTCCAATCTAGCTTTCTGAAGTCTTAAACGTCCTCTGGACCCCAAGTTTACACAGTCCTCCACTCATCCTTTAGCCCTTTGCTGGCTCTTCACCCAATCTTCACCATGCGCATGCAGTGGAACATAGAGAGTAAACACAGCCATGGGCACATACAGACAGAGCCCAGCACTGGGACTCTCTGAGCATCTCCTGTGAGCAGCTCAGTGCCTCCAGCACATGCAGCTCTAAATCCATAGCTTAGCATAGCATCCTCCCCCCTCCCCATGCCACCTAACCCAACAGGTCTCAGGTCATCCTCACACATCCACCTCTGCATTGTGACACATGCCACATTAGATTCCCTCCTCACTCATGACAGCTGCACGACCTCACATACTGGGAACAAGTACCTTCAGTTCAAACTCAAAGGCACAGAGGTAGATGAGGGCAGTGCCAGGCTGGTAGGCTCTGCCACTCAAATCTGGAAAAAACAGCTTGGGATCCCTAGGATGCCCTCAACCTGTACCTTGGAGCATAGCTGGAGTAAAGCTTATCAGTACCACCTATAGCTTACAAACGTAACATTTATATCACTACAATCATAAACAGTTTGGCTTTTTTATTATTTGGTTTGAATTGATTTCCACATTCTTAAAGCTAAGCACTAGGTTCAGGATCACAGCATTAATTCAGAATGAAACATCTTTGGATTTTAAGTGGCTTCAACTTTCACTGAGTATTTCTACCATCTCTCCTAAATGCACCCAGTGGAATTTTCTGAAAGTACATCTTTATTGTGGAGGAGAAAAAAATGTATTACATAAAGTTTTTAAAATTTGAACCTCTAAAAACACACATAGTTTTACTTAGAAAATTCCACAAGTTTTTCTACTCAACCACTTCCAACAGTTTTTTGTTCACTCTTATTTTAGAAAGTAAAAACTCCCATACAATGATTCATATTTGGTGCTATTCAGATAGTGCACTGCAAAAAAAAAAATGTCTTTAAAGGGAGATTTGGTCAAAGAACATCCTGCAGAGATTTGGTGAGATGCTTTTATACTTAAGTGTTAGCCTTTGCTTTTTACACAACGAAGAGATAACAGCTATTCAGACAGCAAAACTGTGAACTTTTATTCTGGGGAAAGAAAACTCTGAATGTTGCAAAGACAATAAGCAGCACAAAAAAGCACGGTGGATCACTGACATCTCTTATCTGCCAGGTAACACACAGTGAACATCATCAGCTCACAACTGTTTAGTTTGCACTCTTATGGGTGTTTACTTTTTCTCAGCCCTTAAATCTGCTTTCCTAAACTGTCCTAAAACAATAGGACTTTGTAGGGGAAAAGAGGGAATGACAATAAAGGCCACTGTAAGGAAGAGAGTACTTTTTGTAGAGACTATTTCCTAAGACTTGTACTTAATTAGACTTGGAATGTGTCTCCAAAAAGGTGCCAGTGTTCTCTTCTCTCTATTATCTGTCACGTCACATTTCTGCTCAACATAATGCAGCAAACCTGAGGAGTGATTTGTGGAATACATTAACATAGTTTAACACAATGTTCATAAGATTTACATGCTAGTGTTGTGAGGAAAGGCAATAGGTCATAATAAAATAGATGATTAAAAAATGTTGATTAATTTCTGTAGCACTATTTCAAAAAGATGTATGGAAACAGAAAACTCTTCTCACTCCTTATGATTATCTTAATTATTCAAAATGAAAGGAACAATGCAGAAGCCGTGATACTCCCTCCTCAACCATGCATTAGTCTCACAAAGTTACTGAAACAATCGGTGATTTTATAACATGAGACTACTTTTTCAGTTCTCATCTCATGTTCCCTTGCTGCATCCTCCAGCTCAGCTGCCTCATCTTGTAGCTCACATCTTCCTTTGTTCAAGTCACCTGAAATCAAAGCTCAGCATGTACTGAGGTGTTTTCCTCTTGAACAATGGAATGATATGTAAGAATAGATATTTTTTTCTCTTGATTTGCACCCAAAGAGAAGCACAGTGGCTTTCATGCCAAGCCTGAATCATATCCAAACATCTGTACAGGATGAGGCACTTGAGGAGACTCTCAGTCACAGTGAGGCTGAATAGATTTTGTTCATCCATCGTTTCTAGTGTAACCAAAATTATCATTTTGCATCATCAGCTTCCTGGGGATCAGACAGCACTGCCACAGCCCCCAGATCTGGTTGAAACCTTCTAGCTTTACGACAAGAAAGAACAGTAGCCCACAAAGGTAAACATCAATTTGGCCTGAATTTCAGCTCCATGCACATAATCCTGAATAGAACACCAGTCAGTCACCTCCTAAGCATCCATCACGGTGTTGCTGCCATTTTCCCAATGGGTTGCTTCTTTCTGGTGAAATTAATTGATCTCTGACCTGTTTATTGCTTTTCTGCCACCGATTTAACACCAGTTTATTCATCAACATCTGGTGGTCGGAAAATTGTATTTTACGTTATTAGCTCTAAAATGGATAGCTAATGCTGCTTAATGGGGCAGTTACATGCTATTATACATTCATTTTTCCTCATTTTGTTAATGAATGGAGGATCTTTATCAAATAAATATTTGCCAGTTGGCTTAATATCAAAGTTGCTAATTAAAAACAGAAAAATGCTCAATATATGGAGAGCTTAATAGTGGTAGCATGTGAGTTTTAAAGAAGTAGCATTTCTTCCACTCTGTACTTGCACAGAGGCCAAATTGGCAATCAAATGATCAATGTGAGGAAGGCTGGGTAGTATTTACATATTGTCTTAGTAAAATGGGACTGATTTATTTCTCTAGTGCCAGAGACACAATATAGGCATAGCTTAAATTGGCTTCTTTTCCTGGCTTTTACAAAAGAAATGGGGAAAAAAAAAAAAACAAACCAAGAAAAAGTGGAAATAAACAATCTTGGACTCAGTCCTAAAAAAAAAAAATCTGTTTCTCTCCATCATCTATCACAATTGCATTTTACAATGGGAATATGCATAGATTGTGTGACCTGGCATGCAGAATTCATGAAACATCTCTGCATAAAGATGTGAATTTGGAGTAAACACATTTCAAGCTGACAAAGCACAGCACTGAACTGAGAGCAGGCTACACTTTAGCATATGCACCCCAGGGCTCGGCGCCTGGCTCAGATTTGAGACAATTCAAGTCAAGTCTCATAAATGAGCTCCCCTATTCTAGAGGGCCAAATACTTTTCATAGTTTAATTTTTTTTTTTTTTTTACAACATACAAAGACATGTCAGCATCTATGAATGTTTCATTTTTTTTCAGCTAATACCTAGTGGTGTCAGTTGGTATAATTTAATGCACAGAAACACTCTGGTTTTCTCACACCAAGTCTTTTCTTCTATGAAGTATTTTTTTTCTTCTTCCTTCTACAAAGGATCTTAGGTAGGCATCTTTACAAACAAAACCACTGTCAGTAAGAATGCAGACATACCGGTATATTTTGTTTGCAGGACTGGAACTCACTGCCAATCCTATATTATATTTGCTTGCAAATAACTGAATGTTAGTGTTGAATCAAATACGACCACTCACCACCCTAAATTCACACAGGAATTCAAGTGTTTCTTTGTCAGAGTGCAAAAATGAATGTGAGTGACATCTAAGCCACATTATTTGCATATTTCTTATATGAAAAGGTGCACAGAGAATGCTGAGAACATTTTTTACTCCCCCATGTGATGTCTAACAAGAAGCTGTGATTTAGACTTAAGAAGCTTTCAGGGTTTAGTCTAGTTCATTCATGACATTTTCAGCACGATCTCCATGCATCTTGAGGCAAAGCAGTAAAAGCATAACACAAATTATTATAATAATGCTATTAATATGTGAAGATCTGTTTAATTTTTCCCAAACCAAATAATTCCTGTCATTTCAAAAAGAACATAGTCTAGTCTAAAGCTATTGAAGCACACAGAATCTCTGCTAACTCTAACATGCCTAGTGGCTTCATGGTCCATTAAATAGCACAAATGGCACTGTGAATCATTTCTGAAACCATCAATATACTTATAATAGCATAGGTGCATGATTCCTGAACTGAGGTCCCATCTTGGTTCTTGAACACCCTTTTTCTCCACCCTATTTTTTGTGGAAGTAAGTAGCTACCAGCAGACAAAGCTCACATAGACTCCTAGATGCTACTGCAATTTTACTGCTACAGTTTCAAAAAAACTACCAAAGCTGCTGAAAGCATGGCATAAGCACTCCTCTAGCAGTAGGAAAGTAGACAGTAAAAAGTAAACATCAAAGCCTAGGAAGTCATTATAAAAGTGTTTCTTCTTATTTATTTTTAGAGCTCTAATGCACTCTTGAGTGAAGAAAATAAACTACAGAAAATAGACAAGGAAAAAAGAGTGAAGTAAAGCTGTGTCAGGCAGATTTACATGGATTCGTTTTGCCAGTCTTGGTTGTAGATTCATTGGCATATGTGTGATATAAGTGTGGAAAAATTAGTGCTTCACTAACACAGATTATTTTAACCTAATGGAGAAAAGTTATGAACTCGTCATTCCTATGCAGTCAGGATAAAATTTAGACAAACCAGGTTTAATATTTGTAGCCACATCCTCAAGTATACCAATATTTGTCAAGGCCTATGACCAATACCTCTAGTTTGGAAATTCTTTATTCATTGATACACCAATCCATTATAACTTTCCCCTTCTACTTTTTACTTTTGGTACTAAATTTGCTACTTTCTACTATTTTTCATGTGTGTATTTTATGCACAGCTTAAGTGTGGCCAATATTGGAGAGCTAAGGAAAACATCCCATGTTGTCATTTCAGTGGACACCTCTGTTCAGTCACAGGCAATAAGGGCTTTGTAACTGTAAAACCTTCAAGTTAGATGGTGATTTTTTTCAAAGCAGGAACTAGTCAGATGAAAAAAGTTGGTGGTTCTGCACTGTCAATGCATTGAGGCTGAATAACAGCTATGTTAAGATTCTTTCTACCTGTCTGATAATATAAAATTACATGAACGCTCTCTCCTCATAGGCTTTGTGTGTCATCACCTCCCTTCACAGAAACCACTCAACCATATTAGCCCACCCTCATGAACCCTTCACAAGCTATTCTGGAAGACATGCTACAGTGAGGTACACTTGACCTTTTTCTAAGTTTTAAATGAGAAACAAAAATTACATCAGTCTGAACAGAATCCTAATTTGTACCTGGCACATTAAAGATCCTTTTGTCACGAGGAAAAGTAAAGCTAACTGTGGCATCCACAGCTTAAGGAACAAAACTGAATTAGTGAAGGTGAGTGCAAACTAGAACAAAGGTTTGCCTCTGTAGAGGAGAGTGTGATCTCTGCCAGGGAGAGGTCCTGGACTATGATTTTAAGTTATGATTTAGTATGTCCTTAATTCAGCTGCAGCTCCAAATCTCTTGCAATAGACATCCTCAAATTGCTTTTCAATATCTGATGCAAAGTGCCATTACACTCTAAACTCTCTCTAGTTTCCCCAAGCCTAGGTAATGTAAAGGTAATGTAAACCAAGTTGAATCAGATCAAGTTTGATGAAGGGCAGATGCAAGTTGACTTACACTTAAGGGGCAGCATCTCTTGAATTTTGTGATAGTTCAGAAATACTCAACTGCAATTTTTCTCCTGAGTTTGGAATTTGCAATGTCTTTGTAATGCCTTTCCTGCAAACTTTCTGAGGAATAGCTGTCAAACTGTAAAGTGAATCTCTACACTGCCTCTTTTCCAGTCCAAAATTATTTTTGCAAAAAAGTACACATTTTTTTTTTTAAGAAGGAGAAAAAAGGTCAGCAGTATGTATTGAAACACAACACTTTAACCAAGAAAGATCTTTTCTTTATGGATACATAAAATACACTCTCTTGCCACAAGCTTGGAGCTTATTTATCATTCCCAGGTGGCTACTGCAAACTCCTTAAATGTTGTTTGATGGAGTAGTGATTCTTTTCTGCCTTACCGGTATAAACTGAATACATCTAAGAGCAGAATATATTGGCAATAAAAAAGGTTCTTCTTTTTGAGATTTATCAAACTAAAATATACTTGGGAGGCTTTGAAGTTAAATTTGAAAAAAGAAAAAAAAAACTTGGGGAAATTGCCTTTCATTTCTGAGAGCACAAATTAAATTCAATCTGAGGGTTTGCATGAGACACCTCAGGTGCTCTCTGTTCCAAATTCAGTTGATTAATGTTGCCTTAAAAGTTTTGCTGAATAATCAGGCAGATGTAATTAGAGGAGAGGTAGCTAATACCATACATAGATCATCAAAGGATAAGTATGCACAAAGGAGATAAAGAATCTCAATACAATTGTAATAATCTCTGCAGATTAAAAAAAATAAATTATAATCATAATTAGGAGAAAGTAATGAAAGCTTGGATGAGGATACGATCCAGGTTCCCTTGGTATCTTATCGCTAGCACAAAGTATGCTGGGAAGGAGCCTTAGTCAAATCAGCAGAATCATCCCACACAAGGTGACAAGGGAAACATTGCAGATATAGTGAAACAGTCCAGGTGCAAGTGAGACACAAAATCTTGTTGAAATATTATCCCAAAGGTTATGGGCTGATCTCTCTGAGAGCAGTGATCCTGTTTGGACCTCTGTGGGTTAAGTGGAAGCAAGACATCCCCAGGGCTAGTGGATAAGCAGAAGCCACGCCAGCATCGTGAGAGGAAGTGTCCATGGCTTTTGCTGGAGTAGACTTTAGCAATTAGCATAACATTTTCCAGAGTACACATGGTGCTGCCTAAACTTTTAATTCCTTGTGTGGGTGAAAGTCTGCATGAAGTTTCTGTGTTGGACAGAATTCTGAGTTTTGACCATTGAAATTCTAATGGCTGGAGGTGATTCAGCTTAATCACAGCTCTTTTAAGGAACTCTTAACTACCACAGGCATAACTGGAACCACTGTGATTCTTGGAGCTGGAAATGCATATGTAAACATCAGAATGACTAAGGGCCAATAAGACCACTGTTGTATTGAAATGCAAATCATTTTTAAAGGTCATTTTTTGTCCAGGTCTGATCAAATTAATATTTTGTCTTTAAACATGAAACACCTTTTAATACAGCTATGGACAGGCCATCATATCCCCCTCTGAGGTTTGTAATTTATGTTAAATATGTGGTCAGAAAAACAGAAGCCTATAAGGTCAGAGCCAGTAATAGAATAAATATCTTTTCAACACAAAGATGAAAACAGCACTTTGATGGGACACAAATGGCCTCATTACTGTATGGGCATAGGTCCATATTTTATGATTTTTCCCCCCTTTCACTGTGAAAGGTAGAAAAGAGGAAAAGAAAACAAAGAAGGCTGACTAAAGCCGTATCAAAATATTGTAATAATTACATATATGTTGTTATTCAAGTGTGCTAAAAGCCAAAGTGACCTGGAGTCTAGTCAGCATTACAGTGCTCTCTACACAGGATACCAATATTCCTTGTTCTCCCTTATGCTTCATTTATTGCATCAGGAAAGTAACACAGGACCAGGTTTCTAAAGATGTTTTCATGCCTGCTGCAATTTTCAAGAGGGCCTGCAAGAGCAAGTGTTAGACATTTATCAAAGCTTATTGCAGAAACTCCTTCTAGAGGCAATACTGAGAGACAGATCCTTCCAAAAGGCGATTGTCCCACCTGACTCAGGTCAGGAGAGATCTCTTTTTTTTTTTTCTGGAAAAGCATTTCTCACCACAAAGAGTTCTGCTAACAACTCACTCAGGTTGTACACCAGTTCAGATAGCTGTAGACAATTCCAAGCCCAATTGTAAAACAGCATCAGTGTAAAAGACCTCAAATATCATGAGGTTCCTGTGTAAAAGAATTGCAGGGTAGATACTTGTGTTAGAAGGAAGATGTTGCAATATTGAATGCTAAATGCCACCTCTACCATTTGTCATGAATAAATGTTCAACCTTGATCACATTAGAAAGATCAGCAGGTCATCAGTAGACATACTAATAAACTTGGAAAATACTTAAACGTCACAGTAATAAAGCCACAGCAAACCTGTCTATCTGGATGAACACCAGAACCAGCACTAGATCTCCTCTGCCCAAATGCACACACCTCCTTTCCTCTTTCACTTGGGAATGTGAACTCTTACAAGGAAATACAACTCCAACCTTTGTCAGACGATGACTGTTTCTGCTAAGAGAACCCAGGTAGACTCATATGCTGACATTACCCTCAACTGGAGAACAGTTAGCATTTTTTCCATGCCCATTTTACACAGATCCAAGAACTCCAAGAGAAATGTTTTGTTCGTTTATTGTCACTCACTGACCTTTGTATTGACAACTTTGAAATGCACAGAGCTACTCATCCATGCAGTCATGACTGGAAAAAGGCTGACAGATATTTTCATAGCAAAAGGCCATCACACATGAGTGGAAGTGTTCTTTCCTGAATCCACTTGAACTAAAGTTGCGGGTGTGTCTAATTGAGGCATATGAAAGAAGGAAGCCAGCAAGAGTGAAAGCCATCCCTTTCCCACTGTAACATAGCTCTCTTCAACTGAAGCCTTCCATATTTCTTCAGGATTTAGTTGCATGCATAATTAGAAAAAGAATAAGATTGTAAGACCTTAAGAAAAACATCCAAGAGCACTCAACATTACATTCATTCTAACGACCTTCTTGCAATTTATGCAGCCATTGGAGTGGGCTGGTAGCCAGGGTCATCCCACTCTCAAATCATGATTTTCCTCTCTCCTTCCCAATCTTGAATTTTTATTTCCTCCATCTAAAATAGAAGAGCTAAGAGGAGGCAGTGAGTTACTGCTCACCTGCCACAGCTCACTGGATTGGCTGCTCAATGGGGAAAGAGTGATCTCCTTAAATGGAAGAACTGAGCTTAAACATCAGCTCTAAGTGCCATTCTCCCTGCTGATTTGGGTCTAAAAACATAAAACCAGGTTAATAAAGAGAGATAATAACTATTGTTAGTTTGAAATATAGAAGCAGGCAAGTTTGCAAACACATTACAGGCTCCAGCCACAGCACTGGTCTAATAAAAGATATTACCTCTGCCTACAAGCCTCAGCTTTCCTCTATTGTCTCTTAGACCATCACTGGTACCAAAGCCCTATTTTACTATTCCAACATCATAACAAAACAGTAAGTGATCTGGTTTGGCTTATACATGAGAGGAAAAATCCCTTGCTTTCCCCCAAGCAACCATGACCAGCACAGGCAAGGCAACAAGCAGTCTTCATTAGGAAGGAAGGAGGTAGAGATGATCACAATAGAAGTTGCCCCAGCATGGATAACAATTCATACATGGACTAAGCAGGACATGCAATTGCAGTTTCACTTCATAATATGACCTGGGTTTGCATTACAAAGGTACCCAAGCGTCCAAAAAGCACACTTGGTCATTTAGTTTGATTTTCAAAAGCAAATAAATGGATTAGGGTTTAGATTTTCTGTGCTTGGAAAGATTACGTGCATAATCCTGCCCTTTTTCCTGAAATCCTGAATTTTCCATATTTCTGAACAACTGCCAAAAGTAAGTTTAACATATAAAATTATGTTCTTCCTTGGGTCTTCATATATTTTCTAATAAAAACATCTACATATATGAAGAGGCAACATTTAAGAACAATTGATTCTTGTGCTAAAAACTTCAGGCAATCTTCCACAGATGTCAGAAAGTAAAACTCAGAATCAGGTTTTAAGATCTCTCACAACTTCGTGATACTTCCATCTAAAGCAAAACTGTTACAGTCTAAGCCTTTGTTTCTTAATGAAATACAGATTAACTGGGAGTTGGCTAGTTGGCAGAGGCTTAAGACAGGACTTTGACCCATGGCTATTTTGAAACTGTTCAATCTACTTAAAAGATTTCATTACATTGGTTTTGTATATATGGTTCTGAAAAGCTGTTAAGTAATAGCATAACTTTTAAAGAATGCCATTTTCACAGTGGAATACCATAACACTAGTCCCCTTAATTAGCTATGTTATCTCACTGAATTTAAAAACAATAAATTAAAAGCTAAAAATAAAAGAAAGAGGGAAAGGTGGAAAAGCAATGAAGCCGTAGGAGTTCTGACAAATAATCTTTGTACTTGAGGTAAAGTTGTAGAATATTGTTAAAGTAGTGGGCTTATTTTGTTAATGCCCAGAAGCATATAATGATGAAAAAAGATGATTCAAACATACAACCAGTGTGGGAAAACACAGCAGTACATAATCCATTCCAGTAATGTTACATGTGTTTTATGCATGTGAGTAATCACTTCATGGTTTAACATAATATCCTAAGGTACTTGGAATCATCCACTAAAAGAAGAAAAAACAATGTATATAAGTCTAGTGACCTGTATTTACAGCACTTTACATCAAATCCAACAGATTACTCTCTATTATTTTAGCCTTGAAACAAAGCATTCAGTTATGTGTATCTTCTACAATTTGATTATGAATTAGATAAGTGAGCTGGTGTCATTAAACCTGTAAAATACACTTTACCAAGTATTCTTTAACAGAAACTGAACACCACTGTCATTCATCCCTCAGGCAGTATTTGAAGTCATTGGAAGAAATTTAATGCGCATGATTCCTATAAGAGTGAAAATTAGGAAGACAGAAGTTTACTTAAGCAGATTCAAGTATCCCTGGAAACAGGTAACTAGGGCCAGACAAACTTTCCATGAATCAGTTAACAGTGGGATCATAAACCAAATTCTGTTTTTCTGTTCACAGGGTTCAGACTCTTGCCTGAAGAGCCTAGTTAGATTAAATTTGAATTTCTGAATTAAGAATTCACATGCAAGACAAGGAGAAGCTGTTGTGACGTGATGCAGGACAGAGCAGATGCAAACAACAGCCGAGGTTTAACTGAAAGCTGTAGGTATGTATTTCAAATCACCTTTTATACAGATTTTTTTCCTGTCTTTAAAGGTTCTGCAAAAGATAAACACGTATATGGAGAACAAGGTCTCACAATATCATTTAAAGTCAGCATCGATTTCTGAGCCCGGAGTTGTTGTTCCTGGTTAGCTTTTTCAGAGCTAAATCCGAGCTTAGCCCCAATTTCTATATGACTATTCAATATTGGCTTGTTTGTATTTTCTTAAATTTGAATTTGGGCTCAAAACGCAACAAGAAAGGACAAAATACCATGTGTTTTCATTTCTTCTCATTTTGCTTCCAGAAGGAGAAAAACATTTCCCAGTTAGACTGTATTAGTCTGCTTTCATACCATTGCCATTAGTAAAAGGTCAGCTTGATTTAAACCAACTAAAACCTACTTCAGAAAAAAAAATAATAATCCAATGCTACTTGCACTATATATCAGTGCATGCATATAGATATATGTGGGAACTTTTTACGAGCTGGTAAACTCTGCAATGGTATGGTGTTTATATATGAGCATGGCTTAATTAGCTACATAAAAAAAAGTGTAATGAAAATGCAAAAGGGTTATGAAGGGCTGAGCTGAAAGAGGAAACTGGGTCTTCACACATCTTGGGAATACTGAAGTTTGTATAATAAGGTCAAATTTTCACCTCGCATTGAAAAATAGATCATTACATAAATAAAAGATTATGTGTGTGGTCCTTATTAGACAGGCTTGTAAGTTCACTGAAGAAGACAAGAATAATGAATAGTTCCTTGAACAGCACTGGATTAGGAGCAATGTTCCACAGAGGTAGCCCATATCTGCAGTTTAGTTTGCATTGCGTAAAACAACTGCCACCTTTTTAAGCCACGGTGCTAGAAGAATATTTTCATAGCAACGTGTTTAGGTGACAGAGAACCTGCCCCAAGGCACAAAATATTGTCTGTGAGAAGCATGAGGCAAAACAGTGTCATCATTTAGTTCAAATTAACAGTTTCTAGCATGTGCTGAATGTGGAGGGAGTGGATTACTTTCCAGTAAAGATCCTGCTAGCCTAAAGCTACATCTCCTGGAGGAAAAGATTATGCAGCTCAGCAACTGATCCAGTAAAAGTAGGTTTGTTTGTCTGGAAATTCACTGTCAGCAAACTGAAAACAGTCCCACATTTGTCATGCAAAAAGGTTTAAATCCATAACAAAACAGGAGAAGAAATTAAAAGGGAAAGTAAAAGGCAGCATAAGCTCAGACATAGCAGCCAGGAAAAGAAAAAAAAAACCCAACCATTGTCTGGGATGAAAACAACAGCAAAATAGCCCACAGTTACAGACTTAAGAGCACAGCAGCGTGCAAGGGCCCTACTTATGTGATGGTAAACATTGGACAGAACTGCTTACACACAGTCTAACTTGACCCAAATGTGATGCAAGTCCTCTATTGTCTGAGTATTCCCCTGCTGCACTGGTTGCAGAAGGAAGTGTGCTCACTTGTGCTACTACCCATAACCCGTGAGCTTTATGGAATCCACCTTAGGAAATGTATTAGCTGCTGTACAGAGATAAAGAGGCCTTTTAAGTTCTTCAGTACCCTATGAAAAATATAAACACTTCAACAATTATCTCTGGTATATGGAAGAAAAACAAACAAAATCTGAAATTCTGATGCTTTTTTGCTAACTGAATTACACAGGCAGAATGTAGTGTTTCCTTGGATGTATCTTCTTTCTGCATAAAGATATCCCATATAAACTGAGATACACTAAGATAAACATTTGACTGAGGTTTAACTCTATGTCTCCTTCATTGGTCTTTTGTCTGATTCACTACTATTTACAGAGCACATAGTAGTTGATTTCTAATTAGTTTAGAATCAGTAACAAGTTTCAAAATATTCAGGTACTATTGTACTGGAGTCAGAAGCTCTAGCAAGTGCTAGACTTAAATCCATGCTTATACCTCATTTGCCTTTCCAAGCTGAGCATTCAAAATCTTCCATTGCTCCTTAAAATGTAAAAAACACCATCAGGCCACTACTTTATTGTAAGACTCAAGAGATCTTCCCAGAAATCAGGCTATTTCTAAGATAATCTAGAAGTTTTATGATCACTTTATGAATGTCAGTGCTAGCTTCCCAAGGTCCTAATGCATAATTCAGTAAGTTTTTCTGAGTTACTTTCAAAAAGTAACAAAGCAACCAAAACACCAAACAATATGTTCCAATAAAGGCAAAGTAACCCTATCTAATTATGTTTTCCAAGTATGCCAGATACTAATTAGGAGCTCTCCCTCATCACTTTATGCAGATCCAGATTTACATTTCACCAAAACACAGAAAGCCAAATTCCAATCCAGGATTTCGCTCTATCCTACCCTAATGGCAGCAAAAAGATGCACAATTGAGATCTGGATAAGATTCAAAACTTTCTCAAAATGTGTATATGTTCACATCCTGATTTTATTATTCCAGCCCATCTCTAATTATAATTATTACACAGAATGTCAGATCTCAGGTTATGCTCTTTAAAGTTCTCCCTATAAACAATTAATTAGCTTGCTGCAGCCTTTCTATAAATAGCTTGTACATATAAATTATTCTCATCTGCTCAGACAAACAAAATCCCTGTTCTATGTTTTGCCTTCCGATTTTCCCTCGTGGACTGCAGCTGTTCGGCAGTCAGACACACATGTGTGTGCTCTTCATATTCAGAGTTAAAAATAACATGATGGGACTAATTGACTAAGTTTTCTTGTTTTGAATTAATGCTTGAGAAAACAGGTTTTCCCCAGAAAATGTCTGAAAGCAGCATTTCTATAAAGTTAATAATTCTGATTAGAGAGCTGCCTCCCACATCAGCTAAAAATGCTGTTCAGACAAACAGCATGCATTCCTGGTTTTGAGACATCATGCTATTATGGGACAGCATACATATGGTTGCCCAAATTAATTTTACTGACAGGTCTTCCAAACTCATCCTGTAGGTGTTGACAGACAGCAAGCAAGGAGCTACCTTTCCTCTCCAGATATATTATTTTCTTTCCCTAACAAAGGTTTTCACCTCCACAGAAGACCTGCCCAAGTAAAGCATGCAGTCATGTTAGGGCATAGACAGATTCACTTACAGATGAATTTCATTTATATAAAGATATCCTTTGCTGTGTGCAAATGTGAGGTAGGTTGGTATAAGCAGGCTGCTATAGCAATCAGAACAAGAACTGCAGCAGTCATGAATATACAAAGTGAACATATATGTGCATATAACAGAACCAGTCACCATAACCATTCCTCTTAGTCTGCATGCACCTACCTATGAGATGTGCATACTAATAATCTTTGTCTCATCCCTGGGTTAATACTGAGTAAGGAATATTGGTAAAGCACTTTGGAAGATCACAAACCAGTGCAACAAAGCATTATGATCATTTTGAAACACTAATCTATATGTTTTTTCCCCACAATCTAGTATACAATCATTGTGCCCAGCCAGAGAGAAGAATGCAGGATTATTGAACACTGTAACATTCCACAGCATAATACTGCTATCATAGAGAGAACAGAAAGGTATGAGGAGATTTGCCTTGTTTTATGGTGTTCAAGCTCAGATAGGAATCATAACTTCATATCTTTCTCAGAACCATCAGTCAGAACCCAAGATGAGCAGAGTTTTCCCAAGCTTGCTGCAACTATGGTATTCAATTAGCAAAGTAACATGCCACTGAGTACACTACACATCATTAAGCTTCACTATCCTTTCATATATTCATTACTACATTTTAGAAGGACCACTGTGAAGCCTAAAGGTACAGAGGAAACCTCTTCATCAACAACACTTTGAACAGCTCCTTTGTGGTTGCTTGGCTGTCCAGGAAACACGCCTGGTGGACCTAAGTTCTACTTTTGGCAGGATTTCTTAGGTGTCCTTGAACAGGTCACTTTTTCTGCGTCACCTACATCTAGGCTCATAACATTGGCTCACATGAAACATTCCAAGATCACCTTTAAGGAGCTAGACCTTAATGTATGAGAATACATCAGCAGATGTTCAGTATAATTTCCCATCTATTTTATTTGGAAAAATACAGGGCCATTAATAGCCTTAATCCTTCCCTCTGAAAAACTTTGTTGTATGCATATTTTTACTGTTCATAGCTGAGAGAAATTAGCAAGATGAGTTTGAATCAAAAAAATTGTCACACTGCACTGAAATGTGCAATTGGCCTATCCACAGGTGCACATCACACGTCAAAGAAAATGTAGCTATGAGAAAGTACAACTCCAAAGCATAAATACCTTCAATATGTTCTGATATAGCTGTATATAAACCCACAATCAGAATCATTGGGACTTTTCTTCCCTTGGCTTTTGCCTGTTAAGGGGACAAGCTCACCAAGTACAAACAGGGAGTTTCAGACTAGTCTGAGTAAATGAGCAGAGATAGAAATAATATGTATCTCTGGCTTTGCAGTAACTACTGCCTCTGTTTCTTGTCTCTCCATATTAACATTCCTTGGAGTAGGAAAATACTTGCAAGTTACTATAACACAGCCATGTTCCTTGTACGTATTAAAAAAAAACCAAAAACCCAAACTCTCTAACGAAGAAAAGATTTTGTATTTTTTTCCATTTGCCAAGTTTATTTATCTTAAAGTTTGAAAAAAGAAGACTTGATGACTCCTCATTTGTTCTCTCTACTCTTCATCAAACCATTGCTAATACAAGCGTAAAATGTTGCCAAACAACCTGTAAAATAAATATATTCACTACAGAATAAATAGGATGAAAACCAAAAGGGAATTAGACAGCTTTTGATGTAGACTTTGGGACCAAAGTCACGTTGAGCTTCAAAACCTGAAGCTCAACTCCATTTTGCATTCAAAACTTCAAGGAGAAAATGTAACTGACTATTGGCCTCTCATTCCAAATACACTGTGTCCAGATTTTTAAGACATATATTTTTTAGTACTTGCTGCAAATGAGTTGTTTGCAGTTTAACAGTGGGGGGAAGAATTAAAGGAAAGCTGCAGTGAATACTAGGAGATGAAATAAGAAGAACAAATTTTGAGGCACATTGCCAAAAAGACAAAATCCAGGAGAGTATTTCTGAACTACTAGTCACAGAGCAGGAAGAGAGGTAGTTCTGTTTCCATAGCTTGTGCAAACAGAAATAACATCTGAATATCACTGGTAAAGAATTGACAGAAAGAAGGGATTTTTCAAAAGCACTGAAAATTAGTCTTATTGCTCCTGATGCAGACCATTATCATAAACCAAGCTGGATCAGCACTGGGATACTTTGCAACTATAATAAGATCCATTGAAAACACAGATTTCATTAAAGTCAACCGTTCTGGGGGGAAAAAAAAAAAGAAAGAAAAAGAATGCTTATTAACACTTTGAACTTATTTTAACAGAATTTTGCCATCTCTATTCATCCACTCTTCTGGACTAACTAGTTTTTTAAAACAAGTGAAAGGGATTGAATTTTATTCAGGACGTGTATCATGAAGAACAAGCAAGTATCTTAGGCTTCAGCTTTGAAAAATGCTAACAAGGATGAGTTAGTTATTTGTAGCAGATTCTTAATTATATTAGCATTGTGTTCCAAGCAGCTTTACTGCTTTCAAACACTACTGTTAACTTCCCTCAGATGCCCCTGAAATGAGTTCTTCTGCTTTGTCAGATTAGTCGCATTTTGACATTTTATGTTTTTGCGTTTCAGGAAGGACCCCAAGGCACTAATCTCTGTGAACTAAAAAACTGTCATTATTCTATAGGTGAAAAAATTACTTTTAGTTTTTCTATTTCATATCACTCTAACATGAAACACCAATTTCTGTTGTTGACTCTTAGCCCCTTTGACTTCAATTATTTAAATGGTTTAAAAATTTGTGCAACAAAGACTCAAAGTCTCAATCATTCTTCATTTATCTATAGTATACTGTTGTAGTCAACGGTTGACCCTGATTCATTTGAAATATTGTTGGTCACATTTACACTTGGAATTTAATGCTGTTTTTTCATCCATGCTTTTGACCAATATTCACTTACTCTGGTTTTCATTTTCTAGGCATGCTACATAGTTTAGAATATTATTTATATTCTTGGTTCACATGTTCAAATTTATTTGAGTTTCTCCTATCACTGTACACAGAGGCAGCTTTATTTTAGAACAATACTAATTGGTAGTGGAAAAGTGGGATTTTGTTAAGATGGTATTATTAATTGCTCTCCCTCTCTACCCCATGTCATTCTGTTCTATATTTTGGATTATATACCCCAGAACTAAAAGCTATGCAATTTAAGCCTCACAAAGAAACATTACAGAACCCATACAGACACCAGAAAAGCCACAATTAGCAGCAGTTGAAGTTTTATCAGTGGGTAACTGAGATAAACCCCATCATTACCAAGCATGGTTTGTCTTTTAGTGCAGCCACCAAGATTTGAATTAATACCAATATTTTTGTTTCCAATTAGCAATAAGGAGGATGCAATGGTCAATCATTCTGGGCACTTTTCTAGCAGGACATCGCATGGAAAAAATAATTTTACACACAAAGGAGGCCAGTCTGAGTATGTGTAGCACCAATCCAATGTGGTGTTCTTGCTCTATTAACAAAATAACTGAAAAAGAAACATTAATTTGGGAATCAAAGGGCATTTACAAATTCACCACTTGGTGTTTTTTTGCAGTTCTTCAATTCACTTGTTTTTCCCTTTTCCCCTAGTTTCATCTTAGTGAACAAAATAACATGAACCCACAGATTCTCCTTGAAATACTAAAAGCTACTTGGAAGACCTCTAAGGACACTGTCTCCTTACTTGTTCATACAAAGCTTAGTATCACTGTGACAAGATTAAACACTAATATAATAAAATGTGAAAATGAACTATAATAGTATTACTGCTATTGGGTTCTTCATGCTCAGGGTCTGTATTGCTTTTCTTTTTTTTTGCAACTGCATAGCATCCATTTTATTCATAAAGGTAAACTTAGAAATCAATAAGTTCATCCTTATTAAAAACCTTCATTTGTAAACAGGTTTATTTTCTCCCTAGTAGGTTTTTTTCCTCTACTATATTCTTAAATGTTTTTCCAGTATTAAAATATCTTAGATATATCTATAGAAATGGTTTGACATTTTCTTTGCTATGTACTAAATCAAGAGAGCTAAACTCCAAAGAATTATTTAATGATTGTTTATGTCTAAGAAAAACTTGTGTTAAAGTGCAATTTTTCAAGTAAACAACATACTGATGCTCAGTAAAGTGATACAGATTATTTTAGATAGGAGTAACTGAGCTGGGTAATTCATCTAACCTACCTGACCTGACAACTCCTTTCATTATTTTAGAACTGTAATTGAGATGCCAGAACATGTGATGATGATGACATAAGATGACAATATTGGTCCGCTTCAACTAACCTCAATGTCTACATCAATGAGTGGTACTACAGGCTCACAGCTTAAGCACAGACAAGGTCCAAAATGGTTATCTTCTTCTGTCTTTTCAAAGAATGAGACAACTCCAGGGATTAATGTCTGAATTAACTTGAACTCCTCTTTTTGTTATCATAAGCAATGAAGTGCCCCAGGAACGGTCCTGAAAATGGTTAAAGGCCATATCTCACCATTCACCCTTCCCTGACTTCTTATTTATTTCAGGCAAAAGGATCTCTGGCTTACTTCACCTCTTCTCTCATCTCTTTGTCTTTTACAGGCTGCAGCTGTGCAGTGTGACCATCCTTTCCTTCCTTGATCTATAGACTCTCTTTTTCCACTGGAATTTATCCAACAGTTCCCTATTTAAGTCTGCCTTTACTGATGACCACCTTTGGCAGTCTCCCTATAGAAAAAAATCAAGTTAGACAATGAGCAGTTTGTGCTTCCTCTTTGTCTAACCAAGAATTTCATTTCGTTTAAAGAAGTGCTTAATCCTTGCATTAACATTTCTCTCTCCTAGGGTCACTTCTTGTTGCAAAATCAACTTCTGATTTTTCAGCCAGAAAACGACAATGAGGGCTGCAACCAAAATGATGCTCAGAGTATATAATAGGACCTGTAGTTTAACACAGGGATGTATAAATAATGTATGATACGAAAGAGAATTAAATCACTAAGTAGAATTACATCAAACATGCAGTCACAGTACTGAATTGAAAGCAGGAGGACAAGCAATAGCTGTAGATAACACACTGTGTGTGCTGGATGGCCAACAGAGATTTCAAAGATAGTTTACCAAAAAAAAAAAAAAGATACTAATATCTCTCGATCTAAGACACTCTAAAAGATATTTTCACCAAGTAGAGCCCAAAAAGAAGCACTTCAGCATGAAAATGAAACTATCTATTTAGCATTCTTGTGTGGAGAACTCAAGTATCTCCGGAAGCATACGTCCTCCTCCATCACACAGCTGTGGAAATTTGAAACAAGACATAGAGCAAAGTTGCAACTGATAATAAAAATATTATGGATGTAATGGGGATGTACTATAGATACCTAACAGGGACAATCCAGCTGATCTGACACAAGTTGCTGCAAATTCTTTCCTCTGCCACAGAGGAAAACTACGGCTACAAGTATTCGGAATCAACAACATTCAATGGTGAACAGTTTATTTCAAAGACAAGAAACTGAAGTTCAATGTTTCTGAAGCTATAAACACCTTTCTTTCACTTACTGCATATTCAGACAATCATACACTGGCTTCAAGTTGGTTTCATTTCCTAATCTCATAAGACAGTAGGAGCTAAACATAAAATAACAAAAAAAAAAATCAGTATATTTTGCTAGAACAAGAAATTGTACTCTTCACAGTGAGATGTGATTCTGGAAATATTTGCCTACAGAGAGGTTTGGGTGCTAAAGGGAATTAAAATGTCACTGGTTGCAGACTTGGGCTATTCCCTTTGTCATCAGAAGTGGAGGAGCCTAGATTGATGCAAAGTAGCAGAGCTTCAGCAAACCCAAATCAATTTCCTGATGATAACAGTAGATGTTTCAACAGGCAATGACTTTGGGTTACTGCACTCAGTGACTGGTTGAGAGGCACAGAGACACAACTGTGTCATTCTACTTCTAGAGTCAAGGGGACAGAGCAATTCCAGTTTCAAGGTTCATGAAATCAGTAAGAGGATTTTGTGATTAATATATCTGACCAAATATCATACCATCTGACTGCTCCTGGATTGGTTAATTTATGAAGAATTTTCTACTCTGTTTCCCGAAGGAAACGGGCAAAGAAAAAAAATTACACACCAGATAACTGACTGTCTGCAGTTTTCCTTTTGCCTTGACACACAAAAAAAAATCGTTCCAGTGGTCACAGAATTGGTTCTTGTGCCAGAACAGCCTATCCACCTGAAACCACCTCTGCTTCAGAGAGTTTTCATTGGTCAGTTTTCTGTTTAAATGCAGAAACATGTAGAGAATACTTATCCTCCCTCACTGCCTTAAGGCCTGAGTTCCAAAATTACATCATGACCATAACTATTTAAATCTGAATGAGATAAAGATGACTTTAGATACATGCCACTGAGTTACAGAATAACAGAAACATAGAATCTTAATTGTTGGAAGGGACCTCGAAAGATCATCAAGTCCAACCTCCCTGCCAGAGCAGGACCACCTAGAGTAGGTCACACATTAACTCATCCAGGTGGGTTTTGAACATCTCCAGAGAAGGAGACTCAACAACCCATCTGGGCAGCCCATTCCAGTGCTCTGTCTGAAATGCACACCCAAATTGTATCAGGTCAGTAGATGGAGATTATTTTTCTGAATTCCCATCATAAAGTTGTGAGGGTTAGAAAAAAACAAAAGCAAGAAAAGAAACATAAAGAAAACAGAAAACCAAAGACATACACATATCAATCTGTGTTCTAATGTATTAGGCTAAATAGGGGAAGGAGATATCTCTTTTTCATATAGTTTGCAGAGTTAAAAAAAAGAATTCTACACTATCAGATGATTTCCAACACATGGGTTAAGTATTGGAAGCACTCTTCGCTGGAATGGCTCTCTGAAAAGAACACTAAGTTCTTCAACTTTTACAAGCAAAGTCAGTGATTGGCATTTCAAAATAAGAAAAGCTGGAAAAAATATAGAATCCAAACAATAAACCTTTTACTTAACGCACTTTCACATTGGCTGTATTGTCACAAAGCTCTTTCTCTTCATCAGGGTGATGCTAGCGATATTCACTGTCTCCCCAGAAGCTTTAGATAATAACATGAAAGAAAAGAGAACTGAATCTATTCCTCACTAGGGCAATTTTCAGCACTAACTTCTGATATCTTCTCATTTAACTTTCAGGCTGACACAGCTGACTTGCACTGCATTAAAGTATTGGTTTCTTTCTGTGAAGACAATGCACAGATGTCCCCAGCTTAAACCAGACCTACAGAGTTTTAAGCAAAAAACTCTCTTCCCATTCAATCCATTTTTGTCTTGATTTACAGAACAAAACATGTGTTGCTAGAATAGGAAACAAGATGTCCATAAAACAAGAATAGGGATATGTAATTGTCTTGTATAATTTCTGAATGCCAGCAAATTGGAGTTGATCAGACAATGACAATTCCATTTTGTGAGAACTTTCATTGTAACCACAACAAAACGTGGAAAATATTTTCCAAATGTTTTCTGTTTTGCATTAAAACAAAACCAAATCCATTTCAAAATCTTGCCATAAAATTTGGGAAAAAACATCCACTTTCTGAATAAAATCTGATTTTTCCATTTGGAAATAGAACACAAGAGTGTTTTAGCTGTAATGAAGCAATACGGAAAATTTAAGCCACTGTTTCTCCTCTCAGATCAGTGTCATAAAAAGCATCCCCAAAGCCTCTTTTACTCCTTCAGTCCTCACCCCTTCTCAGTGGATCACTGAAATACTTAAGGCTCCACTAAACATTACAGCTTCACAGACAGCATATTCGACAAATAGAAATTCTCTGATTTAACCAGCAGTAGTAAAAACCTGTTCTTCCACTCCTACAGAAATTTAAGGAAATTGTTTTTATAAAAATGAATAATGAATGTGAGTAAGCAAAGTTACCTGTGTGTAGAAGCAACATTGGGCTAAATTCTTCCCTGTAACTGTTTGCTGCTGCCATAATTCTGTCTTAAGTACAAACGACTGCACTGCTTTCAAAGAACTTGCTATAAATGCTCTTTGCTGGAGGAGAAGATAAGTGCCAGCAGCTATAATTCAAAAGCAACAAAAGCTGCACACATTCCCTAGCAACGCAACAAACGTGAGACAAACCGACACTTACAATAACAACAGATAGCTGGAATAGTTCAAATTGTTTATTCCTCCAAAAGCAGACAGAAGGAGAAAAAAAAATATCTGGTAGCTCTTCAATGAAACAGGTTGAACAATCGTGTTAGGGAATGCTTTTGTTTCTTGCAGTGTTGGTTAGGCGGTGGACAAGGGATTATATTGAATAAAATTTCAACTCAGTGAGCATCATACCATTAAACAGAGATGTGTGAGACAACAAGTCATTCATTCTACACAGCTTCAATGAGAGTCCTGTGTCCAGCTTGCAGCACCACACCATAAGTCAATATGCAGATCAATTGGGAAGGATGCCAGTATAGAGCAGTAAGGATGAACCTGAAATTTTACCACCTGAGGGAGGACAGAAAGGATTAAAAATCTGCTAAGTCTGTTAAAAAAAACACCAGAGTTGGAAAATCCTGAGAAAAGAAGACTCAACGAAGAGTTGTATCTTGATTCCATCAGTGACCCAAGCCACTGTCTGAATATACTCAGTGGTCTGGAAGACAAAGTTATTGAAAATGCATGAAAGTGTTTTATCCCTGTAGATCTGAATTGTGTTAGTGAAGACAATCTGGACAATAAAGTTTCCCTCTTGACATCTATCTCAGTGGATCAGAAGATTCATGTTTTAAAGCTTTTTGCCTGGATCTGAGGAACATCCAGAGTTCCACTAAACATATGTTCCCCTTCCTCTTACTCAGTATCTCTGATGCATCCCTGCAGAAATATCCTTAATACTCCAATTCAGCAAGCATTTAACTTCTGTTGGACAAGTCACAAGTTCCACAAGACTGAATGGATTAAATACACTCTGCTAAAACAGATACTAAAAATCCTATCATTTCAGAGAAGTTCCTCTAAACAAAACATTTATTGAGCCCAAGGAAATATTAGTATAATTAGTTACTCTAAAAGTCCAATGGAGTTGAATGTGACACCTTTTAGTTTCTTAAGTCACATAGCACTACTGCAGCATGTTAAATTTTATGACTGCATTCGACAAGTTCTATAGTCAATCAAAGACACGGTATTGACTTGAATTAGCCATAGGTATTCACGAATGCAAGAAGAAAGAATAAACACAGGACCAAGTCAAGAGTCTGTAATCTTGCGCAGAAGTTATTCATTAATTTATGATGATTATGTGTAGACATGAAAGGCATTACAAACCTGAGAAACCGAGTAGGGCTTTTCCCCATGCATCCTTTTGAAGCATAGTTGTTGATGTTGCTCTGGTCACAGAGACCGTTGTTCAGTTCTCCCTTGCACATGACAGAGGGTCTTACATTTAAGCAGTTGCTTAAAACAGAATCAAATTTTCTGGAAAGGGAGTAGTAAAATGATGAAAATACCCACGTGTTTCAAGCTTAGGTATCCAGGCCAAGCCTCAGCTACAGCAGTCTTCTCCCTTTTACACCTTAAGGATAATTGCCGCCTCAGTTGACAGACCATGCTTCTCAGAGCTCTCCCCACCACATTCATGCTAAGCCTTGTGCCTCCTGGACTCCAGTCAGAAAGGAGGAGATGGTTTGCAGTGAATATCACTATATATTGTCCTAGAAACAATTTTTCCTCAATTCTACCATTAATGATAAGCCATCATCACAGTTAACAGAATCCAGTTATCAGAAGTTGTGGAAAAGTTGAGTGGTTGGGGTTTTTTGTTGTTGTGCATGTTACTGTGCATGTAAGCACAGAAGGACTGTGCCTATTATAATGATTGACTTTGAATGAGGATGGAGAAACCATTCTTTACATTAACCTTCTGATCTTGGGGACTAAAACAAAAAATCCCTTAATTTATTTGTTGGTCTGCCTCTATATGGTTTCAGAGTCCAGCAGAATAAGGCACTGTTCAAACGTGCAGAAAAAATTGCTAAGGAATCACAGGTTTTATCTATACCTTCTCTTCTTTGTAATACACTATAATCCTTTTTACATCAATCTCTAACACACAATGTTAAGCCTACTTGGGCCTACAGATAACACTTAAACATGGGAGAGCTGCTGTGAGCTTCTAGTTCATCATAGTCATGCTCCTGACTCTAGAAATTATCAACAGGGCTGGGAGGAAAACACTAGGGCAAAGATAGAGGGTGTTATACAGTATGCACAGATCTGACTAGAGCACAAAAACACTGGTAGGGCTGGACTCGAGGGAATATGAGCACTTCCTTTACACAGCTTGCTTAGAAAAGAAGAGCTTGGCAGTATTCAGCTACCATCCTTCCATAATCTGCAGTGTTACTGAAATATCACCAGAGGATATTTTGCTCTCCTTTGATTGCTGTCCTTTGTAGCACAGCTCAGGAAGTATAAATCATAAAGCAGCATGGAAATCACATTTCCTCTCTGCCTCTGGAATGATTTTGTCGTATCTTCTTCTATTCAGCCTGTGAAACAGCTAATATGCTCTTCTCTTCTTCTCAGTCCCTGTGTGAATTTGAGGTAACCTGTACTACTGACCTGTTTACAACAAAGTGCCAAACACAATGACAAGGTTTGGTAGCCCTTGTCAGTCTAAAGAGATTAAAAGCAAAACAAACCCCACTCCCTCACAAATAAAAACAATCTGAATGGTTTGTACCCCTAAGACCAACCTTTCAAATCTGAAATTCAGCCACTTGTACTAAAAAACGCATGAATGAGTTGTCTCCAGCACTTCTGCCCTATGCAACTGTGACCAGTGCTCCCTGTTTCCAATCCCTGGTAACATCTGTCTCCTTAGTTTAGGGTGAATATCACATGCATTTAGAGTGGTCTCGTTAATTTTTGGTGTTACATGAAACACTGATGTGAGCACTGAAAATCTTAGAGAATTTTCCTTTGGTCTCCCTAAATACATGAATTGTTTATGTGTGAGCTGTTCAAACTACCTCACATGCTTAATTCAATAATCTTCACTAACATAAATCAATATTCAATATAAACAGAGTAAGCACAGTGAAACAGGAGAAATTCAATATAAAAAAAAAGGATTACAAAATTTTAATTCCAAGAAGGATTAGCAAAAAATGTTGGAGAAAAGGATTAAGGAGCCATTCCACAAATATTTGAGCACCATTACCTTGGTGTGCTTCCTCATAGCTGAAGAGGTTTTGGAAGACCATTTGTCATGGTGCAAATGATGCATTAGGAGTGAGACTGACCGAGCTTCAACTTTTCTTTTCAGTGATGTGTTTGATAACACTTTTATGATCTAGAAGTATTTGCTTTGGAAATAGAGTGAAGTATTAAGTGGAAGCATATGAAATGTATAGTGAAACAGGTTATTACTAGAAGAAAATATTAATCTATTACATCTTGTTACTCCTAAACATGGTAGCTTACTTTCTTTGCTATAGTCATTTGCAATAAGACAAACAAAGCCATCTTATAATTGATGTGCTGACCTGTCCTATATGCAGTGACTCAGGTCTTTAAATTTCACCATGATTTCCTCTACAGGGATTTAATTAGGAGACATGCTCCAAGATACTCTCCCCACATTTCTAAGAATGACCTTTGATTTGTAGATTTTCGCTTGCTTAAACACATCCTGAAACACACTTTGCAAACTGAATTAATATTCATTTGCACTTCACTATTTGTGTTAAAATGAGCCAATGCTCTAACTTTCCTTGTCAAGACTAGCTTCTAAAAAAGAAACTACTTAAAGTTGAAATCATTCCATCTAATGTCTGTGAAATGTGCATAATGATTATTAGTAGGCGTCATCATATATGGAAAAATACAAACTACATAAAACCATGAGAATTCACAGTAATTCCAAATAACATTTTCATCCTGGAGAATCTAATTTTAGCTACTTAAAGACCATCATAGCATTAATACTAATGTTTTTGTTGTACATGACCTAAACTGTTGTTCAGAAAAACCCCAGGCAACTCACTTAAAAGCTCAATTGCTCTCCTTAGATCAATAGGAAAAAAATGTGAAATCTAATAGAAAAGAAATCAGTGAGGGAGATATCTTTACTGTATGCTTTAACTGCAAACTGAGTTCATGGGGTTTTATGCACTCTAAAGATGGGTTTCAAAGCATCCTCCTTCACCAAAAGCGGAGATTTTCCCATTTGCCTGTATGGCAGGTTTCTTTACCTCTTGCATACCTTGTAGCCAAGTGCAGCAGTCAGCTGGGAAAATACAAGCCATAACACCTACAGTCTTCTATCATGTTTCCTGCTCAGCAATTAATGGAACTGAAACATTGCTCATGACAGAGTGATCTTCACAAAACCCAACTAACACTTCAGAAAACTCAGAACTGCAGAAACATTTCCCTGGCTTTGCTTTAACACAATGTCAATAGAAGCTTTTACCTACCATTCATACACTCATCAGATATTATACCTTAAGAGACATTTTCTGAGTTACTTTTCAGTAAGCAAAATACATTGCTTAGCAAACACACTATTACTTTTCTTACTACAAAGTGACTCCAAAGAGCCATAGTCAGGGAGGCAGAGACAGGGATGTCTTTTTAGTACAGACTGTAAGGTTTTCTTTGCGCATGCATGTATCTCTGTGCCTGCACAAAGGCACATGAAACACACTGTCTCAGGCAGAAAAATCAGCTATGATTTATCTCCTAATGCCATTGAGAAAGCATGTGGAATAGTAAATCCCCATAATTATACACCACAAGTTCCTGAGCAGTGGGTGCTGCACCAGTGGTGAAGTGTCTAATGTTTGAGGTTTTAACAGGTACTTATAGCCCATCATTTATAACATAACACCTGCTCTTCCTCTAATGCTGTCTGTACTTGCAGGAGCAGACAATTGCACCTGTGCATTTGCTCATCTTCAGAGATTTACCAACCAGATTTACAGCTCCACTCACACAGATGCACTTCTCCATGGGCACAACTGCAACCTCATTTAACTGAGCCTAAAACTCCGTAAACCTAATTTCAACTGCCTAAAATGGCTTTCTCTCCTTTCATCAGTCCAGTGGCCCTTAGTACCCTGATCCTGGATCAAGGAGTGTGATGTGTCAATAGGAGATACACAATATTTTCTGGGTATGAATACTAAAGGTTAAGCCAGTAGGCAATAGTTGATCTGCAATTAGTATTTCTGTATTCCTGTCACAAGATATCTGCAAGTTGATTCAAGAGAGCTTGGCCCTTGACAGTGGATGAGGAAGGAGTAACCTACAGATGGAGAGCTGTAAACCTGCTGAAAGGTCTCAACTTTAATCACCCTGTGAAAATATCATCACAGAACCATAGCTTTGATATAAGTTTATAGTAATGGAGGAGTATCATTCTTGAACTTACCTTAGGCTAACATTATTTCTATTATAAATGTATAAAGTATATAAGCAGTTTTCTCTTCACCTTGTATCCTTTTGAAAAATAAAGCTGGCATTTTTGTTATTTTATGGATTTTTAAGAGCTAGAATGAGCAGTGTTTACATGAACTGAATATAAAATCAATTCTATCTTGATTACATTTGACTTCAATGAGTACTAAGTGATGCTTCTTCCATTTAATCAGGGAACAGTGTTGTAACTACACTATTTGCATTTTAATAAAAATTCTCTCAAGATCCGACCAAAAAAGCAGCAGCACAGCTAAGTGCCTAGATATTAGAGATTCATCTTTCATGATGAATGCTAAGATTTAACTTGTTTAGATGTTATTTTGCACTTAATTTTTAGAGTTATTTCATAAATAGAACCAGGTTGAAAAATTGCAAGGTTTATCTGTTCCTTCAAAACAGTTCCAAAACATCCCATACACAGAGGCTTCCTGTCTTTTTGTGTGTGTTCACAGCTGTATATGTGTGTTTACACCTATATAAGTACACACATATGCACATCTCCATATATTTTGCTGTAGGCAGTAGCAAATGTCCCTGAAGGGCTGAATAAAATTCCTTAAAACAGCATGTTTTATCTGATAGAAAGTAATACGGGGCATCATTACCCTCTAACATTAATAAAGGATGAAGTATGAATTCATAGAAGGGAGTGTCAGACTTATTTTACCTCACAAACGGCATAATGGGATTTTTTTTTTTTCTCACTGTCTAAAATCTCTAAAGTGGGCCAAAACTAATGGTGATTACTTTTAATGAGATTGTGCTAGAGATGAATTTATAGAAACAACAAAAATCATATAATTCTCTCTCTCTCATATACTAGTTGTACTTGGAACAGTCAAAAAGAAAACAGCAGTGAGAGTACAAGCAACAGAGAGTTTCAAAATATGTCTTTCCTAAATTACCTTTTAAATTACTAAGTCATGTTAAAACCAAAAACTGGAAAATTTATATTGCACTGCTCTTTCTTAGCAATCGACAGGTTTGCTAGCAAAGCATCCAAAACCTGTATCATGATGATTACAATTCAGACTCTTTAGAAGAAGAAGGGGAAAGGTACTGATTTCTGGTTGAAGCAAAAGTCCTCAGAAACATAAAAAGCAGTGATGAGCTGAGTGATAGATGTGTATAATGGGTGACTGCGTGCTTCCCCGTGCAATGGAGCTGAGATTTGGAAAGCTATTTAAGGTTTTGAGTGCCCATTTCCATTGCAATTAGCTTTCAGTTCCCCTAGGTAGCTTTGAAAATTTCAGCGTAGGTGTATACATAAGCTACATTATTACTAAATCCTGAAACAGTTCAAGGAACATTAAATTTTATGTGCCATGTTCTCAGCTGATATTACTCAACATGGCCCCACTGAGATCATTAACATGCCAGTGATGGCTATCAAAGGATCTGACCTGAAGCCTTCACCTGTTACTCTTTTTTTTTCGGACTAGTTTGTACACTTTAGATCAATAGCTTCGTTACCAATAGTGATCATTTGTAGATTCTTCACAATAATGTGAAGTAATTGGACATTGCAAGAGTTTAATTGATCCACTTGGATCTTGAAGAGTCTGTAACTCTATAGTAGCGTTACCAGTAGAACTTGTTAAGACTCAGCATGGTGGACTTTCTCCAGAACAGAGTCACAAGTACTGGAATCTCTCAAACCTTAATGGCATGACAGCGACAAGCTTGAAAGACTCCTTTGTGCTTTGCATTTACACAGCTTGCTACAAACAGCTCCATCAGTTTTACAGTTCTGGCATGCCCTTCTTGGTAGGCGGAAACAACCTGCATAGGTGTTCCCCTCCGTATATAGTACAGACACTGTTTTTACTCTATGCCTTTAGTCCAAAATTAGGCTGTAAATATCCCTGCTATGGTGGGAGAAGAGTTGTGATGTCCTTTCAGTCTCATCTCCACCCCTAATGGATGTGAAGGCATGAATTTTTCAGAAGGAAGCAACCAAAAGCACAATCATATGCTGCAGATAATGAGGTGAAGAGGTGATGCGCAGCATCTCTGAACTGCAGCTTTTCATCAATAGAAAGTAAAGGCAGAATATGTTCCATAATACATTTTGACCTCACTCCCCAAATAGTTACATCACTCACCCCTGCACAACAGCTGCAAGCAATCTGTTCTGTGATTCTATAAAGTGCACCCAAAGTGAGGGGAGAGCGTGTGTCTACAAAAATCTTTGTTAAAATGCACTTCAACTCAAAAATAAATTGCTGAGGAAAGGAGTCAAAACAAGAGGTCAGAGGTGGGAGTTTCTTCTCAGTCTTGGCTTCTTCTTAGTCTAACAGGTGTCATTTGGCATTATTATTACCAATGAAACATGAATCCCTGTTACAGAACAGCATTTTGCCTCTATGGAAATTTAAACAAGGTGTATCCTCATTGATACTGTCTTGGAAAAGTATGATTCCTTCAAAATTATGATTCTGGCCTTAAAAACAGACAGAATCCTAGCCATCATTGCTTCATTCAACTATTTGGACATAAGTTTTGTTTCTTTTGTTAGCAATTACTTTTTTTTTCTGATGATGACACCTATTTAAGCAGCAACATTTAGTTTAAGCAGCAAATTCATGCTCCAAATCTTGTATTCTTTTAATTAAAACCTTAGAAATTCTGAAAAAAAAAAAAATCTTCTTCAGCACTAAAAACATTTCAGACCAACTGAAAGGGAGCTAAAAATCACAATTAAGACTGAGCTGACCTATTTCTTTTTAAAATATATTTAAAAAAAAAAATTTAAAAATCGCATAATTGCTAAACTTGACCAATGCAAAATATCTAGTCCTGTCATAAACTAATACTTAGGAACAGAAGCTTCCTCATCTGAGAGCAGCTATCCCATCTCATAGCAGTTCAGGATACAGACATATTATTAACCCTGATTTCTGTGCAACTCTTCAGACAACGCTGATTTCAGTTATATAGCTTAAAGCTTAGAGACATCTGGAGATGACTTTATAGCAGTGGTAATATTGGATCAATCATTCTATTTCCCCCTCTACAGTTGTTCCCTGGAAATTCAGGAAATGGCATTAGAAGAAACCCAAGAAAGAAATGAATGTGCACTAATGACAGTAGTACAAGCCAAAAGCTAAGTGGCTGTACCACAGATGTTTCCCCACATACTCTGCTCAATGCCCATAAGCAGTAGCATCTATAGTCTTTCCTTGTTGCTTTAGCATATGGAACATATTTTTTGGTTTAGTTTTTTTGTATTACTATTATTCTTTTCTGCCTTTGTTTCTTTACGTCTCCCACATAAAGAAAGTTAGAACTTCACTTTATTCCTTTCACGTTCAATACATCAAAGACCATAAAGAATTCTAGACATTCTTCTGGGAAGAATGGAACACAGATTGACTGTCACCTTCCTAGAAATCCTATAGAGCATTTCTGAGCCATAGTCTTACCCTTACCATTCCAATTCTTTATGCCCTACATGCAACATTGCTATGGCAACATGTATTGATGCTCTACAGCCTTTATTTAGATATAACATACTTTGTTTGTTTTTACTCTTCTTTCTGAAGTGTAACGAGCTCTTTTAAATCATTCATAATGGCATTTCTGAAAGGACATACGCTATAAGCGGAAGATATTCAAAGAAGCACTGCATATCTACCCTTTCTCTGTTTTTTCCTCCAAAATAGGGCTTGACTTGTCTCTGGATACATCATTTTGGTGAACCACCGGCACCTCATTGGAATATCTCTCCAATGCACAAGACCAGTCAGTCTATCACTGAACCAAGCATGAAAGTTCTGCACCAAGAATTGCCTACACATCATGTCTTACAATATTACTTCAAAAGATTTTTCTTCCTCTGCACACATGCATACTCATAAAGCCCATAATCATGCCTGAAATAAATTTCCTCAGGTTTTAATTTGAGCAATCAGAAGAAATGTTACTCAAATTAATAATAAAAAAAAATAAATCTAAGGTCACAGTTTTTTACTTTTTCACTAGTGATTTTAAAGTAGTTTGATGATTGGATATTTATTTCAATGCCCTACAAATCGACCTATTCAGTGGCGTTGCCTCCTTCTTGATTTTCCTCCATTAAGGCACTGATGATGATAATTTCAATTTTTGAAACACTTCTATTTCAGAAGGAAGAACCACTACAATCTTCACTGAGTCCTTTTTCCAACACAGATCAAATCAAAAAGACATAATTACTTCCATGTTGACCAACACCATAATGGATTTTACTTTAATTCCTAGCATGAAACACTTCATTCCAATTAACAGCCCAAAAAGCAATGGTATGAAGATGATTTATTGCTGTATGATCAAATCACTGTTCTATACATCTGTGCCCACTTCATGACAGTACCATGATTTCACTGAGACACAATCTTTCTAATGCAGACATGTTAACCAGAAATTATGCTGAAGATCTCAAAAAAGTCAGGTGGAAGCTACTTCAGGTGCTGTTGCATACACTCAAACCCACACAACTGCAGCAAGCTTTCATACTCTCTCATTTTCCCCATGGTTTCACCAGTCAGCAAGAGAGAGGAGACATGATCTTACTTCACTAAGAAAGCCCTAGAAGTTGTTATCTGTAGAGAGGAATTTGGCTCCCACATGACAAGGGCTGTACTGACACACAGTAGAATACTCTTCCTTCCACTTAAACAACACTGGACCCTCGCAATGAACAGGATTAAGTCTGAAATATGAAGGGATATTAACAAATGTCTTGAAAGTCTCAAATTCCTAACATGTCTTCTTTCTGACCACTACAGCTATCCTGTATTTTTCCTATTTCCTTTCATTTTTATGATTATATCCTCAAACAACCTCCACTGTTTCACCTCTGAATACTAGCTATAGTACACATCTGCCATGGCTTCAAGACACACTTAAAATTAGAGAACTGTGGGGCATGAAGGGACAAATAACCATTTGGTTCACTCACTGTACTAAAGAGGGTAAGTATCCTAGACACTGTTCTTTTCCCTTGTTTTAATGGAATTTGAAGCTAAAAGAGACAAAACTGAGGCATCCTGGGATAATGAAGGATTTTCAAGGCTCTCTGCTATGGTTGTTCAGGGTGAGGAACCTGATCATTCCCCTGCCCACATAGTTGTTACTACCCAATACCCAGAGATGGAACATATCAGCTAAGACTTTTTTGAGTGCATTGCATTTTTACCAATTAGGTATTAGTATTAACAGATTTTTGGACAGAAAAAAGTAGTAAGGTCCAAGAATAAAGTCCATAAAGAGAATTAGAGGAATGTGTATGGGAAAGTGAGTGAAATTGTAGAGCAAGATCTACAGATCACCTGGGAAATGAGCAGACCAGAGGGACACTCTCTGTAGCTCATATGGGAAGTCCAAGAACATTTATGACTATTTTCCTATAAAACTCTGAAAAAATAAGATTCTTTTGATAGTCCTTACTATTATGCAGAAACAGACCCTAAACAGTTTTTCCCTACTCACCATCATTTCCATTCCACAACTCAAGCTATCTAAGCAAGGGCAATGCATCTCTTTTAGCCCTGGTAGGCAGCTTCTCCAGGCAAGGTAAAAGCTATCACCTAGTACAGCTTTTCCTAAAACTAAATTGAGAACTTACCCAAATTCACTAGAGAAGAGGGCCCTCAGATCAAGTCACAGCGGGAGATGCTGCTTTCCCCACCTACTTATGCTTCTGAAAGCACTTTACACACTTAAATGCTGACAACAAAAATTATTAATTGTACAGACATAGTAGGATCAGGCACACAGTTTTCATATTATCCCGTATTTGCCATGCCAGTTCCTACAGACTTGTTTAGACATAAGATTACCTGTCCAATTGCAGCACCAAGAAACAAAATGTGTTAATTCCCCTAAATTTTTGTTCCTTACCTTACTCTTCACAGACTAATTATTTTAAATTATATGTTATCTATATAAACTTAACAAAACTCCAACTTCCATTACAAATCCTATTCTTGCAGGACATTTATAATTTAAAAAATACAAATCCCTGAAATCAAGTTCACTATAATCCCTCTGACGAGTCCAATTTGGAGCAGCAGAGAGCAGAGCGTTATAATAGTGATATGAAGTCATTAGGTAGCAGAGGGACCTTTGCAGTTCAAGGTAATTGCAATGTTTCCTGGAGCCATCCTGCTGCAGAGAGGTGAATGGCTCTGGGCAGCTGCCAGGAACATGTAATTAAACATACATTGTCTTAATTCAATGTGTTGAGGACAGCAGGTTTTCTATATTGTTCACACAAACACACACCTTTAGCACACCTGTACTCTACATAGAACAGGATATGACAATAATGGCCCATATGTCTAGAAGTCACTCATGCAGGGTTTTAATTCTAAGCACATAAGAAGCACCTTTGTAACACAGAGAGCTCACCTCTGGACAGGACATAGGTGGGAGTAACAAAACCTAAAGTCTGTGTCTGTCATTACCATTAGATCCATCTCACTGATCTTTAAAACAGGGATAACGTAACTCAGAGTTCACATAGTTTGCAATAGACAGCTTTAGGGATCACCACAGTCGCTACTATCCATAAGTTCCCCCAGACACTTAGGGGAAAGACATACTCTCCAGTGGATAATTCAAGGGAAAGGAACTTGTAATCCTCCCCTCAAGATCTCTTTCTTGCAACTACCAAGAGCTCAGTACATCTCAGTGCAGGTTAACTAGCAGGGTGTTACACCCAGGCAGTGCAAGACGCCCTGGTGAAACTAACTTTCTTTCTCACCTGTAGATGACACCAAAAAAAAAAAACCCAAAACACAATGTTATTGACATAATTTCTACTCTGCCTGAAGTTACAGGTGTGCTCAAATACCTGCCAAACTTATCAGCTGCAGTATCCTTGAGCAAAGCATTCCATCTTTAGCAAACAGTAGGCTGCATTTTGAGATGCAATGCATTGTTTAGTACCATGTTACCAAGGAAATGATCAGGGGGTCTTCTGTAATTACCACGGCTGAAGCATGAATTAAGTTTTCCAGTTGGTTCAAACATATAAAGCAACTCATAAGAGTTCAGCACAATTTGACATACACACTTTCATCTTTAAATTTGGACAGAATTTTGCAGTTGCAATTGTCACATATAGATTGTCTATGGCAGGCAAATGTAATTTTGATCATTCCAAGACATCATTAAGTAAGTCTGCATGTACACCTGTCTGCACATCCACACAAGAAGCAGAGGGCAGTTATTCCTAGTTCTTCACTATTCTGGAAAAAGTTAAGGATACTTGACTGCCCAACTCCAATCTTCTATCACACTGAGTGAATGCAATACTTGCATTTCTAAATGTCTACTAGTATTTCTGTACCTCTTAGTTTCTATATAACATATATAGATAACATTGAAGTGTCTCCTGTTTCTAGGATTAAGGAATTTTTATATTTTTTTGTTCAAGTTTGTTGTCCTTTGCTTAAGCTTGTTACATCAACATGTTACAAAATGGAGTCTCTAACCTGCTTATGGGGGCAGAGAGGAAGAAAAAAGCAGTACAGGACTAAAACCAAACAAATTACCTTTCTATAGCCAACAGCAAAAACATTTACCAAGGAAAATCCCATTTCAGACCAGTTAAAATTTGCAGCAAGGTTTACACTGAAATTTTACTTCCAGACTGGAAATAGGAACAATTATGAGACTAAAAAATTTCCTGGCAGTGGGAGATGTTCTGTTGCCAGTTCATTTTTTTTTTTTTTCCGGGAAAGTGTTACAAACCCGCTAGACAGCAAAGAACAAGAAGTTCATCAGGGCCAGTCTCTTGAGGACCAGACTTTGTAGAGACAGTCAAACTTACAGTAAAGTTCAAGAAAAAAATGCTTTTCTGCAGACACAGTATTTTGTTACCAAAGAAAAAGAAATGCTAAAGAAAAGGCAATTACTTAAAAGCATTCTGATTAAGTGAATGGATGGCCCCAGACAGGTTTGCATTATAAACATTAATTGCATATTACCTCAACTAATTAAAATATAAATACTGTACACAGCAGGAAGCTCCTTCTTAGACAAACTTCTGCCTTGGGAAATGAGACAGTTCTTTTCTTAAAAAAAAAAAAAAGACAAAAACACAAACCCTGTAGTGTCAGTGAAATGCCTGTTTCAGCAAGAGAGACTCTGAAAACATCATCAAGCAGATATTACTGCTGTGCCAACTGTGCAAAGCCAAAGTGGCAGCAAACACCAGGAAACACTTAATGAAAGGATCTCTTCATTCCCTCTTACTGCCCAACCCAACTAAAAGCCTCAGATACCATCAGTGAAGCAACATGAAAACACACAATAATTCACTTCTGGAATCTGGCAGAGAGTTGAAGCACAGGCGTTGGGGAGCCAGCAGCAGGGGAAATGTTGCTTTTTTTCCAGGCGCCTGCCCTGCTGAAGTGCTGGAAAGCTCCGAGGCAAAACACAACCTTGTGCGAATGCCTCAGCTACTCACAACCATACTAGTGCCAGAACTGCAGGGAGCTGCCTCAGAGCCATGCTGTATCCAAAACTTCTTTCATTTTTTCTCCAGATCCACACTGCTGTCAGCCTCAAGATATCTGCCCAACAAGGCCCAGCCCTATCATTGCATTTTACCGGCACGCTCAGAACTTGCTTGGGGCTTTCTGCAGCATACTGCATTGCAGGAGGGTGTTGGCATGCCCTTCCAGCTCCCTTTTAACTGGTTTCCAATGAAAAGAGCAAGAATGGGAGATATTCAGGCCCTTACGGTTCAGTTGAGGACAAAATAGAAGGACTGCAATGTCCTAGTCTGACTTGGGACAATGGGGAGATAGTTTTGGTGGTGATAAACATTGTGTATCTGAAGGATGCAATAAAAAAAGAAAAAACAAACCAGTAAACAAAACTCTTACACACCCTGCAGCACCTTACCAGAGCTAAGCCTACCTGGCAGGAGCCAGGCTAACTTACAGATCGCCTGAATCCCAGTCCAGTGCTCAACAGACAAAGTAATTTTACATCTAACAAGCATTACTAATGGGATTTGCAGTTGCTGACAGATGTATCTTAGGAAACATGCATATGTGAGAGAATAAGAGATTAAAGGTATTTGCAGACACGAATGTTAGCTTTCTATCTACACAAAGTGTTTACTTTCTTAAGTAGAGAAGCATAGACACTTTCACCAATGCAACACTAAGTAGTTAATGCAATACTAGACAAAAATCAGGATGCCTTATCAATTTGTGTGAAGAGTTGTACTGATATATCTGGATTCATATCCAAGCCCTATCATAGACATAACCCCAGGCAAGGCTGCTCCTTTCTCTACTCAAATCCGGGAAAAGTCATTTTTCTTCTGTCTTTTATCTGTTCTCCATTTAGCTCTTGGGGGAAGCTGTTTTTGCAATCAGCCTTTGTGCAACACTAAACACATAAAAAAACCTAGTCTCAGTTTAAACACTACTGTAATACAAATAATAAACAATCATCATTAAGCCATTAATTCATTTAACAGTTTCTTTTTCTCTCTCTGTGCAGATGCACTTTCTGAGTTAGAAGAGGTTTCTTTCATCAGGGAGGTAAATTCATATGCTCTTGTATATGGAAAGGTCATGTACCAGTATATTAATAATATTGAATAATAATAAATGACAATTTAATGCATTTCTTGCCAAACACTATAGATCTTCCCCTGAAAGTCATGCCACATCTTAACAGTCAGTTCTGATCAGAGGACTAGGAGCAATTACAGAGCTAGCTTAGATGCCATTTAGGTTTCACTGATAATCAAAAGCTGCAACCTAAACACACTAATTGCTGTATCGTTTCCATTATGTATGTTATCAAATATGCATGAATCTCCCCTCCTGAGAGATAGCTGTTGTGGACAGGGCACCTTGTAACACTGCAACTGCATCCAGTGCCAGCTATTGAAAGCAGTAAAGAGGCATCTGAGTATTGACTGAGAAAGGATTCCTGAGATCATATTGACTGCTAATACTCTGTTTTATTGCAATTTGAAAGGATTAGGGAAATCGCATCCCTCACCAGAGACTTTCTTTCTGGCAGGTGAGAATGTTGTGTTTACTTTGCACTAGACCGGAGGGAACATTTAAAGTGCACCAGTAGGGAAAAAACACACCCCCAGAAAGCCCAGGATTTTTCCATATTACCTGGTTAAGCCACACAGAGCAACTCCACCATGTGCAGTCTGAGGAACTAGCAATCAACTCCAGTAGCAGAGCAATAGATCCTAATAAGAAACTAGTAATCAAGAGAAAAAGACAGCCATGCTTAGCATTGCAACTTCTGTGGATTCATAAATCCACCTCATAACATGCTCCTGAGGTGTCTGAATACACAGGGGACTCTGATATACGCAGCTAGTGCAGACTAACAGCATAGTCCATTAAAATGGAGGCAGAAAGTTTTCTTAAACTGTCTCACTAGTTTACACATCATTTAAAGACACAGACTTCCATTCTACAGGTAAGCAACATTAAGAGCATCATAAAGTTCAGCTTCCCTCCCCTTCACACTAGCTCTTAAACACAGGCTCAGTGTTGTATTCCTAGAACAATTTATCCTTTCTTGGGTTTGTTTCCATGTCACTGCACTTAAAAAAATACCTTTTTATATCTTGCTATTTCCTTTTTGTTCAAAGAAAAGCTCTGCACAAAATTCCTGCTGCTCTCCACACGGACACATACACACATAAAAAATGTGTGGTTTAAATCACAATGAGTAGAGAATAGAAATCTGCTTGCCCAGCCCAGCTCCCATAGACATGAAAGTCAGAGGAATTTATTGCTTCTTACATCACCTCCCCATATCCCTGCTGCAGCAGCTGCCCTGGCAAAGGCGAGTATGGTATCATCCAGGCTCACAAAGCGTGTTCTCAGCGTCCCAGTGGCATGACACAGAGCTAACGCTCTGAGGAAAAGCTCTAGATGTCTCACATACAATAGAAAGCTTCAAAATAAAAGCTATCATGATTTATGTGTACTCTAACACAATGGCAGTTAAAGACCTTCTACTTTCAGTAGACTCTTAAAGCAGTTTCTATGCAGAGGAAAGAATATATCCAAAACAGGGCAGTATTTTAGTACTTGTTTTGAACTTTCAGCAGGTTTAGCTGAATACTTGAGACCCAATGACCAATTGACTTTAAGCTAAGCATAGCAGATGTGGCAGTGAGAGAAGCGGGGTGACTTTCTTCCAAGCAGAAACTAGTCTTTGTTAGTTCTTATTTTTCTATTTCAGTTCCATCCTCAACAAATTCAAAAAAACTTACATCTCAAGTGAATCCCTATAATTAGATTTCAAGAATTGGCTGTTACTTAGGTTTCATTTACAAGCATTTTAAAGCACAGAAATTACTAGCAGCATTATCTATGTTACTGCTTTCGAGGGAGCCTTTTAATAAGTGTTGATAGAAAGAAACCCTACAAAAAAGTTAAAGACAATAGACACGGTAACAAAATACTGTGCCTTAGCTCAATGCATGCAGGTGTACAAGGTGAAAGCAGAAGCACACTCCACCAAGGCTTTTTCTTCCATTAGAGGTGGATATCTGGAAGACTGACAAGCTGCAGACTGAAAGTGATCACAATCACAGCCATAAGGACAACGCTAAATAGTGAGAGAACATGGTAAGCAATTCCTCAGATTGGATCAGCTATTTGTACTCCCATCCTTTGCCTTTCCCTGGGTTCCTCCCAGCCTCCTGTTCCATTTTCTACTGTCAACTCTTCACTTTGCCACCAGTAGCTTATTTTCTTGAGCAACTGCAGAAGCAGCTTGGGGGATTCAAACAAATTCCCATGTATGCATCAGTCATTCCATCTTTCCTCAGCTCTACCCACCTAATTTGTTTAAATTCTGAGAATGGAAGACAAAGCAAGCTGCTGTGGGAAGAAAAGTATGTTCTGTGTTGTATCTACCTGTGCAATTTGGAGAAAAGTCTTCAGAAGAGACAAGGGTTGTATCTACCTGTGCAATTTGGAGAAAAGTCTTCAGAAGAGACAAGGGAAGAACTACTCTGCTTCTTGTTTCCTTTACAACTTTACGGACAGTCTAATCATTGCTTCCTCATCAGTTTATTCCACACTTGTGCCCGGATTTGCTCAGGTCTCAACCAATGTTCCCACAAGATTTCAGACCGCAAAAATCAGACAGTGCATGTTAAAGGTGGCTCTTGTGAAACAACAAGGGTTGTCTCTTCCTGCTTATCTAGAGGCAGAAACAAAACAAGTGACTGAATTAAAATGAAAGCAAAATTTAATAGGGACTCAGAACTACGGCCTACCCACAGCTAACTTGGGCAGCCCATACTAAGACAGTAATACATCTCCTAACCCTTCATTCATGCCATTCTCTGTCAAGGAAAGAAGGCTATGTTGTATTTCATGTCAGCTATTTTAAAGTTATTACCATCCATAAATGTGCACTTCCCAGAGACAAATAATGCTACCACTGCTGAAAGAGCATTGATAAATAAACTGGTCATAAAATAAAGGGAGTGCTTAATTATTTCCCGAGGATAGAAAAAAAAAAAAGGTAACACCACTCATTTTGATTACATAAGATCATTTTTAAGAAGAAAAGCCTTCATGTCAGTTCTAGGTCTTCCTTCTTTCACAGCCTGATCCATATACTTTAGTCAGTTTGTTACAGCTTCTCATAAATCCCTTTTGAAATTTAATGCAAGCTACCATTTTTTAAGCATTTTAATTCCAATGTTGGTTTTGTATTCTCCCAGGCAATTATTTGCATATACACTATATTGTGTGTTTCCTGGGTGCTTATAAGAAGTACTTTAGTGCACATTAAAGTGAAAACCAGAGCAATAATTCTAGCCTGTTGTTTGACCTCAAGTTAATACTTTCCTATGCAAATCTTCACGTTACTGTGTATGTTGGTGCTCAGTCTGCTTCTTTTGAATAAAAACTGTAATTGTCAAGAAGCATGTTTTAAAGCACAGAGAAGCCTAATTATATTGGGAGGATTGACAGAATGAGAAAAAAGCAAGTGTTAGTGTGCCATCTTGATCCACACAGCAATCCTAAAGGATCTGTCTGCATCTAATCACAGAGGGAATTGGGCAGAGGTGCACACAATTGTTGAGTACAGAGTCTTTGAGATAGGCAGAAGTGCTGCTCCACAAAGAAAAATACGCAGTCTGTGTGGGAGTTCATATTTCTCCATTCTCAGAGCAACTTAATTAAAAATCTCCAAGTATTTAAAGAGCAAGAATTTCATTGTTTCAGAATTGGCACAGGAGTTCATCAGGGATGACCACCTAATAGCACAAAGGAGGCAAGATCCAGTTTGCAGGATAGCTTTACCTGATTTCAGCAGTCAAAAGGTCAACAATATTTGGTTGAGGAAGAGATGTGTGTGCACATTTTGGGAAAGGTATAGGAACTAGTGTACCAAGTTTCTTAGGTTCAACACTGTATCACACAAATGTAATTAAGTCTGTGATTTGAAGACATGGCTAAAAAATACAATGGTCTTAGGGTAAAAACATGTCAGGTCAGCCTCTTCCCAAGTAACTGAGAAGAAGATGCTCCCTTATCTCCCCCCAAAAAGGAGACCAAATCACAGTACAAATCAGTATGAACAGCTCATTGAACACCAATATATAAAGTACAAAAGGAAAAAAGAATCCAATCAGTGATTTATGCAGAGAGAACTCATGCTGCCAAAGTTAAATTGTCCTTGCAATTGCTAAGAAACTACGGATGACAAAATCTTAACTCAGAAAAGATGCATCCAACACAGATAATTCTATATTAGAGCTCATCTGTGTGATAAGGAGTAAATTGATCACAAAAAAAATCGTATTATCCCAAGAAGTGATCATGGCTTGATTGTATTTTTCAAATACAAACAGAAGACTTTTTACATTGTCAAGAGTACTAATATGCATGCTTACTGCTTAAAAAGGATCAATTTCATGAAGTTGGGAGGGGAGACCAGGGAGCAGACGAGTCAAACCAATTGGGGGAAAGAATTTTAGAAGAAAAATGTTACAGTAAGAACAGCTTAAGAACATTTTTCTGGATGTCCAGAAAAACCACACTCTGAATCAAAGAAAACTGTAGCTGCTAAAAAAAAAAAAAGTTGGCTTAGTGGGAAGTGAAAGCAAGTACAAAAAAATATAGATAACAAATACAAGGAAGGAAAAATTCTTAATATTAGTACAAATGAGAATGCAGAAATTGCCAAAAGTGTACAGGAAAGCCACAGATTTCTCCTTCTGTAAAAAAAAAAAAGGTCAACAAAAGGACTTTTTAGATGTCACAGGAATAAAAAGAAACTGTATAGTGATACTCTTCACATACAGATTAAAATTTCCATTGGTCAAAAATAACACAGAAAAAGAAAAGATTTTCAGTAAATACACTGCCTCTATATGAAGAAAAGTTGGTCAACATGGTTGTAGCTCATGATAATGAATACTGTATGACAGTAGACATGAAAAGCTTAAAGCAAAAGCTAGTATACTAGAAGTAGGTATTTTTAAGATCAACAAAACTAAAAACATCCCTCTATACAAGAGTTTTAAAATAGTTGGTTATAATATAGGGGAGGACTTTTGTATGGTCTATTCAGGAAGAGCTCTAGAGCTCCACAGCTCTAAAGGGCTGATGATGGCTGCTAAAGCTGCTCTAATATTTAAAATATACAATCGTGGAGGCTGATCCCAAGCATATCATCCTGACAGTACTGGAAAGGACAGTAGGAGTGGTAACAGGAATAGCTTGAAAAAGATTTCAGCAATAATATTATAATTAATGCATCTGTGTTTGTGGAAAACAGAGCTCAAAATAACCACCTTTCTATGGTTACCTGGTGCAGATGATAGTTTATGTAGTGTACACAATCTGCTGTAAAGCTTTCACTTTATGCATAGTTTTGATTAAAATACTAGAAAATAGGTTAGCATAACTTAAAACCCTTTCTACTTAACTGACCTGAAACTAAGCAGAAATCTGCCTCCAAATCACCCCAACCCAAATCAATGAGCTCGAAAACTATGTTCTTGTATTATTATTTACCCACATGCTTGCTGGATGTGTTATCAACAATGGGATGTGGCTATATACACATAATGGATTCAAAGCAAGTTGTAAAAAGGATGTTTCTTAATGACCATCTATTCTGTCATTCATTGCATGCACTAGCAAAGTATTGTTACAACTGATAGCATTAACAGCAGTCACAGACACGTTCCTTGTCATATGCATATAGGTGTAAACCATGAGTTGTTTCTGTCTACAGAAACAACTGCAGAAGATAGGACTACTACTAGTGATCACTCTTCACTACTACAGTATTACAGAAATCTTTGAATTAGTGTATTCATACACATACATCATATTAAAATCACTGATGTGATATCACAATTCTTGAAGGAAATAGAATCATAAAATTGTTTAGATTGGAAAAGACCTTTAATAAAATCAAGTCCAACCATTAACCCAGCAATGCTAAGTCCGTAAGTACAATATGTTGGTTGTGTTCCTTGGAAAGAAAAATATATATCCTGAATTTAATGATGTTCAGTGTTTGCTAAAAAATTTTAGTGCTGGGATAAGACATTTTTACAATTAAATGTTCTGATTTATGCATATCATCCTACACTCATTGCCAAGATAACATCTAACCTAGGATATGAGGATCAAATTCCAAGTTAGAATGATTTATTTCAACAGCAGGTATAAAGCAGTCTTTCACAAGAACGCATTTTCTCAGGAAAACCTTCCTAAGGACAAACAGTTGCTAAAGTGATTTGCACTATCATAAAACTGAGCTGCACCACAGATTGCAAGTGAAAACAAAACCCCCTCCTGTTAACTCACTAATTAAATACATTGCTAACAATAAAGCTTTCAGCTTTGATTTGTGAGCGTTAACAGTCACCAGCAACAATAGCAGCCTTAAAGGTATCTGTCCTTGTTGGAAGAAGGCTTCTTTGAAAGTCTATATCACCAAGAGAAGACTTTGTAGACATACTTGTAAGTATGGTAAAATGATTTTCTAGGAGACATGCCCTTGCTATTGGCCTATTGATTCTCCATCAACAATATGTTATGAAACCGAAAGACTTTTCTCATTATTTAAACAAAGTTTTCCTCTTTAATTTAGCAAACATTCATATATTCCTGGTACACCCAGCTGCCTAATTTGTCAAGATTTGCCTGTTTCTGCTTTGAAAATATAGAGTCATGAGGAAGCACCAGACTTAACACAAGAGAGCATTCTTCTGTCTCCATGTCATAGGATACCACGACAACATCCCTCATTTTCTTTATCCTTCTCCGCCTAAAAAATGGCTTTATGAACTGGTGCTGTGAGACTTTCCAGTGACAAATAATGAGTACAGTAAATACTAGGGGGACCTGGTCAGAAAGTTGTCAGTATTTCTCAGCTTCTTTCTCTAGTTACCTCAGACTTTTCCAGGCTTCTTTTCTTATCTAAGCTGGATAAATGAATAAATAGAGGATTTAAGCTTTTTTTTTGTTTGTTTATCAAATAGTTTTCTTTTTTTTCTAATTAGCATTTTTCATAGTGAAGGGTTGGAGCACCTGAGCAGTCGTGATTTTGGAACAAGAGGCCATCTGATGATATCCAACCCTGTGCAGATTTAGACTCAGAGCTTATGTTTGGTGTTTGGGCAAGGAATAGCTTTCTTACATTGTTTGCACAACATGATAAAATCCTGAGCACCCAAGGAACTGGGAAATAGTAATTGAAGAAACTGTTCTCATATAGCCATTTGTCCTGCCTGTATCTGTAATTTGCAAGCTAGAACTCTCATGTGATCTGCAGTCTACAGCTACTACTGTTCTGTACCTTCTTATTTATAGTTGCAAACTGCATGCACATAGTAGGTTTGTCTATTTTCATAGTACAGTGCAGTTTGAATAACAATATAAAGAATAAGATAACTGTTAAGGTGCAATTAATCTGCCTTTATTCTGTTGACATAGTCTATAAAGTTTATTACCTAACCACTATAGTACTACTGTTCAAGTCACGCTCTCTTAATGTGAGAAAACTTCATATAAAATATCTCAGTCTATTTTACTTTTTTTTTTCCCCACATTTTAGGTACCAATGAGTTGGGTTCATTGAGCTTTGAGTATAAGTTGCTTTGAGTATATATATGCATAACAGCTTATTTTATCAGCACACATTTCACTCTTGTCTAATTTTAGCTCATATTGAAAGTTAGGTTGTCTTGTCTTCTAGAGACCACAAAAGTGCCTTTTTGAGTGGATGATTAACTGATGATTGAGCAGGCAATTAAATACAAGCAACAGGTCTTGCAAATATGAACTTCATCTATGAGGGCTAAAGAAAGACTAATATTTGGATCTTCAAATATAACAAAGCAACTATTCCCAGCAATCTCTGCTGTAAAGAGTAATATTTCCAAGAGTTACACCTTACAAATTAATCACCTTCAATAACAGCACAGTCCTATTGGCACTTTGAAGGAATAAACATAAAACCAACCCAAAATTAAAGACCATGCCAACAGATCAAATTCCATTATTTTAGAACTGTACCAAGTTTCTGGGGATTTGAACAATACCTGGGACTGCACCAACTACTAACTCATCATCTAGAATAAACTCATGTAGTTCCCCAGGTGAAGTTAATGCAGTTTTACAACTAAAATCTGATGCTAATAGAAATGTTCCACCATTCACTGGAGACCCTTACCTCCCCTCCTCTCAAAGCTACCATTTTTCCATCATTGCTAAATACTACCTGTCAACAAAGAATTGCCTTTGATTGAGATGCAGAGGCATCAATAAAATAATTGCTGATGGCAGATAGCATTCTTTGCTTAGTGTTCGTTCCCCTGTATGACTTAATTAACAATGCCTTCACATCAGAATAAATCGTCATTTTTTTTTTATTTACTTGATGTTCTCAGACAATTTCATAACTGTGACATTAGGGTTCCTTCATTATTTCTTCTAAAGTATTAAGCAGATGGAAGGCATGGCCTCAGTTTGACACTGACCCCAGAAAACTCACTGCTGACAAGACAGAGGAATGGAGAAGTAGACAGTATTTGCGCCCGTCTGAATTTATGGATGCTTCCGAGGTATGGCTTATATTACAAAGGAATAAGGAAGCAACTCATTGTTGCCATAGCACAGAAAAAGACAAGCAAACTCTAGCAAATTAGATGGTATAATAACATTAGGGGTTTACAAGGATGAGTTAAGGCTGATGTGGACCTTCTCCCTAAGACAAATTGTTGCACTTTTTCCGAACTGAAGTGACAATAAAATGTGTGCTTTTAAAATTACACTTAACTGAATAAGCTCCCCTCCAGCTTAACTTCCACTTACAGCAACTGAGGACACTTGAGGTGGAAAGTAGAGTGGAAAAAAAAGCCATACTTCTATGCTTATCTGTGTTCCCACCAGAATGAGAACAGCAGATTTTTCTCTGTAAAGCACTTCAGCAGTCAGACAATAATCTCACTTATACCTGTGCAAACTCAGAATGCAAACAAAATCATTCCAGATTTGTACTCCTGTATGCAAGATCAACTGCTGGGACTATGCTATCTTCACCCAGCAAAAACCCAGCAAATATCTGATACCACAGAGCAATGTGTTTTAACATAGTGCATAGTGAAAACACAGACTAGGTAAGTTACTGTGACTCATTTCCTCATTTCAAAATGCAGCTTAAATCAGTGGCTCTAGACAACAGAATAGATAATCAAAAGGCAACTAATTACCTAAGCAGAGCACAAGATACCATAGAATGAAATCTATGTGCCAGTAAAAGACTCAGGTAGAACTGTTACAAGGCTCAGACATTATTCCTTAGGTCTAAGCCAGACAGTATTAATTAGTCACAGCAGGCATTCTTATTATTTACAAGAGAACGGAAGTCGAACGGAAGTCATCATTTCTCAAGGGTAAAGAAAGTGTTTGAAAGCACAAACACTAGTTTCGTATTAGATTCAGTGTTAAATAGTATTAGTACTGCCTGAGCATCATCTTAACAGTTGATTTGTACAAGCCACATTTAAAACACAAACATTACATTTCTAAAGGACATAAAAAGTGCTTGCCTCATCTCACCCATACTTTCACCCTCATATTCAAAAGAATCAAGGCTTAAGCCATAGAGAGTGTAACAGATATCAATAAGCCTGAGTTCAAGGATCTCCATGTAGCTTCAAAAATACACTGAGAACCAACCTTAACTACTTCCTTCAAGCCCCTCAAAAGCAGAGACTGCTTACAACATCTTGATCCACCTTGAGCTGTTAACTAGAAAGTTGAGAAGTTTTCCATGTTTTCTCTTTTTATGCCATGACTGTTAGTGATTCACAGTACTGAAAACAAGCTTTCTCATGACCCATTTCATTTCCTCCATTTGCCATAGAAAGCTCTGAGAATCTAGAGTAAATCAGGTGAGATTTTCGTCATCTACCAAATATTCCTTCAGTCTTACTCTCTAAATAAACTAGTAGAGAGGTTCCTTCTTTGATGATCCAGTTCAAAACAAGCAATAAAATTGTGTGGCCCCATAAAAATGTCTAGGGAGAATTTTTCTTGGAGACATGCTAATATTCAAGCACCCTAGTGCTTCTGAAAGACTCTCCCATAGGGAGAGTTGTTAAACTAATTTGAGTCCGTGACCAATATGCATGTGTTAGAGTCACCTCTCTCATGCTTCATAGGTTTCCAAGGCTGTACATCATATAGGGCAACAGTAAAGACTAAATAACTTTCTATAGGTTCATTTATCTTCTTTAGGAAATCTAGACACCTGGCTGCACTATGTCAGTGTTCATTTTATTACAAAAAAAAAAAAAGAAAATTAACAGAACGTGCTGAGGTATATTCCTTATGATAATGTTCAAAGGTGGCAGAATGGACTTCTCACATGTTTATAACAATGCTATTATGTCTGATACACTGCAAGTTGTCTTTTTGTCTTGACAGCTGCACTCCACTCATTTGCCAGGAAATCCTCTGGTGCAATGATGCCTTTATCCATTTTATAACAGGTAATATTGGCCACTGAAGTATTCATGGTTCTTTGTGAAACTCCTACAGCCTGCTTCTTTTCTTATTGCAGCTGAAAGAATGGCTAAGAAGCTTCTCAGGTGTCAAGGAAATTATATCAATCCAAGAGAAATCAAAATCAGAACTGTGGTCTCATCGTGCCACTTACAATTTATGCTGACAGGCTCATTAAACATCACTGAGTTTATGGCCTATTAAAGTTAATGAAAAATGCTTCAGATTTCCAAAAGATTTTTGGTCTCAATTTACTACTTCCCTGCAGAACAATGCCTTTATTCCAGTCAGTGGAGCTATGGCCTTTGAGTAGGACGTCTCAATCCTGGTCAACACAAGTTAACCTTCCAGGCAAGTGTGACAAACAGATTACGTTATGGCATCAAAGTACGTTTTAAGCATCACTTTTTAAGCAGATTATAGGTTTGTTGCTTGCTACAGCCAAAAGTTTTACTTTAGGAAGTAACGTTAATTTAAGCCCCATACTCTCCCTCTTTTGCAGTTATAAAGGAAGCCTGAGGGTAGTGCTTTTACTTATTATGACAGGCAGAGTTCTCAGCATCTGTTTAAACAAAACAGAACAAAGGGATTATCTGTTGCCATGCAACCAATAAAAGTGATACATTTTTAATAGCTGAGACCAGAAAAAGCAGCTGCCATAAGGGCTCTGAAACTTTCAAAAGGACCAAAAAAAAAAAAAAAAAAAAAGGGTGTTAATGCCTTAAGTGAAGTTCAGTCACTTTTCAGCAGAGGGGAAGGGAACAAATTTTTATGACTCCTGTAATAGAAACTTAGCATGGCTGGAAAGATCACTGCTTTCAGCAAATTCTCTCTAGCAGGTACAAGCATTGTCCTCATACAAATAGGCTGGATATTCACTTCCCTGACTGTGCTATGTGTAGTTTGTCTTTTTCTTTCCACATCACCAAAATTCTTGACCTTTCAATCTGTGGGATGGAAGCTTAAGTATGCTATAGAACAGTCCAGGGCACATCCTGATCTCAGCACCTGGAGATCTTCAGAAAGCATCTAGATTTTCATATAACTAGCTCACTCAACATTCCTTGATAACAGAGAGAATACCCCAGAAAGAGTTCTGGATCAAAGGAATTCCTTGTTTCATTTTAGAGAATTAATCTGATTATGGAGCTTGGGCATAAAGTCTAGAAATCTCCTAAATGAACATCTTTAAACAAGATGACACACATGGTATGGATTGTACAACTTCACCAATGCCTGTAGAACAACATCAGATCATAGACAGGGCATTTGGGTTGTTTGGATATGCTTTCGTATTCCTAAATGCATTTCAAAAATCTCAGCCATAGTTACCTATCTTAGTAGCTCAATAGTGCTTAAAAGAGAGAAGGAAAAAAAAAAAAAAAGTCTTTCTGCCTATTAACCCATCTGGACAATCAGAAAAAACCTTGAAGCAGCCCATTTTTGTAAGATGAAACTGTTCCCAGGAGAAAGAAAAAAGAAGTGCTGAAACCCTGGCTGCAAAAATTATTCTCGAGAGGATTTCAGCAGAGATCTGAAGTGTCTGGAAAACTGAGCTGTTTAGAAAAGTGCAAGACCTTATGCTGATCCTTTACGACTATACAATGTCTGTAAGAGCTAATTTGCCATCCCATCCAGGGCTGCTGACAGTGACAATAATCTGACCCCCACACACACGATTCATAGGCTGTATACATTTAAGCCACTTGGGGAATACTGCAAGAGAAAAAAAACAAGTTTCAGCACCCTTCTGATTTCTAAAAGCAGCTACCTTCAGGGATTTCATAGATATTTTCCTGCCTTTTAAGAAATAATTTCAGATGGTAGTCTCAATCTTAGCAGTGCACAAGGTCACAGAATTAACTAGTAAGTGAAAACCACCTCTGATCTTCCAGAACAATTCCAAACTGTAATCAGCAGATTTGGTTTTGTATTCAGAAGAAACCAAAAATTAAGCTTTCATAATGTTTTCCTGGGTCTCAGTCAAAGCTGAATGAAACTAGGAGGAGCTTTGTTTTAAGGATAGTTTCCTTTGGATCAAATCCATACTGGCTAGCTTTGAATATCGCTCCTCCAGATACCTAACTCAGGTAGCCTCACTTAGGAAAAGTATGGACACATTGTAAATCCTCCTTTTGGATTTGGTTTTTGTGACACCAGCAAATGCTTGCCTGAAGACAAACAGCTTTGGAACTAAGTCATCTTGGAATGCTTTTGTCTTCAGTGCCATGAGAGTTTTGTTTAGGAGCAGCTAACAGCATAACAATAGAGGCTTATGTCTCTGCTATTATTTTCTTGTTGTTAACCATGCCCCTTAGTGTGAGAGTGATGGATCAAGACAATATGAAATAGGCTCTTCCATGAGAAATAGACTGACATGGCACAAAACATTTAGAACTTAGTGTGTAATGATCTCGATTATAATCAAGCAAATGAGCAAGATCTATTTCTTCTTTTATCATTTATGTCATAGTAAAAAAGTAATCTGTTCTCTTTTTTTCTTTTATTTTCAGATTGGTAATCACCACCACCAAGCTCATTTTGGCAGCTATGGAAAACATGACACAATTAGGACATATTGAAGGAATAAATGATTTCTCATTAATACATAATGATCATCATTAATGCAAATGCTATTTAAAGTTAATTTAGAAGAATGGCTACATTAAGATAACTGTGTTGCTCCAATTAAAGGGCACAAACATTCTCCACAGAACCTATTCTGAGTTATGAAGTTGTTCACCACCTTTGGTGAAAACTGTGATGACTTGTCCTGTCACTTGTCCTAAACAGCTAGAAATTAAGTGAAAGACAGCAACTCAAAACATTTTTAATATTTTAGAAGTTGGTCCAAACCCACAAAAATGAAGTAGTCATTATCAGGAGAGTCATTCTTCCACATAAAAGGTGAATAATTGATATTTTTTAGTGGTTCTAGCAGTTAGCTTCCTTCTGACTGACAGACTTCACTAATAACAGGGTAGAGGATATTACTAACCACACTGAACAGGAATGGGGAAAATAGAGCAGGAGAAGTAGAGTCCAGACATCACTCAATATATTTCTAAGAAAAAAAAAAAGGAAAACTGTTTAAAATTGACTGATAAGAAATATGACACCTTCCAACTGTGACTGTCTGCTATAAATTGTAATAGGCAATTCACTATGCACAAAGAATACAATCATAGCTTAGCTAAAATCTATGAGAATCTTGCTATTGGCAAAAAGAGAGCCAGAAGTCACTATCCATGCCTTTAGCCATGTGAACAGTGACAATACTTCCCAAATCATAGAACCATTGACCTTCAAGAACACAATTTAAAGGCCACTGGATTTAGAGAAACCTCCCCAAGTAATTCTGCATATTTTAGATCAGGCCTCAAAGGGAGATTTCATTTATGCTATTTTGTGAAGACATATGAAAATCATCTTGATGCAGATCATTTCACTTACAGTTGATGTACTGGCTGTACTAGTATTCCCTCAAGAGATAAAAAAAATCAATATTTTCCCTGTATATAGTGATGTTTAGCTTGGTTCTTTTGTTTTTTTTTTGTTTTTTTTTTTTTTTCTTTTAGGTATCCCTTCTCAAAAAATCCTCTTGAATTTGGCAGAATCTTCTATGAGATTTTGAACTTTCATGCAATTTTATAGGCTTTGTGAAACACTCTTTAATTATCTTTATGTGCACTTTTCTTGTTAGATAAGCAATTGGTCCTCTCTACAGAAAACAAAACATTATTCTTTTTATTTGATCTTGGAGTATACTCATAGACATCAAGATCATTCCAACAGAGTTACGTCATTGTACCAGAGCAGAATTCATCCTTGTGTTTGCTTACTGGTAAGACTCCAGGTTAAGCAGTCATTCAGGTGAAAATAGTGCAAATGTTTTAGTTTGAACCTGCCTCTTTGGATATTTTTCAAAGCCTTCCTTCAATTTATTACTGGATAATTCCTGCCAGAGCTTGAAAAGCTCTCCTGGCAGATTGAGCTTTCTGGCCCACACACCACTGAGGTGCAGCACTGACTGAAGACCAATCAAGTTATGCACTGTAGTTTTAGAGGCTTGTGAATATAAATAAGCAAACTCTGCTTTAGAGCTGCGTGTACATTTCTGCTCTGCAAACTTGCTGCTCTGGGGGCACAAGGAGTCTGCAGCAAATACACTAGAGAATTTGGTGCTAAAATTAGTTTGCATTGTAACAAATCACTTTAGTCTTTTCTTGTGGAAAATTGCTGTATGCTTAGTATGTTTAGAGAGGGATTTTCAATCTTTTGATTTATGGACCCTAAAAAGTGTTCCAGTGAGACTGTAGAACATTCACATCTGTAGACTCTATGTATAAATTTGCTTTTCCTGAACCCCTGAGAAGCAATAGAGAAAACTCAAAAGGTCTGTAAGATCACAGGTCAAAAACTACTTGCTTAAAGCAAAAGATAAGGTAATAAATGATCTGTGATCAGATTCTTTTTCCTCCTTTTTTTCTACATTCATATTTTCACACTCACATCAGAGAGCTAAGGATACAGAAAACGTGATCTCACAAACTACTGAAATTTCAGTTGCCGTCCAAATTAAACATTAAAACAAAACATTCAGGTTTCCATGACTCAAAACAAAAATTCTCTCATTCAAATGAAAAACATCTTAATGCAAACAAACAGCTGGCAAAGCATAACCAGCAGTGCCCTTACTGTGTCTTCCTGTTCACAATAGCCAAAACATTAACCTGGGAAGCAGATGTATAGGCCTACTTTGCTGTGACCACCTGGACCTTGGCACCAGGGAGCTGGGGATTCATCACAACTAACTATCCCATCTCCCCACTAAGCAGCCTAAATGCTTAATTAGAAACTCACTGCCCTCTGCTTTCCACCTCAGTGAACACTCAATTGCTTTATACAATGGAGAATACTATCATTCAGGAAAAGAGCCATATCAATGTCCCATTCTCCTCCTCACCTTAGCTGTCCCACAGCGTGATGGCTAAAACATCTACCTGAAGAGAAAAATCATATGGGTTCTGTCTTCTGCAAGACTGGGAAAGATACTTACAAGATTACTCCAGTGTTTAAGGTCTAAAATGTTTATTTTCTCATTGTGACATGTTTCTCCTCTGAATATTTGTAATTTCAAGTCAAAAAATTCAGTGATGTTGACCCAAATCTGCTGTTCAGCTTTATTTCTGGTTATCTGTCATGGACCTCACCCAATGCTATTATAAACTTTGTATTCCTCAATACATGTTTGTGTTATAAGTATGACATTTACTGAAGTGATCTCAGATCACCCAGATTAAAGTGGCACACACATAAAACAAGCTCATCTCTTATGCAAAAGCAGAGGATTTATAAAAATAAAAGTCTGCTTTTACCCTTTCTAGACTGTTTCACCTCTGCTTTAACAAATGTTATTTCCCTGCTACAGATTTATCACTACAAAGTGATAGAAATTCTATGTTGATTACTATAGTCTGAGGTTAGCACAAACTGCTGTGACCAACAGCCCCACCTGACCCTTTTTATGACAACTGCTATTCTGGAATATTGCAGAGGCAACTGATTTGACCAACAAATACAATATGATTCAGGAAAATGTTACTGCTGATCACAATGCTTCGAAGCTGAAACCAGAAGTTAATTAATGCATATGTTTACTTTTTTTTTTCTTTAACCGTGATGTCTGCTGAATAATTTTCAGGGGAAAAAAAATGTAGAGTTGACTAAAATTGTATTTCTCTGTACCCAAAAATCATATCCAATCTCAATTTAAAGACTGCAAGAGGTGATAAATAACTCACTATAGCTATATGACCTAGTGCTTAGTTGATCATCTCTGATCAATTGCAGCTGCTTTGTTATTTAGATGTCTTTAGTTTCACTTGGTCTTTATTGATCTGTGGTCTTAGTTCTGTCACCTCATACTCTGACCCATTCTTGGCTTTTCCAAATTACATGCTATCTCTTGTTGCTTTCTGATAATGAACAAATAGTTATGATATTCTACTTAAAACGTGTATAAACTCATAAACCTTTAGGGACAAGAAGAGTGAGGAGTCTGGTCTGCAACTCTAGCTTTTCTGAAGCATATCGCTGACTGACACAAAGACCTTATTTCTAAGCAATGCACATGGCCGTGATCAGCAATAAGACTCACTGTACAAGCACTCAGAACTCATTAACCAAATAAACAAATGTTTTAGCACTTGATTCCATGGGCTCTCAGACAGTAATTAATTGTTATAGCCATGCAGTTGTCTCCACAGTGGTATCTTTAAAGCAATTTAGACTTCAGCTTCCAAATACAGAATATCAGTATGGTCAACCGAAGCAACATATGGCCCTGCTTGAACAGGGGACTGGACCAGATGGCCTCTAGAGGTCACTTCCAACCTCAGCCCTTCTGTTCTTCTGTACATACATATTATTCATGTGAAGTTAATAGGTACATTGGTAATAGTTCTTTGTGCTGACTATGGTCAACTAATAGACTTGGAAAACTGATGGATCTATCAGGTAACAATGTCAAAGCCAGTAATTAGCATTGTTAATGAGAATGAAACATGAATAGTCTGTAGATGCATGTACCCTTGCATGTACCCTTCCTTAAAAGTTCCTTTGTGCAACACTAAAATGCTAAAACCCAACTTTTTTTGTTGCTGTTTAGTATGAAGATATTTATTCAAAGCTGATATTTTATGAAGTGCTGCTTTGTTTTGTTCTGATAGATCAATTATATTGTCCCCCAGATTCCCCCATCAGCAGACACTTTACCTAAATTTGCTGTTTCATTTAATGCAAACTAGGCCAGATATGTTGAACTGCAGAATTGCAGACAAAGTCCAGAAACAAAAATTTTACATGGACTGAAGGCAGGATTTTATTTATGCAAGAGCTCTGTCTTTTGCTGAGACATGAGGTCATAGCAATGTCAAAGTTTATCCAGGAAAGCCAGAGCCAAGTACTTATGCTCTAAACCTATGACAGAAACCAATGTACAGCAAAATATTTTATCTCCTGTTTTGATAAGTTTATGTAGTTTTAACAATGTTGGAAGCAACACTAGAGGAATAATAGCAAAAGCATTTTATATTTTGACAAATTCGTTCCACCCAAGTATCCACCCAAGCACTACTGTAAACTACATATGTCAAGTCCACCAGGAAACAACCAATCTGAAACATATTTATCAGACACAAGGCAAATGTTACACAGTCCCACTTGGGGCAGGGAGAGTCTTCTATACTTTTAGTGCAACCTTTCACCATATATCTGGCAAGGGTTCTGTTACCAAGACCCCTTGGAAGCAAGTAGGAAGGAACACAAAAGTTACTTCAGGACACTGAGGGACCAGTGTGGCTTTCCAAGGTTTGGATCTTCACTTCCAAGGCAATTTGGTTGCTTGAGTAAGAATAATTTCCAGTTTAATGAAATTACCAGACTCACAGCTTTAGTCTCCTAGTTCATGTTAATATAAAAGTCATGGTGACTTAGGCAATAAGATTAAAGTGCTAGTCATAAATCACAAGCATTGATTATTGATCTAGTTGGTGTATATTAGAAGTCCATACTTCTACATTGAACACATTTCCTGAAATACATTATAAGAATATAGGAAAAACAAAGAATTTAAGAAGAGAAAAGATCACATTTAATTGTCCATGAAAATTTTAGCCAACTGCAGGTGTACTCAATTAACATCTCATTAAAAAAACCTCTTGAACTTCAAATAAGCCGTCAGCCTTGTATAGTGTAAATGAAGGGTATAATTGATAGCCACAGCAGTGTTAGGTTAAGTGCTTTAATAACATTCTGGCTCTCCAGAGAAAGTCAGTTCTGTTTCATCAATATAAAGAATCCACGCCAAAGAAGTTTCATAGTTTAAATGAGTTTTCTGTAGCTGCAGCAGAATAAAGGCAATAAAGTCAGGGGGAAATTCAGCATAATGCAGCATGAGCTACTTTTGTTTGCTTCTAGAATGTTTTCCTCTAGACTGTTTTCAAAGCAAAAATACGGCACATGCCTTATTTTATTTGATAGGCTAATGGATACAGATTTTCCATAAAGTGCAAAATACCAATGCATTTCAAAACCTGTGGCCCCAATTCTGATCTCACTTAAAAATCTGTCTTTGCCAGAGACAAAGACAGAGCACCTAATGCACCTGCAGTCTGGTTCTGTAAGTAGATATATTCCCTTCGTTAGAATTATTTCAGAAGTGTCAGAGATCACTATCTCGTCCTCTCTTCTCCATCTAACCAACTCTGAACTTGGGGAAGTTTCAAATATAGAGCAATGACATAAAACTAGAGCCCTAGTATATTGATTGATAAGACACAAAGGAGAAAAAAAAATATATAAGAGGCTATTTGATCCCTGGCCTTTTGCTCACTATTACTACTGTGGCCTTTGTATAGCAGAGACTAAACGGGTGAAGAAGCTGTAAAAGAGCATCCATTTTCCATACAATTGTGTCTTTCCTCGAGGAGAAAGAAGAACTGTACAGTTCTGTTGTACTTTGAAGAGGATGAGTACCTTCAGCTTTTTGCGCTTCAGTCAAATTTTTTTTCCAATTCTGACAGCTTATCTACCCTTAAGTTCACAGAATTATGAAGTTTCTGGAGCTGATGGGACAGTGAATCTGCAGGTCACTGAGTATCTGCAAATTACTTCTAATGTGGTCCAGAAAAGATAATTAATAAAAGCAATTCTCCAGTCAGTTTAAGAATGGTTTGCAGCCTGCCTGAAAATACTGGTAGGTTCACAAATTGAGTTCTTAAAACAGAGATTGATACCTGAGGTGATTTTTCATCTTGATAGCTCTCTCCTTAACTAAGCTTATAATGCTGTCTGGAAAGTTGTGATTACACCCTTGGTTTTCATCTTTTCTGTGTAGTTTTTAACATCTTCAGTCTAATTAAGTATGCCTGAATTTTGTCCTTCTCTACACTTTGTCCACACAATAACCTCCAGGCTAGAGTTCTTGTCTTCCATACACCCTGTGTTTTACAGCTCTTTCTGACCCTCTTGGACGAAGAGCACTTATTTGATTAAAACATTCAGACTAGCTTTCCTCCACCCGTCACTTCTTGGTTACTAAATAGCTAATTTTGCTGTTTGCTGGAATTAAGATCTGTCTAATCACAGGGAAGGTTCTCCAGCTCTCTCACAAGCAGAGACTAATACAGTTTTTGCTTTGTGAACTGGGAGGCTTAAGGAAATTCCCAATCAATCATCTCTCAAGGTACCTCATTCTACTCTTCAGAAGAGGTAGATTAAGGCTAGTTCTCAATCCTTTCAAAGCTGGGAATGAGTAAGGAGATAGTTTTATGATCATTCTATTGTGTTTTTGTGTCATTATCTTATGACTGAAAGTAAAAATACCATCTGTGAGAATTATGCTCTTTCAAACAAGTAATGCCAAAGTTTAAAATGAAAGTTTCATCACTTTGGACTTTGCATTTTATATTAAAATTAACTGACTTTGAAAAACACTTTGGAAAATAATAATTTGTGTTACACATGTATAGAGTATCCTCATGATATTGATTCAAAAATACATTTCAACTGCACGATCCCATCATGAAAAACAAAGTATCAAAGCCTCCAGTGTTCAGCTCCTATGTGATTTTCTAAAATTTTCTAAAGGTTGCAAGTGTCAGAAGTTCTTGTGTGTAAAATTGTAACCATACAATTAAATAATTGAATGAAAAATTGAAGAGTACAGTGGGGTTACCACATCTATGGACTATCATTCATTTTATTGCAGTGACTGGCAACAAGCAGTGATCTTGAGTTAACAGAAAGCCTTCCATAACAGGAATAAGTTTTGGATCAGTTCCAAACCCCGCTATGAAAGTCAGCACAATAACACAGCAGCTGAAAGAGATGAGGATCTCTCAGGAGGCAAGCAGTCTGAGCACTTTCAAGCACAGCAGAGAACATCTCCTGCCTTCACTCTTTTTCATTTCTCCTAGCAAGGATCATCATATGGATGAAAGGCAGTAAGATTTACTGGCTTTGACCATGTACTCCTTTATATTTTGATAATCCTGTGGCAGAGAGGAACTGTACTTCAGAAGTGTCAGTCATATTATGGGAATGAAATTGTGCTCATTTTATCTGTCACAACTCTATCTCCTGGGAGACAGTACTATTATTTTCTGCTGAATGTAGTCTTTCTGTTGTTTCAGGCTTTAAAAAAAGAAAACAGAGGGGATTTTCCATTTGGCATGGCTGAAGTTTACTTATTTGCTTATCTTGTGTTTGCCTTTTTCAACATTCCTTGCATCATGCAGACAATTCCCCCCCGCCTTCAAACCCCCCATGTAGCACAGCTTCATAATCTGCTTTACCAGAACCAGTCAAAGTTAAAAAGAAAAGTGTTTTCCAGCACCTCAACAACAGCTAAAAGACTGATTCTGAAGCTGCCCAGTTGCAGGATTATTATAGCAGTCTTAGTGCACATAATTTTATCTTCCCAAGAGACTCTAAAAATCAGGTTAAAACTCTACCTGGCTGGTAATCCCAAGGGAGTGGCTCCTGAAATTTTTAGTACTGATAATCTTGTGAAAAATCACTTATTTTCCATTTTCATTTCTCTTTCAATCACTTTGACTAATGTGTTGGTTACTGATTGTCTCCAAGAGTCTGACACATTCAAGTTTAAACAAACAGTGCATTTATTTTAAACCTGGGAAGAAACAAACACAGAATCCTTCACTAAAACATTCCTCCATGATTTTACTCCTCAAGTACTCTGCAGCTATTCTGTGCCACTGTTAAATACCTACTCTGTCTCACCCCTAGAGTAGGCTGAACCTTATTAGCTCAACCTCCTCTGCTGTAATTTATATATACACACACACACACACTGGGACACACCCATTTTAGTCCTTCAGTTATCTGCTTTCCCCAACAATGCAATGACAGTTTCAGTATCATAAAGCAAGGCCAGGAGATGTGAGAGGGGACAAGGTAGGTTGGAGAAGGAAACACTAGTGGTTGTTAAGCTCCCTAATTAAATGCACAGGGCACCGCATCTGCATAACTGAATTGAAAGACTTTGGGTCATATGCTTTATTAAAGCCTAAATGAGATCAGTGATGAGTGATATATTTTTGACAGACAAAGCTCCTCAGGGTAATCACTAGGTGTGGCCACCGAGAGCAGAACTGATAGTATGCACTTTGTCTGAAAAAGACTTAGAGACATTTTCTTCCCTGCTTCTGAATCCCTTTGAAGGATCGGCTGGTTGGTATTAAATGTCACTGCTTGCAATTAAGATCATTTAACTACGACACAATTCATTACTCCATTTGAAGCACTGTCCCAATCTTGGAAATTCCTCAACCAAAACTACACCCATGTAAATTATTACCCTTTTACAGCTCTGTCAGATAATCGCTATACAACAATAGGTATCCCTGCTACTTGTAAAGCTCGACATCCTTTCAAGAAGCTATATAGAGCTCACTGTCTAATGCTGCATTACACCAGCTCCAGCACCAATATAGCATTTTAGTGACTTCTCATTACAAAATCTAGACAAGCCTGGCAGTAGCACACACTTGACTGCTCTGTGCTTGACTATCCTGAGCACAGGACCAGTCAAAGAAGCCAGACCACAACATGTTACTAACAAAACAAAGCAAGGTTTATTCTTCTGCCTGAAGGTACCCTACAAGAGGTTGAGACTGAGCATCATCACATGTTTGACTTCAGTAACGATGATCATTAAGATTAACCATCACCTGTAAGTCAAATCAAGTCTCTGCACTGTTTTTCATATATAGTTTTGGGTATTCATCACACAACTGAGCCACAGCTCTAATTTCCCCTGGTTCCCACTACAGTAAATAGATAGGAGGAGCATGAAGAGTTCTTCCAGATGGCAAAGCAAGCAGGATTCTGATAGGGTTGCACAGTTGCACTAATTCAGCCTTTATACATGGTGTTGATACTCCACCTCGAGACACCACTGCATGGAAACAGAACTGACTCTTTTCCCAGTATGTCACCTGCCAGGGTGGCATTCAGGGATAAATTTAGCCTTCTCAATTCAAATTATTTCCTAATAGCCGAAGGCATTTAAGCAGAAGAAATCTGTTCAGTGATGAAAGCATTCATATGTCCTAGATACACTGAGTAGGATAATACAAGAAAAAGATCTTGAGCAAGGTGATGGTCACTGGATTGCAGTCAGTAAGATCTCTTTTGAGGTTGAGAAGCAATCTGATAAATATTTTAAAAATCCCTCCCCTAGTGACTAGAACTTTCTGTAGAGCAATTTGGTAGGCCACAAATTATAGAAATCGATGCAGCTTAAGCAGAATTTTCATCACCAAAATTGCTGCCCATCACTGCTCACTCACAGGCAGACCACAGTAAAAAGTGATTGGCCTTCACACCATCAATACACTTACTAAGCATTTTCTATCCTGCCGTTGATCAAGGTTAAGCACAGAGAAAAGGTTTTTCCATGGAAATACAAGCAAAGGGGAAAGATCAGCCTAAGATACGCTCTAGTTTGATCCCATGAAATGATTCTGGAAAAACCTTACATAAATCTGGGGAGGTTCAAATTTATGTCATCTATTCTGTATCTGCTCTGAGAGAGAACAGAGCCAGGCCAGCTGTTGTCATGATAGGTGGAAGTTCTGTTTAGAAGGAGAATTTCCTTTTGGAGGTGTGTATTTCAACCAGAACATAAAATGTGGCCACTTACAGTCATCTGGTACTTTTAAGGAAAAAATACTTAGTTGTAAACATCTAAAGGCATAACCCCCTATTTCCATGTTTTCTTGTTGATATTTATTCCATACCCCAGAGCTGTGTCCTGTTCTTTTCTCTGGACCCAACCACACAGGAGAAGTCTTTCTGAAAATTCTTGGCATAGCACTCTGCTTAGTATCTGAAATGTTATTTCTTATCCAAATTGGCACATGCAGAAGAGAAGCAGTCAAAGGCATAAGCAACCTGTCTAGAGAACAAGTCAAAGCTTTTGTGATTCACCAAGAATATCAGCAATTCATAGCAATTTAAGTCATCATTCCCACTTTTAAATTGCAACACATATTGCTTTGGTTTTTATGCAGAAAAATAAAATGTGGACAGTGGTTTCAATCACTGTAAGTCACAGAATTTAGCACAGGCTCTAAAGACACTCAAAAAGTAGTCATTCATCCAAAAGTATGTGTTGAATTTCATCTTGTTTTGACCTGTTACAAGAATAACCAATATCAACAAGGAATTGGTCCAGAAAAATTCCTCTATGATGGTGAAATTCCATTGCAGTCAGTGGGAATCAGTACACATACATGTAGATATATTTATAATAAATTTTCAAAGAGTAGCCAATCCCAGCAACACATAAAGTAAAAATTAAAAAAATCTAAAAAGTAAATGTGTTTATAGCACACTTAGCACACATATAGCACATATTGCAGATCTTTATACTTTTTACATACACACACACACTTATAAACAAATGGATAAAGGACAAAAAAAGAACAAAATCCAGTTATGTTGAAGGTCCAAAGGTTCAGAAACTATCGACTTAGGCTTCTTACTTAAAATACCAAAGAACATCAAGCAACCAAATTAGAGTGTTGACAGTTTAGCTGTAATCCAGAATCAATACAGCTACATTCTTATACTAAGCTTAGATATGCATTGATTTTGTAGTATTCACTACTGAATAGAGGTCATTGAAAACAGTTTGCCTCTTATCTCTTCTTAAAAATACTTCAACAGGTCTATAATTTGACTATAATTAGTAAACCAGGTATATTATACACTACCTATTCAAATTCATCAAGCACAGTGGTGGTGAAAATATCTTTCACAGAATCATAGAATCTTAAGGGTTGGAAGGGACCTCGCAAGATCATCCAAGTCCAAGCCCCCTGCCAGAGCAGGATCACCTAGAGTAGGTCACACAGGAATGCATCCAAGTGGGGTTTGAATATCTCCTGAGAAGGAGACTCAACAACCCATCTGGGCAGCCCGTTCCAATGCTCCCTCACCTGAATAGTGAAATTCTTCCTTGTATTACTTTGGAAACTCTTGTGTTCCATCTTATACCAATTGCCCCTTGCCCTATCATTGGACATCGCTGAGAACACCCTGGCTCCATCTTCCTGACACCTGCCCTTTATGTATTTGTAAACATTAATGAGGTCACCCCTCAGTCTACCCCAAGCTGAAGACCTCCAGCTCCCTCAGCCTTTCATCAGAAGGCAGATGTTCCACTCCACCATCTTTGTGGCCCTGTGTTGAACTCTCTCCAGCAGCTCCCTGTACTTCTTGAACTGAGGCGCCCAGAACTGGACACAATATTCCAAATGAAGTCTCAAAGACAGAGTACAGTGGGAGGAGAACCTCTCTCGACCTACTGCCCACACCCTTTCTAATACACCCCAGGATGCCATTGACCTTCTTGGCCCCAAAGACACTTTGGTGGCTCATGCTTATCCTGCTGTCCACCAAGACCCCCCAGGTCCCTTTCCCCTATGCTACTCTCTAAGAGTTTGTTCCCCAGCCTGTGCTGGTACATGGGGTTCTCTTTCCTGGATGCAAGACTCTACACTTGCACTTATTGAATTTTATTAGATTTCTTGCTGCACAACACTCCAGCCTGTCCAAGTCCCATTGAATGGCAGCACAACCTTTTGGTGTGTCAGTCAGTCCCCCCAGTTTAGTATCATCAACAAGTTTCTATGCCTTTCATAGTCTAGAGTCTGTCAGAGAAACCTCTGGAAGATCACAGTGGCTTTCAGTCCAGGCTAGCAAGCTACTTGTTCAGAATCTTACATTATAGAAGATAAACTGACAGATATTTTGCAGTACTGATCTCTCATAGCAGATACATAAATTTAGAGGCAGTTGGTTTTAACACCAACCACAAAAAAGAGAGATATTTTTCTAAAGCTGAAACAGTAATTTGTTTATAACAGTCTCCTAACAGCTTTGAGTTATATTTCAAAAAAGTTCAAAACCACTGTACCTAAAGACCTGTTTCCAGTTCTTGTCTGTACTATGTCATAGCAGAGGTACGGTACCAGTTGCACTCCTGGCGTTAGCTGTTTATGAAGTGCACAGGTCTTTTGCATGCAACTTTCCTTCTCCTCTTTGAAAAATACTGTGTCATCATCACCTCTATGAGCATTATCTGGTGTAGCTCTGGCTTGCGAACACAGACCAACACAGATCATATTTTATTTCTCAGATTATGAATAAAAAACAAAGGAAAGGAAAGTCTGGGTTTAAAAATAAATATTTTTCTGGGGAGTATGTCTTAGCACAGTAAATTAACACACAGAAATATTCTCTTTCCCTGCTCAAAATCCATAACAGTCTTCTCCTTGGCTGCATAGAGGGGTGACACATGATTTCAGATCAAGAATGCTGCAATATAATTTTTATTTTCTTTACATTCTGAAAACAGAAATTCCCCATCTCAGTACCTCACTAGGTAAGGAAGTTAGACACTGACAAGCTATAGTATTTTCCAAAACCATTTTACAGAGAAAGGGGCAAGAAATAAAAGCAAAATCCAGAAAGGTATTTAAGGACCTTCTGGACCCTCATGTGTTCAAGTAAAATGCAAGAAACTTTCATAATGTTTTCAGCATCTTGAGATTTTGACTCATTTACTTTGTATGCAGGAGTGCTCGGGTACATATGCAACATGGCTGCCTGAAACTACATGCATCCACAATTCCATGCCCACCCTAACCATGACACCAAGCATCACCACACACTGCAGAACTCCACTTAAATGATTCAGTGAAGGTTATAACAACTCTACGTAAAACAAAGGACAACTACAGATGGGTCTTATGTTACAGACATATACTAGAGCCTCACATACATGAGAATTTCTTTCACATTCTTCTATATCAAAAGAACAAAAGAATTAAGAGAAAAGCATGAATCGATTCCAGAGATTCAGCCAATGTCCAGATTGAGCTGACTGCAGAACTACATTGGTTTCAGTTTAGTCCCCTGTTTTCTGTAAATTAACAGAAGAACTGATTCATTCAACCACATGCCTGAGAAATTCCCCTTTACTCTTCCCAAGATGGAATGTGAAAGACACAGCTGTTAGTTAACTCATTGTCTCCTGAGAGTCATTGAAAATATTCAAGTCGGAAAATACCTCCACAATGAAAAATGTTCATTTTTAATATGCCAAGCTATCACGAGAAGTAGAATAATCTGTGGCGTAAATCCAGAAAGATCACAAACAGAACAAAACCTTTGGAGTTGCCCAAACAACATTTAAGAAGCATAATTCCACAAGCTTTAAACTAGCCCTGAGAAACTTCCACCTTCAACTTTAGTCCAGGAAGTCCCCTTTTAAGATTTGAACTGGCTTGAGATTAAAATATTTCTTTTAACTCCCTTGATGTACTAAAACAATTGGTATTATAGATAGATCTAAAATATACAACAGTAACAACAGACAGAAAAAATAGATTCTCAGAATATTTAAATCGGAGCAGTTCCAGTGCAATCAAAGTGATATAAATTTATCCCAGAGAGAAACTTGAGTACTAGGAAAAATTTCTTCACTTAAAGGATTAGAAACCAGTAGAAAAGGTTGCCCAGGGAAGGGTTGAAAATGTTCAAAAAATGTGTAAATGTGCTGCTTAAGGATATGGTTGAGTGGTGAACTTGGCAGCATTAGTTTTATGGTTGGACTCAATCTTAAAAGTCTTTTCCAACCTAAATGACTGTATTGGTTCAGATTAACTATAGGAGATCTAGGTTTGGTGTAAACAAATGTGGTATCTAAGTAAAAGAAATGGGTGAGGGGAACCACTTTCCTATTTGGAACAGATGTGTTTTAGCGTGTGCACTTTCAAGCTTTCTAGTACACAAATGACAGACAGGAAAGAGCCTACAGGCCTTTCACTACCACTGTACTTTTGAGGAGATATGGATCCCCTCTGCAGTTATGACTGCACACAGGATGACAGAAAACATGTTTCTGAGTTAAATCACATAACCCAATGCACTCATTTTAAACATGGAAAGGATAATTAGGGCTTCAAATTTATTTGTGTGGCTTCCTTAATATACACTGCCTTCAGCAGAAGAGAAGGCAGATTAATGCAGCCTACCTACAAGAATAGTAAAATGGGCAGAAAAATCAGAGCACTAATCAGGAGGTTAGCCTGGACAGCAAGTCAGAGTCAACCACAGAGTCAAAAAAAAAAGGACAAAAATAGTGAAAGTTGGCATCTCTGTCAATAATACTAATTGCTTTTCATTTCCATAAGACTTTCCCTCAAATCTATTATGTTATCAGCCACAGAAAGTGAAATGGATTCTTAGAGAAGCCATTGGTGTTTCTATCTATAGAACTAATGAAATTGCTGATCAATAAGACTGCACAACTTCTACACACCCAGTCTTCATCCCTTCTATGTACTCTGGTCCTACTCACACAGAAGGCAAAGGTGCAGAGTTTCAAAATGAGGCTGAGCACATGTAGCACGTAGAAAAGTACTGCTAACCTCCATTGCTCTCATATCATTTGACACAACCAGTCTACTCAGATGCTGATTTTAAGAGAAAAATAAAAGGAAAGCAACTTCCCTTCATACAAGTCAAGAAGGCATTGCCTATAGTTCCAAAAGAAATGAAAATTCATCTATTAAGTTTTAAAAATCAGTATGCTTCTTGTGGATAATTTCATTTTCATAGAAACAGAATGAAAGGGCTTTAAAAAAATCCTCAGGCAAGGCTCAAGAGAAAAACTTAAAAAAGACTTAAAAGCCTTCCTGATCCATCAGTGCATGCATACAAGCAGGCTATGAAAACTAAAAGAGACACCAAAAATAGCAGTTCTTACTCTAGTGGGCTTTGTCCACCATCTGACTACACACAACTTTTTCTGTCCTTCCTCCCCAACACCTTGATGAATATATGAACTCAATAATAAACGTGCTATGCTATAACAATGTGCCAGTATTTGCCATGGTAGGATGACAATGTTGTTTTACAACATAGTATATGCAACACAGAAGCAGATTAAGTTATTTCTTACAATGTATTATATTAGAAAAGTGACAGAAATCCTATAAACTTGTTTCTTTGATGTGCTGTGCACATCAAAACCACAGCACATGGAAAATAAAGAACTAGAATTAGCATACTAAATAGGCATGGCTAATTATTTCAACTAGAAAAAGATGGTGAATTAATTTTGTCTTTAATGGTCATGGTTCAAACACAAAACAAAAACATCCCAACTCTGCCTGTGTAGGGCATTGTATGATAATTCTTTGGTTCCACTAGGCAATGCTCTTTTTTTCAAATAGTAGTGTCCACAGTGAGAACACCATTCACAAAAATTCAGATATTCCCTAACATATGTACAGAAGAATGGAAATTAGATACTTTATACTTCTTATGTAATTTAAGATCCTTACACTGATACCACATGCAGCACAGAGTTCACTGTTGGCATTGTCAAATCTCTCATCACATTTGCAGCCTTATTTGAACTTCTTTTCTTAATAATTGACAGCTGAAGATATTACACATCATTGCTCGGATTTCTTCAGTCACTTCTGACCCATGAGTTACGACTTACAAATGGGTGCTGGAAAATACTGTTATCCTCTCAAAAGGAACTGTTGGAATAAAAGAAGTATTCAATATAGGAGACACCACTATTTAGAGAGCATAAATATAAATTCTTTAAAATACCAACAGATGATTTTGTTGTAAAAGTCCAAGGCATATTATAGCAACCTCACCTCTCTACTGAGATAAGGTCATAAGACATCAAGCACAGAAGACATTGTAAAGCACGTATCACTCCTTTACATCTATTTCCAGACCCACGGAGAAAGAACAAGCAAGCCCAAAATTTGCATATCTGAAAAAGATGTTAGAAATATCACTAGTGGTCTGGACAGGTGTCCTGTTTCCTGTCCAGGTACAGTGGCTGTGGAGAAACACAACAGCACTTTTTCTTAATTTGTGGTACTTCAGTTGCTGTCAGGAGTTAAACCACTTCATCAGGTCATTTCCACAACAGCTGCCCATCAGTAGTTTGCATGGGCATGCGGCGTCCTGTAAACCCCTAGGGTGAGTGTATGGCTTTATGGTATAACAGAATTGTCAACAATCTTATGAAATCTAAATTGTTTGTACCATGGCAGAAAAGTACAACTGACGTCTTTCTTTAATTTGGTTACTTCAGATGAGACTACATAACTCTAACAGTAACAGGAATTTCCTCTCTTTTCAATCCAGTGCAAAAAAAAATCCCCAATGTTCAAAGTTTACTTTAAAAAAAAAAATTAGTTCTACCACTGTCTCTTATTTAAATATGACACAGATTTTGAAGTAGCTTACAGCAAGGTTTTTTTTTTTTTGTCCTTATAAACTTTGTATTTTAAGTGGAAGGTACTTTCACAGAGTGAGGCACTTGGTGTCTCAGAGACATGTGCCTAAAATCAGAGCTGCATTCTTCACTACTTCTAAAAATGCTGCATTTGTTGATTCAACTCCATCCATCTACAAAAGACAACACAATTTTATATTTGGGAGACTAAATTATCTGAAGCTGCACACATTTGATCTCTCTGAAAAAATAAAAAACTCACAACAGTCTCCAACTTCACTGGTTAAAATCTTCTGCAAGGAAACAAAGAAACAAGATGATGCAAGCCATCTCCAGTAGACTGCCTATTCTGGACTGATGATGAAACATCTGTTGCTACAAAGAGCATGTTTTAGTCCATTTTCCTGAAGACTAGTTATAGAAAATGCTATACTCAATGAATTGCTGTCTAATCTGGATGTCCTGATCCGTGACTGTTTAAACAGTAGACTGCTGGCAGTTTGCCTGCATGAACTCCAGTTAAAATGGCAGATGCTGAAAAGTGTTTGAGTCATTTGACTAAAGAAGTTTTGTATGTAAGTACAAAGATATGTAAGTAATACGATATCTACTCTAATGAAATCCCCAGAATGGTTTGCACTATTACAGGCTTTGATTACATCCCTTCAGTTCAGTTGCCACCCCTGGTTCGGCAGTGGCAGCTCTCTGACCTACCAATTCGACTTGTGTCAGCCCACACTGAAACCCCAGCTGTCTCCACCTCTGCATTTCACACCTTTACATAGCAATCCTGAAGACATACTCCTAACCAGCTCCATACATATGGACTGTGCACCTGAAATATCACTGCAGTGCTTATTGCACAGCCTCCACCACCTACCTATGTTTGATGAGCTTGGTAAATGGCAATAAACATATTGGCACACATGCCAGAACACAAATCCTTCATAGACCTCAGGTACACATTCCTGTTGGTAGTGCATGTTAAGCTCCAAACTGTTATGTTATCATTGCAATTACTCCTTATATTTGTGACATTAGAATAAAGCACTACAGTTACTTATCTGCACAAACAGATTCTGAACCATTGATAGGGTGCAAACATTGAAATAATGCCTATTTATTTATCAGAGGAAGTACTGCAATTTTAAAGAATTAGGAGCATTAATCTGCACATAGCTCCAAAATATAAGACCAGACTATCATTTGCTATTGCATTTGAACTAACAGTGCGGTATGAATTTACAGTAACAGGTACCCCACAAACTCAGCTGCTGTAAAATAAACCAATGTACAATCCTCAATTTATCACTACAAAACCTCAGGTTCTCCCTACACAAGGAGCTTATTTCACTGTGACCTGGACCCCTTCACATGTTAGATAACCAGAAACAGTCACACCCAGACCTCCTGTGTAGTTCTGGGTCATTTCCTCTGCACAGCCTTTCGTCATCTGCTGATATAAATGGTGACTTGAGCCATAGTGAATGTTCATCTCATATGAAACATATACCAGACATGAAGTGCAATAGTGCAATACATAGCAGCTGGTACGCTAAAACCCCTATAGTCTCAAGCATGTCATGGTGAGGACAGTGGGACTGACCACAGTGGTGTTTGTGAGCACGTCCTGATGACAGCAACAGCTTTAGGAGCACATGCTGAGAAGTAGGACAACACTGGCCATGACTACAACATAACCTGCTAGGGGACATGCAGGTAAAATACCCTGGCAATCATGGCAGCCTGCAGGGCAGCAGCTGAAATGCTATCAAGCTACCAAGAAACCCATGACTTTTACACAGGCTTTATTCCTTACTAACTCCATACAGTGAGCTTCAAATATTTTCAAACATTCATTTGCGTCATCCTCACTGTGTTTTAAAGGCACTTTTCAGTGTAAATTTCACTTCAAAGTTCAGTGAAATTTAAAGTTATTCGATGCAATTGGGTTCTGTCCTTTTCTCTTGCATCCTTCATAGTGAAAGCCCTACATATCAAGTTATAAAGCCACTTCAAATTATAACACCACTAGGTGCCATTTCTCACCTCATGAGATTAGCTGCATCTTTTACTAAATACTTGTTTTATATTTACCTCCTGCATGTTGACACTTCATCATGATTCCAGGTAGCTGTGCATTTAAAAGACAGCATTATACATCAGGCTTTTATCAAGCATGGCCAATTATGCAAATTCCTCCAAAATTTATTTTTAAAGAAAAGGAAGATTGATTGCAGAGATTTACCATTTGCAGACAGTGATTTAGGAGGGTATTTCAATTGCTAATGTTCCTAACAAAGATGAGAGATTTGTTTGTAAACTTCAGGCCTACCAAATTGAATGTCAACACCAGCTAATTATCCAGTCCCAGCCAAAATGCTGAATTTAATCGAAATAGTCTTTGTAGTAAATCAACAGTCTGCATTAGCCTTAATGAAAGTTGATTATGATGCTGTCTGTATGTAAAAAGTAAGTACCAGCCACACAAGTAATGGATAACTCAAGCAAAAACAATGCATAGCTTCTCATCACAGCTTGGCATGGGAAGTATGAAAATGGCACCACATTTGATTGACTTCCTAGATGTTGGTGCTTAGGGCACAGGTATCAAACTTATTAGGATGAAGGCCAGATTCTGTATTTAATTGTGGCCTACAGGCTTGAGCATTAATTCAGGACACCATACTCTCTTCAGCTTCCATTCTTCTTGAGAAGAGACCACAGCTTTCACAATAAATTAACTATTTATTCATCAATATCTTACAATGTTCACCTAGAAATATTTAAACATTGCTTCTAAACTTTTTCTCTGTTACCTCATCCTTTTTTTTTTCCTGTTCTCTTCCATCTTTGCACTTCTCTGTCTTCCCTCCCTGTTACAATCTTTTGACAGCACTTCAGACATTAGAAATCTGTGCATTGAGGCAGACTCTTACAATTTCATTCTTAAATGAGTGTACAGAGTTCAGTGCAATGCTCTAAGTCACCTTCTCACCCCCTGTATATCTTTAAACCCAGTCTAACTTGGAAATAAAACAAGTCTACACTGCTTTGCACAGTCCCTTTCCCATTTGTATTTGCTAATCTCTCAGGTGTTAATATCACAAAGCTGCACAGTCTTAAACGTTGTAACATGGGAGCAATCATATATCCCATTTCCATTATTTCCACAACAGTCAAATCCTATTTGAATGCAAATGCACCTTTCCTGGCGTATGAGACACAAAACATCCTTCAATGTTTTGAGTTTCATATCAGAAAAGAACACTCTTTAAACTGTGAGGAATAACAAATATTTCAGCCAAAATTCAAGATGTTTTGCTTTATAAATTCCTTTACAGTGATTCATAAGAAGTGTTATTTTGTTGCTATGCATTCCCATTCTCTTTATAACATGGTTAGTGGGAGATGCCCCCTAGAACAGACAGTAAAAAAACTTTCACATGTTATGGTAAAATTTGCATTGTACAATTCTTGACCTGCAGTTTGCAGCTCCCAAGGGTCTTCTGGTTTAGTCTGCACTGTGTCAGGCCACAGCAACTAAGTCCTAACCTGTAGTTCTTGCCTGAAGTAGACAGGAAGCAAGATTCCTTTTGCAAGATAATCAGCTTATACATAAGAAATCTTTTTCACAAACTTACCTCTAAAATAATTTAAAATTTTCTGTCACATTCATGGTTGGAATATCTCGATTCTAATTTAGCAGAAGACAGAACACTGGGCAAGCTCTTGCAATTCTTAAGCACTCTACCATCCCTATGAAAGTATTAAACTTAAGAAATAATTAATAGCTTGAAAATTACTTCAGGGATGGAGATTGCTGAGTTACGAAAATATTGGGGAAAGGAATGTAAGAATGTTTCTGGCTTGCACTAAGGAATCTCAACATACGGTAATAATAGACTCAGTTTCTTAAATAATTAGATCATAACACAAACAACTAGCAGCACTTTAAGACCTAATGTTTGCATTTGTTCTACTATGATAAATAATTTTGCCCCTGAAATCAAATACCAGAAAACTACTGTAACTGGTTTAATAGAGATAATCTGGGAAGTAAGACTATTGTAAGTTTGAGTGGAACAAAAAAAAAAAAAAATCAGAACATACCATTTAATAGCTATATTGTTTATGTCAACATTAAAAAAAAAGAAAAAAAAATTTTCCTTTGCCTCATACTGGGTTTATTTTCTGAAAAATAAGAAGCTATAAAGACAGTCTCTTGTAAATGTGTTCTGTTATCATCATTTATTAAAATATATAGCTATAAAGCATAACTTTCAAAGATAATAGAAAGTAGAGGAACACAATTCTTCAACCACTAAGTCAAAAACTACATAGCTGCTAGAATCAGAAGGGACTTTTATTTCCATCCTGCCTCCATGGATAACAAATGCATCTCACCTGGTGAGTCCTCTGTGATGCTTGGACTTAAAAATAAATTTGAGTTGCAACCTGTTGTCTACAGAGCTACATACTTCTCTCCATGCTTGTGTCTCTCTTCCTATTTTACTGTACTTGGGGCCACTCCTACTTAACATCTTTACAAATTATCTGGATAAGGGGATAGAGTGTACCACCAAGCTGGGTGGAAGTGTTGATCTGCTTGAGGGTAGGGAAACTCTATAGAGAGAAGTAGATGTGCTGGATGGCTGAGCCAAGGTCAATTCCATGAGTTTCAATAAGGCCAAGGGTCGGGTCCTGCATGTGGGCCACAACGACCCCCAGCAGTGCTATGTGTTCAGGGAGGAATGGCTGGAAAGGTGCCAGGCAGAGAGGGACCTGAGAGTGTGAATTGACAGAAGCTGAACATGATCTAGCAGTGTGCCCAGATGGCCAAGAAAGCCAAGGGCATCTTGGCCTGGGTCAGGAACAGTATTGTCAGCAGGAGTAGGGAGGTGATCATTCCCTGTAGTTGGCTTTGGTGAGGCTGCACCTCAAATACTGTGTCCAGTTTTGGACTCCTCTCTACAAGAAGATTGAGGTGCTGGAGAGGATCCAGAGGCTGCTTACAAACTAGGAAAGGATTTGGAGTACATCTCATATGAGGAACAGCTGTGGGATCTGGAGCTGTTTAGCTTGGAGAAAAGAAGGCTCAGGGCAGACCTTTTCACTCCCTACAACTACCTGACGGGAAGTTGTGGTGAGGTGGGAGTTGGTCTGTTCTCCCTGCTAACAAGCAATACAAGAAGAGTAAACGGCCTCAAGCTGCATCAGGGGAGGTTCAGGCTGGTTATGAGGAGGAATTTCTTTACTGGAAGGGTTGTCAGGCATTGGAATGCGCTGCCCAGGGAGGTGGTGGAGTCATCATCCCTGGAAATGTTTAAGAGACATACTTCAGGAAATGATCTAGTGGTTGGATCTAGTGGTTGATGAGGCTTGGACAAAGGCTGGACTGGATTAACTGGATCTAGTGGTTGATAAGGCTTGGACAAAGGCTGGACTGGATGAACTTCAAGGTCTCTTCCAGCTGAAATGATTCTATGATCTTTATATTGCTCCTGGCCCACATCCTACAAGCTCCCTGCATACTCCGTATTTGATACATGCTGCTCTCCCTGCTGCGTGCCACAGAGAATCTGCTTGTATCCAAAATAGTTTATTCTCCCAGAAGGAACATGATATAACACAAAGATGATATTAAAACAGACAGTGTTAACATATGTCTCTCTTATTTGGAGACTGTATCCTGGGGATAACCAAGGAAGACTTAATTTTCCAGGAGACTAGAGGAAGAGTCTGCACATCTAGGACAGCTCCCACCAGAACTCCCTCCTGTTGGGCAAGGAAGTCCTCTCAACTATCTGTCTCAAGAAAGGGACTAACTCCTTTGATAGTCATGACTGCTCAAGGTTCTTCTCCCTCCTCAACCAAAGAGGTGGGATAAATTCAACAAGAGGTCAGTCTAGAAACTTCAGGACTCTCTTCAACAAGCATGTGCCATCTCAAGCATACCTTTCTCCTGCCATCCTGTCTCTCAAGACAATCACCTCTAAGTAAATTCACATATTCCTACAGTAAACACCCATTACCAAGGCCAACACATAGTATTTCTTAATTATTGCCTACTAGCACTATAATTGACCCAGAACCATTCCTGTTCCTTATGTCTACATTGACAAGGGTCAATCCCTAAACTTTCTTCCTTTGTAAAATGAGATTACAAAAGAGAAGTGTACAACAATTCTATGTTCCAGATGATGGATTTTAAATAAGGACATTTTTTATTGCTTTCCTGTGCTTTAAGTCATTTTAACAGAGGAAAACTTTGGTCCAGCTGCTGGTTTTGTCAACACTGCCAAGGAAGCTACCGAATGAATAAATGGTGACACAATGTCATAGGTGCTTTGCAAGTGTACCCAAGTACTGTGGTCTGATAATGGTATCATCCTCATCTCACTTCTCTCTCCTCAAAACTTTAGTACTCTATGATTTTGTGCTTTTAGTCTGTATATTATCTTCCCAAATTATGTGTGTATTCTAGAACATAAGGGAAAAACTCAATTTGCCTTCTGTTTGCCCTTAAGCTATATACAGGTCAATTTTAATGACGGACATGAGAACTAAGGTTTTGCCGAAGGGTTTGAGTCCCAACTCCATTTGTCTTCTAGGCAGTCTCTTATCCCTTTGAAATTTGCAGTATGGTTACCATTTCAAATAGTTTCTAAAACTCTTTAAACAAAAGTAATCATACAATAAAATCCCCAAAACAAAACCAAGCCCATATCAAGCAATTTATGCCATTCTCAAAAACTAGAAACTCAGTAAAAATATGAATAATTGAATAGCACTCTGTTTCCTAAAGTCTTGTGGAATATTTCCTTTGTCTGAGACTCCCCGGGGCTTCTGCTACTGAAAACACTGTCAGTTAAAGCACTTCCATTTCCATGAGCTGCCTCAGAAGAAACTGCATATTTATTGCAGTTGTCATACCCCATATCTTGCAAGTATCAATTGCTGAGAACTTGTCTCCTCGATGTCTCTCAGTTTGGGATATCTGAAGGACCATGAAGTAATCCATCACAACAGCCAAAGGAGCAGCCAATGGCATTACAACAAGGGACAGAGTGAGAGGGCAGGGCAGAAACAAGCATAAGCATTCTCTTAAAAGACCACAACAGAACCAATATGAGCAAAAATACAAAAGGCTTTGGCAGCTGCATTCTTGCTGTAGCTGAGAGGGAAGGCTTGTTGTAAGAGGCAGCACAGTGCACAAAGGTCCATAGCAGACAGGAGCACAACATTGCAGAAAGTCTTTGAAAACTAGATTCAATCTTGCTATGAAAATGCGCTTTAAGTATATGAATTGCTACTTTAGGATGCCTGTTGTATAGTGCCACAACACTGACTTGCCTTCTCACCACAGGGCACAGCTGTATAAGCTTACCCATAATAGGCTTGAAATCTCCAAGACTCCTATTGTATCAAAGCTTATATTTAAGCTAATGTTTTTACTGCATAAATATTCAATAGGAAATAGTACCAAAGGGAGAAACAAATATAACCAGCCATACCCTCTTGCTCATACAAGGAGCAAAATTCACAGCAACAGCAACAGTCCTGATTGCATCAAAAAGTAACCATATCCTAAGATCACTATGAAAAAGGCTGTTTGGGAGCTCTTTGGGAGGTGCCATCTCCAGACTTAGGAAACGAGGACAAAAAATAAAATAAAATGTTGCTTTAGCTCCACTGGTGAGAAGGATACTGACCGTCAGATAAGGCTTTCATTTGTTTAAACAAACAGAAAAGTAGTCATCGTTTTACCACTCAGTTGTCTTTCCCTGATTAGAGGGGAAGGATTTCCACCATGAGATTCCTAAAATTTAGAAGATATTACACTCTGTATGATCTAGAAGTGTTATAAAAGCACAAGTCAAGTACTGGCTGCTTTCCTTTATGGTAACTGACAATGTAATCTCCAGGTTTTACATTTGTCACTAACATAAAAAGTCAAGCATTACTGAATGATTTCTACTGTAGTCTTGGTTCAAAGTTGACATTTCTCTTAGAAATTAATTTTTACTTTGGGGTATAGATATTCTCTTTCTATGGCATTAGTGTTTTCTTGAGACCTGAATTTTGAAGGAAAAAGTAATCCCAACAGTCTGTCATGAGAGGCTTTTGTTTTAGGCTGTCTCACCTCTTTGGGTATTAGCTACAATAAGTAGGGATTTGTTTTTTCTAGGTTTGATTTTGTTTGGGTTCAGGGTTTTTTTTAATGTTAAAAAAATTACTAATACATCACTGATATTTCTTTGAAAAAGAAACAAATGAGTATTGATATTTCACTAGAGGAGAATGCAAGAATGAAGAATGTGAAAGAATTTATATTACTTTAGTGTAAGCAGCTATACATCATTACTCAGCTTAATAAATGAACTATTAAAAAAAGACAGTTCTAGCAATAAACGCATTTTGTGAAACATAATTCTACATACATTACAGCTCTTTTGGAGAGAGCATGAATTGAGATTATGGAAATATCACTTACCCCTGAGTACTCCCAACATGTCTCCAGGAAAACAAAACATATGCCTCTCCAGTAATACTGACAGAGGTATTAAATACCATATGAAAGCAGTTGTAAAAAATCTAGTATGGCAGTGTCCTGTGTATAAAAGATTGTGTACACATTACTACAGTGGAAAAAAAAAAAATAGCAAAGCCAAATGAATGAGTATGGTCTGCTCTTTTTATTTTCTTCACCTTTCATGAGAAATATGGTGTCATTCATTTTACAAGCTCCTTAAGCAAATGACCAGCAGACAAGTAGTAAAGAAACAGAGTGCTATCAGATCTAGAGAGGTTATAAAAAGCACTTTACCATCTTTCCTCTTTGCACTGATTGGCACAAGGAGCAGCAATGCTCCCTGGAAAATATGCCAGATTACATATTTATTTTGCAAAGTAGAGATTAAGCAGAAACCCAATGAGGATCAGGAAATGCTTCTCAGAAGACACCAACTGTTGCCAGTGGTTTTGTCTACAGTACCTGATAGAAATTAGCTGTTAAGAGCTGCCTCCCTCAACATGACACTGGGAGTCACACAGCTATTCATACTGTTATAATAAACCTGCAGCTTGCTAACCCACTCCTCCCAATTTACACTGAGAGACTGATATATATGTAATATGAGCTGCATTTGCAGATTATTGTGGCCTGCAAGGCAGTAAAACATCCTTCTATTTGACAAATTATCATCCTTTCAGTGGCCCTCTTCCTTTCTTATGTGCACTGAGAACTTGCTCCTTGGTGGTGCTTCACCTCAGCAGCAGACAACAGAAAGGCAGACAGACTGAGCAGTCACACTGGGTGCTGCTCACGTGCTTTAACCCTGCGAGAAATCTGTAAAGAATGGCTAAAGAAGTTCCCCCTTCTGCACATCAAGTTTAATTACTTTTGGTCTGTTGCCTGGCCCTCAGATAAAGTATCTTCTGTATACAGGAAGTTGACAAATACCACAGGGAATTAGCCCAGGTTTGAAAGAGCAGCACTGCACCAAGAGTTTCATTTCTTTAATCAGGGAGCAGGATCTCCGGTGATGCAGGTGAGGCAATCAAAATTGCTCAAATTATACCAAATACACCCGACTTACCAGTGCATCCCGATGAATTATTCAGAGAAGTTACAAGTTCAAATGCATTCTAGACTATTGCCATCTGTTTGCAACAAATTTACGAACAAAACGGAAGTTTCATAATAACTTCTAGTGCATAGTTTATCTCACCATTGTTCTTCATTGGTTTTGATAAAATATGCACTTTCATCTATTTCACTTGCAAGTTCTTTGGACAGATCAACCTTTTCATTCAATATATTTTAACTAACCCATAATAAATCCTGAGTAACTAAGCAGTCTGTAGGCTAAGAAATCAGTACCCATCATGTCCTGTAGATAACCATCTAGGTTTAATTTCCTTGCTGAGCACAACTAATTCCATTTCCCAAATGCCACCATTGACAAGAAGCATTTAATAGGCTGGGTTTCTCCAATAAGTTATATCTTAGAAATAAATCTTGCTGACTCTAATGCCAATAGAAACACTTAACTGAGTATGCTCCAAGATACTTCTAGAAAATAAGCCTTCCTGAACAATATCAAATGGAGTCAATCAGATTATTGCATAAAGAAGTCTGCATATAGATGCAGGAACACAATATGGGTTTCATTTAACTCTGAAAAAATAGTATCAGCCACAGACTCCATCTCTGTTACTTGTGATCTTAACACTTGTGTGTCAAAACATGAGCCACTGCAGGTTTTTCATTACAACATATCACAGAATCTTAAGGATTGGAAGGGACCTCAAAAGAGCATCTAGTCCAACCCCCCTGCCACATTGAGTAGATCACACTGGAAACTTTAATCAAGACTAACAAAATATTAATTTATCTATGACCATAAATGTGTGACAATTAGGTCCAAACATATGTACTGAGCTTCACTGAATAAGCCTTTCCTCATTGTAGCAAAGAACAAAACACAAAGCTCAGCTTTGCTAAAAAATACACTTTTGCTTTGCCTGCACATTCACCTCCTGTAAGTGAACAAATAGAAATATTCACGCAGCATAGCAGAGTCCAAAGCTTAGCAAAGTTGGGAACAGGGAAAGAGAGCACAACACCCACTCAGACATCATCATGCTGTTACCACCAAAAATATCTTTAAACTGTATATTATTTTGTAAGGTATTGGGCCTGATTGTAAAACCTAATCACGCAAAACTTTATAAACACTTGAAACACATGAATCTCTTACTGTTTACATACAAGCCAAGATTCTATGTATCCACCCTCTATATTTGCCTCAAGTAACTAACCACAAATGAATAAAGTTTTCATAAACATCTAAGTATCTGTACTTTCTTGCCTTTTCAGCTATAGCATATCCCATCTAGAACAAATACTTCAAGTCAATCAGACTACAATAAGCAACTGTCTTTCTACAGCTGCAATATGCCTTGGATGAACTTATTCAATATACATCAATTACTTTGAACAATGGAAACAAAGTTATTACAGAGAGCATTGTCAATGTAACATTCTGCTCTATTATTTCAATGACATTTGCCAGGATAGCAATCCAACACTCCTTTCACAATTGTTCTAACCAACATTACAACATCATCTACAAATACAGCTTTAAAACAGTATCTCCTTCTATTCTTCAGCAATACCTCTCGTGATTCAGGTTTGTAATGACATTGTTATATTTAGCACTTAAAATTTCAGAAGCGTGTAACAAAATAATTCTCTTCATGGGCAGTAAATATTAGAAATGAAGAATCTTTGACTTAACTCATACATCTGTTCTATTTCACAGTGTTCATCAGTGTTTCATCTGTTATCCCATAAGGGCTGCCTCATTTTTATAAGGGATTACTCAATATTAGAGATTCATGCACTGGAACATTCCATACACTCTTGCTTATGATGATTATAATTAGATGTGTGTACCGAATTCATGCATAGCTCTTCAAGAGCTTCAAATTTTAATATACCCTAATTTATGTTTGGAGCACTAAAGGAGTAATTGGCTGACATTTTAAAACCTTATTAAACTAAAATATGTTAACGTAAACCTGTGTTAACAGGAAATGGGCAGTTGTCACCTAGAACATGTTATTCATTATTCCTCTCCTACTTCCCACAGGTTTTTTTCCTCTGCTCTGAAATTTCAGGCAACAAATAAATTCACTGTTTGGCATCTCTGGAAGTAAATTCTTTTTTAACAACACAACAAGCTTAGTACTTTCATTACCCAGACTTATTTTCCAAATCACAGTTTGAGTTTCCTTGCCCAGCCCATGGCTTGTAAAAGTCTTTGCCTCAGAATATCCACCTAGTCATTGCCTGAATAATAAGGAGGCACTGAAACACATCACTGCTACAGCCCAATCTCATTCTGACCCCTGGTGACTCTCCTTCTTGCTCAGTGTGAATAGAAAAACGTGTCAAACAACAGCTTGAGCCAAATTACACAGAAATTCTCAGAGTGGTCACAGGAATCACAGAGCACTGCAATTCTCACAGTGTTGAAAATATTTGTCCATGAAACTTTAGCTGTGTGGTCTTAAAAGTAAAAGGCTAGAGGGCTTTCCTGTAATACTCCACCTGCCAACTCATACACAGGCCTCTAAAGTGCTACCAGCTCTAATCTCACTATTTAACTCTTACCTAGTTCAGTTACTATGCCTAATAGAGTGGTTTTCTGATACACTCTAGAGAAATTTTAACTCTAGCGCTTTAAAAAAAAAAATCTTGCCACTTGGACTTCCATAGTTATAGGGAAGTTTATTTTTTTTAACTCATTTGAAGCAACATCAATCTTTTTAAACTCCGCGCCTCTACAGACCAAAGGAGTAGGGTGATAAGGGTGAGCACCACATCTAGATCATTTAAAGGTAGCAATAACTAATCACAATTCCCTTTTTCAGTAGTCAATCAAATTTTCATTAATCAACAGAAATAAAACTAACCCCTTTAATAGGACTACTTTTAACAATACTTTAATAAATCTCCTCAAGAGGTGATCAATCCCTCAGTAACCCTTTGTTAGATCTCAGGAGTAGATAATACTAAGGAAACACTTCTCCAAGTTATTCAGCAAATCAATGGCTTATGGAGGGCGAGATGCACCTCCCTTTCCTTGAGCCTCTTAGAAGTCCAGTGCCTTCCTTCACAGAGTGGATTCCCTCCATTACCACGGAGAAGGAATAAGCATCCTGTCTGAGGTATAGCAGAGAGCTAATTACTGGTTGGGAGATTGATAGTACCTGTTAAACACCCTGAGAAAATGACATTTTAATTAAAGCTGTTAGAAACATAAACCTCTTCAAATTCCATGTGAGAAATACTTGTTTGGGGTTTGCTTGCCTTGGTGTTGGATTTTGTTTGGAAGGCGAGTGGGGAGTTTGCTGTGGCAGAGAAATAATTGAAATTCTCCTTAGTGCTTAACATAGCCAGAAGCCCACTATCTTCTATATTCTTTAGTTCTTGGTTTGGGTAATGAGTATATTGCTGAATTTTGTTGGCTTGACAGTGAATCATTGTGTTTTAAAGTTGTAAGAGAAGCAGCTGGTAGCCACTCCACAGCAGGGAATTCATCTATGTGTTATCCACAGCATCACATCCCTATAGCGAGCACAAGCTCCAAACAAACAGTACATCAAAGACTTTAGGGAGGCTGATGGTAATTTGTGGTGGTTCACATTCTTTGTGATAAGTCTCCAGCAATTATTTTTGTAGAAAAGTATAAAAATTTCATAGTAGTTAGGCAGTGAGGTTTAGGAATTTGAGTATAGAAAAGAATATGGGGATCAGCCAACTATGATTTTTTTTATATGTGTATTGTAATATATTTTCATAATAGACTTTAAGTATTCCTCGTGAATACATATATGTACATGTGTGTGATACGTACATTATCACATATGCTATATTTTCAAAGGAATTACAGTTTGCAGTATCCTGACAAACCTAAAAGCTTCTAAATTTTAATATCATACTGACATTTTAGCTTCCTGTAAGAGGTTTTGAACGTGAGAAGAATTTCAGCAGTATAAGATTGCCAAAATGCTTTTACCTGCTTGAGAAAGAAATAACAGAGCTATTATTGTCTAATAAACAATATGTCTGTAACCCAGATAGTTCCTCTGAATGAAATTAATGTTCCAGAGGAATCTGATTCAGCATCATTTTTAGATGATACTTGCAATTCTTCTCATCGATGAAATAATAAATCTTCTCACTTTTTCTATTTAAGCAAGAGATATTTAATTGAATGTAATTAAATCACTCTACAGTCAAGAGAGGTTTTAATAGTGAAGTGCTCCTTGATGAGGTTCATAAAGTACCATTAGCCAAAAGCATCTGAGAAAAGCAGTAGGTGATGGCCCCAGCTTTTAGTAACACAAGACAAGCTCCACAGCATCAGAAGTTTGGATAATATTCAGGAACAATGCTTTGAATATTTTTGAAATGGTATGTCTAGTTCAGGTGAGGCTGATATATATTAGTTCCTCTGAATAATATTATTGCATATAATTACAAACCCACTAAGAACAGCACTATTGCTACAATTATTACTCAGATTTCTTTCTTCTCCTGGAGCATTTTCAGTAGATCTCTTTTCATCCATGTAGGCTTCTAGCTTCTTTTTCCTGATTTTCTACTTGTGGACATGCCAAACTTGGGTTTGGATGAAGAGGCGCTTGATGAAGACAGACCAGATTTGTTGGGCACTCCTACCATTTAGAACCCTATCCCATGAGATTCTTCCAAGCAGGTCTCTGAAGAGGCCAAAATCAGTTTGCCTGAAGTCCAGGGTTGCAACCCAGCTTGGTGTCCTGCTTCTTCCACACAGAATATTGAACTCCACCATCGCATTTCATCGCATGGTCACTGCAGCCAAGGCTGTCTCCACCCTTCACATCCCTCCTAGACCTTCTTTATTTGTTAGCACAAAGTCTAGCAGCACATATTTCCTTGTTGGCTCCTTGACCACTTGTGACAGTAAGTTGTCAACAACATTCTGTAGGAATCTCTTGGACTGTGAGTGCTTGGCTGAGTGGCTTTGCCAGCAAATCGGGTGGTTGAAGTTCCCTCCATGAGGATCAGGGATTGTGACAGTGAGGTAGCTCTCAGCTGTTTGTAGAAGGCTTCATCCACTTCCTCCCCTTCGTCAGGTGGCCTGTAGCAAACTCCCACAACAGCATCACCCTTAATTCTCACCAGTAAACACTCAACCTGCCCCTTATCCTCACTCAGCCAGAGTTCAATGCACTAGGGAGCAAATCCAGCCAATTGCCTTGTTTGTCCATTTTCCCTAAATAGCATATGGCCATTCATGTCTGTGCTCCGGTCACATGAGCTGTCCCACCATGTCTCAGTAATAATAATGACATCATGGCCCTGTATCCTCACCTCCATTTCCATCTCCTCTTGCTTATTTCTCCACATTGTGCATGTTGTACAGGCAACACAAGGGCTTACTTGAGCAAATAGGTTTTCTGGACAGGTGGAAGAGGATTGTCCCTCATTTGCATCATGTCACACTGCTGAGTTCAATACATTCAACTTTTTCTTATTCTATTTTTTTTAAGTCAAGAACCATATCATACCTTAAAAGGAGATAGTGATCTGACCTAGAATGCAATTTGTTCCTGTTTACCCAGTGCCACTGACTGGTGAAGCAAAGCTCTACCTCAGGAGAGTGTTATGCACACAAAATAGCTCTGGCACAGGCTACTCAGAGTTGTGGAGTCTCTTCTAAGGGTTTCCAAACACACCTGGATGTGTACCTTTGCTACCTGGTAGAGGGGAACCTGCTTTAGCAGGAGGTTGAGCCAGACGATCCCTAGAGGTCCGTTCCAACCCCAACCATTTTGTGACTCCCGTAAGTCTGAAAACTGATGTCACCAACAGAAAAAAAATCCTCGGTTGTTGTTTCAGTGAATATTATCTAAACATCTTACACCAAACCAGAAAGCATCCAGTTCATTGTTTAGAGTAGAGCAATGAGACTAACTCCAAATATATTTTAAATTCTATTTTTAGTGTAGCTTACCATGTTTAGGACACTATACTACAACAACAGAAATAAATGACACTGAATGAAATATAATTACAGATACCTGGTGTTTTCGCTTAGTGCCTGATTTGATGTTGCAAGAGGTCAGGATTTGACAGAATCAGTGACATGGAATAGAAAAATCTGAGCATTTCTAGAGAAATAAAGAAGACAGATTCCAGTAGCAAGAGTCTAAACTTAAATCTGATTTCCAGTGCAACACAGCATTTGTGTTGTTTAATACAACTACTCTTTGGAAGATGACAATGTTTTTTTATCTGCTTTGTATACATCTAACATGATAACTGCACATTTCAAATATGTGCATTTATTGCTTTCCAGACACCCAGGACAGGCTGCAAAGCCCATTTCAGTGCTCCTATCATATTCTTATCTGTACCAGTAGAGTCCATCACAATAGTTACAGGAACAATGTTGCCAGACCACACAATGTTAGACATCTTTCAAATATCTTGAGGTCAGATCAATAACCAAAATCAGGATTAGTAGTCCCCATCTTGGTAAATCACTTGCAGATTTCAGAATCCTTCATAAAGTGCTAATTTATTTTAGTCAAACTTGCTTTTAATTCATTTTAGCAAACAAGTTTTTTTCTGTTCTGGTTTTATTTTACCTTATTTTCCTTGTTTCCTTGTTTTATTTTTCCTTATTTTCCTTCACATTTACCAACAGAGACAAGGACAAATGATGCAAGTTTGGAGAAAATTGTCTGGTATGTGGGCAGTTAATGCCCGTAAGCATCAGTTTAGAGAGCTCTGAACAGAGAACTATATGCAATACCCAGAAAGTTTGGCTTTATATGACAAATTACACCATGGCAGGGTATTTTCAACTAAATCACAACATGATCCTTCACCATACATCAACAAAACCCAAGAGAAGGATAACATTTGGGATTCTGTTCAGATCTCCTACCCTGGCTCTGTTTGGAGCTACGGTATAACAACTTTGAAACTACTCATCCATTTTCAGCTTAAGGCTATTTTCCTACAATGCTGCTTTTATGGTGGCACTAAAGTCTCCATGTACTAGCAGCTTCCACTAGTGTTGGAGTTTTATTATCAAGTGAAAAAATGCTGATATGTGAAATTACTGTAGGTTTAGCACCTGCTAAATTGGCATTTCTGCATCTGAAGCAGTTCTCAGTCTATAGACTAGGGAAGTTGAGAGAAGTAATATGACAGATTTGATTGATTTAAGCACTAGGCTGTTTTCAGCAATGATAAACTGATCAGTTTCCCTCCTTCCCTACCCAAGAATGGATTTGTTTTCTAAAATGAGTTTCAGAATTCAATTTTATGACTTGGCTGCTAGTATGGGACAACTGCAGAGCAATTTTAGTCTTTGTTTCTTTTCAGTGGACAAGCATCATTTCTTACAGGCCCTTAAATCTAACATTAAGAAGTCATTCACATAAGTATTCCATTTCATTTACTTGGTCTTTCACTTATACAACTAAAATTACTAATTGTTGTGACAGTTTCATGATCAGACACTTCAAAAAATGTTTTTTAATACTCCTTGAAAAAGGCTGCAACATTAAGGGAATGTGAAAAATCTGCACTTTCATTATTGAATAATTATTGCTGCCATCAGAATCCTAGGGAACTGTTGTTGTCACAAGGATCAAATAAAAGACACTTCAGTTACATTTAGAGTCTTAAGGATTACACGTGCCAACTCCACTAAATACTCTTAGAGAAATGTATGGAAAACAGGGAATAAGTTTTCAAAAATGTCCTTGTAGCCCAAGAACTCAAAATATTTGTTTTTTCTAAACTTAAAAATGGTTTTACATCATGAAGGATAGACAATTAATTTAGAATAAAATCTAAGGAAAAAGTCTTGATTAATAATATGATCTCAAAATGAAATCACTTCGAGCTGATTAAGATCTGCATAAAAAAGGTGTGACATTTTTATTTCTAGAAAGCTTGTTTTCCTTTAAGTGAGTTTGGCAGAACTATTTAAGAAGATCCACTAATGATCCCATTTAAACATTAGAAAAAAACTATTTTACTATCAGAGTGAGTAAGCCCTGGCACAGGCTGCCCAGGGAGGGTGTGGAGTCTCCTTCCTTGGAGGTTATCAAGATCCATCTGGACATGTTCCTGCGCCACTTGATCTAGATGGACCTGCTTCTGAGAGAAGTTAGACTGGATGATCTCTAAAGGTCCCTTCCAACCCCTACCATTCTATGATTCTATGATAAAGGGCCCTAATAATGTGAAAAAATGCTTTTAAAACTTTCATCCACAGATAAATAACTGTTTTAGGGGAAAAGAGCTCAAAGTCTGGCCATCAGGTTTTATAACTTTGATGACCACAGCTGTACTTTGCAAACAAGAACAGCACACTGTCCGATGATGAGGGCAGATGGCCTACAGATGCAGATAGCTTCAGGTAGCACTTCTCCTAAAATACAGTTCACTTTCTGAAGCTGAAGACAGTTGGCTCAGTTGTCAGTAAATTTTTAGATTTCTGCTCAAATCTGTGCCCCCCCCACTCTGCTATTCTACACAAATATTGCTAGACAATTCTTTAGTAAATTATTTAGCACAGGACCTTTGGAGAAGAGACTCATAAGGAGGCTTAGGAGGATAAAGCAGGATCCTTGTTTTATTTTTTTTTAATAGTAATCTTTCAGCTCCTTAAAACCATTTTGTTACTTATTAGAACCCTTGGGAGAAGAAACTCACCAGTTTATTATAGAACTTAAAAACTAAAAATAGTAAGAGCAGAGTGCATAAAGAGCTCACAAATATTCATCCAAATCTCAAATAGCACCTGCTCTAGCCCTGTTTGACAGAGGTCTCCTGGAAGTGGTTTCATCTGCCTGGAGCGGTAGGCATAATGAGGTTGATGTTACTGACACTTTTTTACAGCAGAAGTAGATGCAGGGCCAGTGCAGACTTGATTAAGAGGAGGATTGTGTTAGAGGAGCCGGGACACCCTGCCCATGGGCACAGAATACTTCATTTCCTTAAAAAAAAATAAAAAAAAAAATACAACTCTGTTTCCCTGGCAGCATGAAGATATTATCCTGACTTTAATGATCAGGAATAGAAGCAATCACACATGGAAAGCCTACAGCAAAGCAAAAAAACGTAGAACTTATCAAGGAACTGTGCACATCTCCGCCAAGCAGTAAGGCAGCACCATAATCAAAGAAGCATCTTTCCTTAGCCTGAGGCTTCAGCTCCCCAGTGGTGGAACTACTACTGTAACCTACACCGTAAAGATTTACAGAGACTTGAGTGCCATTCTCTTGCCATAACAAAGGCATTAAAACTTCCTCCTACTCTCTGCTGACTTGGGTATTTGTCCCTGGCAAAGAAGAACAGATCAAATCCTGTATAACTCATAAGGCTGCAGATACAAAGAATGACATGGTTATGGTACCTGGTAAGTGGCAAAGCTACAAAATTACTATCCTACCTAGTATCACTGCAGTAGTGCACCAAGATTAGCATAAGGATGAGATGCATCTGCATTCCAGTATTTTTTTATTTCCATTTTTAAAAATTAAAAGTGTGCAGACATCTTTTCCTAGCTGTACTAAATAAAATGTACATGCAGGGGAAATAACTGTAGAGATGCATCATTTGAATGCACAAATACAGTCTCCACAGAGGACTGTGAATCAGGTTTCTTCTGCTGTTATAATTTACAATTACTTATCACATTAGCTCCTAATTGTCTTTTCAGAGTGCACTCAATTACAAAATTAGAATCCTTATCTTCCTGTAACAGCCACCTTCCTCATAAAATGTGCAAATTGACTAGAAGAATATTTTTCCTTATACTGTTCCTGTTCATCAAAAGGTTGTCCTAAATCAAAGCTTAAGCATGCTTTTGTTTTTCATTGAAGAAAGCAAACCAGCTCTTTCTGGAATTGGCTTATTAGCTGTTTGCTTATATAGAGACCAGGTAGTGTCATGGATTAATTATTTTCTTATTTCACAAAAGCTTTTCTTTAAAAAAAGAAAGACCAACCTTTGACAGTAAGGCATTCTTATATAACATCCTTTTAACAGACAGCAATCTTTTGCTCTGAATGAAAAAGGAAGAAATAAACATAACTTTTATTCCATTCTTTGCTCCTCTCCTTTTAAATGCAGGTGTGAAGTCTCAATTCTTTGTTCAGTCTGATTGTTTTTCAGATATGGCCATCCACTCTGAACAGGCTGATAAAATTGGTAAAATCAGTTCCTTCTTTGACTGAAGCAATAATATAACCCTTCACTTCAAAATACCATTAACCCATGCTGAACGGGAGAGTAAAACAAGAACATACCAAAAATCATCCAAACTTTTGTGTGAGGCTAAGTCTTTCACCCTCTCATCAAATAAGGCAAAACACAAAGTCCACTGGAAAACTGAGGATGACAAGGCCCAAGGATGAATGTTTTTCAGTTTTGAACACGTCTTAAATTTGTTATATGGATTGTGATCCAGAAAATGAAATCTGAGCACCTTTCAAGTCTGCCAGGATCAAACTTCAGTTTCATCCATAGCAGGAAAGCTTTGACATCCTACAAATTCAAGTGGTAATAGCCTGTGAAAAAAGGCAGTTAAATATTAATGACTGTACAAATAACAAGCCTCATCCATTTACACTGTGCCATTTATTTCCCTCCTCCCTGCTCTCCACAATCTATTTGCATTCTCCACTTAGAAAAGACCTAAATAAGGCTTGCCACACCGATTCATAAACCAGAATACAACCAGGTTTTTAATGTCGCTACATTGACATACAAATGAATCCTCAGGCATGGAGAGACAAATGCTTACACTGTATCACAAGGACTTCAGAGGAGTCTGAACAAATCCTCAGATTACCACACCAGTGATAGTTTTCCTGGTATGGAAGAGTCCTTGTTCCTTGCTCAGATTCTGCTTGTGTCCTAGATACAGCCTCTAAAGGAGAGATCCTTTTTGCCCTCCAATATGGGTGCAAGGGTGAACATCTCCATGCACTAGCTGAATTAACAGTGTTTAATTGTTAAACTGAGGCTCCAGTCATCTCTGCTCAAAGATACTTGTGGCTTTATCCCAGTATACAGTAGAAAATACTATTTCTATCTAGGCTAAACACACTTGGCTGTATGCAAATAAGGGAAACTGCCACCAAAGGGAATCTGCACTGAAAGTTCCCAAATTGGCACCACTGTGCAAAAAGTGTTTTAGGTCTAGGTTTAAGGTTTAATCCTCTAAATTGTACCAATTTTTCAACAACTATTTTCGGTCACTTATCTCTGAAGCTTCTCATGCATAAACTGTAGTTTGGGAAAGATTAGAATGAAGACAGTCAGGTTATTTATGAGCCAGTCACCAAGAGTCTCTTACAGGACTTCATGAGCAGTGATCTTAACCGTGACAAACTGGTGAAAAGTGAGTTTTTTAAGGATGGTACACATGAATAAGTACATAATTCTGTCAGTCTGGCATTGTGTGTCATGAGAAAGGCATGAGAAAGATGAATGGAGCAGACACCAGAACTGTTAGCTTAAATGACAAGTAGGACATTGGAAAGCACGAAAAATTCTAGTTTTAAGTGTCCAATTACCAGTAGCTTTCAGATATGAAGAGAGCTCCCTAGGAAAGCCCAGAGTCGTGTATGGGTAACCCTTCCTAAGAGACATTTAATTCACTTTCCAGCATTTACTTTCCATGACATTTTTGTAATTTTCAAAATTTCAAGGTATCTGCATAATTTTTGCATACATTTAAAGTAAATGGTTAATCATTATTAATTCCACTGGTTCTCTCTGTGCTAACAGTAACCATTATTAACCTATTTGACAATATTGTGGATTCTTTTGGCATTAATGTGATTGTAATATGTAAATCCATAGGATTTCAATTGTAAATTACCATTATTCAATGTACTTAGCTTCAATGCATAATTCTGCAATTTGTGCAGAAGGAAATTACATGCTGACTCATGAGACATAACTTTTCAGGGCTTCATAAGATCAAATGTGTAGAACAATTTGTACCTATAATTACATTAAAATGTAAGTGAAATATATAATGCAGCTACAACACATTAAGGGAGAGATACTAGTTATATCCTTAGCCACGTTGCTTGACAGAAAACATTTCACCTTAAAGTAGCTATTTGCATCAACTACTCATGTAACAGATTTAGTTAAAAACTAGCAGTATGTCAGTAACAGTAAAAGCCTTAAACTAAAGTGTATTAAAGAGGAGGTTTACAAAGGCAGTAGCTGCCTTCAGGGTGCATTGGATGACACCCTGACAAAATTGTGACCTTTTTTAAAGTTCAAGTGACTTCACAGACTTAGACCAGATCCTAGGAGAACATTTTTAACTCACTGTCAGCCTGGAGTGAGAACTTGGGTCTCAGATCTATGCCCCATTTACCTAAGAATTGATCCAGCTATTTCTATGGGTTTTGCATGAAGCTACTGGAAGTCAGACAATACATGGCCTCAAATTTCGATCATGTCCAACCAAGATTTTGTCCTCTGCTCTCAGAAGCATTGAGTTCAAAGAGAACTCCTAAATTACCAGAATTTTCTCTGTACATTTAGAGGTACTGGTCTTTTAGAGTTATTCACCCAAGTAATTTCACTGATGTTTAAATTTAATAGAATTGCTCACATATATATTGGAGGTTTGTAAGTTAGTAATAAGAAGAAATTTTTATATCAATGAAGTTCAGATAAGAAATCAATAAAAAAATTGTTGCTCCAGCAGCATAAAATTGGTCTAAAAAAATTCATGAGAAAAGTGAGCAGAAACATTCAACCAGAAGTGTTGTAAGAACAATTTGTAATTATGAGGATCAGAGCTGCAAACCTGAATATTCTGTTCTTTTAGGTAGCAGGTTCATATGAAGTTCTAGAAACAGAAGAAATTCTTGAATTTACAACCCGAGGCTTCTTAGTGCCAATTCATGAACCCATTCCAGAAGGAAGTTAAATTTGCATCTGTCAATAACTAAGTTTCAGAAGGAAGAGTTGATTTTCCGAGTAAAATACTTTCATCTTTGAGCCAGTAAGAACTGAAGCCTGCTCAGGTTCTTAACAGAGAAATACCACATTCTCTTAGCTAGTAATGTCCATTTAGTAACTTCTTCCTCTTCCTAGCATTCATTCCATTTCTCACGGTGGTTTTTCAAGCTCTCAGTAGTAATTTCACTGAATAAGATGGGGCATATGAACAAGTGGTGCATCTTGTCTGAGAATACAAGCAATGGACTCTCACTGTCATGGTGGTTTTAGCACTTTCCGTTGCTGGGGGAAGAGTGTGCTAGCCTCACAGTAGTAAGATAAGCATTTTTGACATCCATAATATGAGGACAGACAACATACGAAGGTCGCCAAAATTTTTTAAAAAAAAAAAAAAAAATCTACCAACCTCTATGAGCACTAGACTATATTCCTAATATTTGAGGCCCAAACAGCAGGTGAAATGCAAAGAAGTGATTTACATGTCCTTCCATACATCTATAAGCATTTTAACAATGAATACAAGTATCCATTTGCTCCATTTGAACTATCTTCTGTTCTTTTTCTGAAGAAAAATGAGAATTCAAGAATATATCCTCCTGACAATAGCTCAAGGATCAAAGAAAATCTTGACAGAATTTTAGAAGATGCAGGACAACTTTACCTGATACCAAAAGTTATCAGATATGGAGTACAGCATTCTTTAAAAGGAAAAAAATAGTCACTTGACATATTTCCCATACAGAAAAATAGACCAAAATCACTTAAAATTTCTGAAATACCAAAGTTGTTTTCTCACTTAAAACATCTTTTCACTCTGATATGTTCATGTGAAACTAGAAAAAGAACAAAGACATCAGTGGAAGAAAACAACTTTCAGTATCCTGCCACTGCACTAGATCTTGTCATGGAGGCTTCAGATCTGGGCTCGGGGAGAGGAGTTCCTCAAACCACTGTGGAGGTCCACAAGTATTTGGACAGTCATTGCTATAATATTACATCCTCCAGCAAATTCTAGAGAGGCCCAAGAAGGAGAAGCATAGCCCAGCATTGCTGTGGATTGTACTGAGGCCTCCAGTGCTTAAGTAACATAACTCTTGCTCCTTCCATCCTCCTGCTGGCATTATGTGCCAATGGGTCAGTACCCACAGCTTCCATTCTACCTTCCTGGCTTTTCACCCAATCCAGTGACTAAAAGAATGCAGAAGCTAAGTGGTCTTACTACACAAATAGGATAAAATTATGTTCAACACATTCCTGAATTAATCCAGTGTTCCAGGGTAGCGTTACTTGTGCTGAAGCAGACATTCGGCATCCTTACATATATCAATAGAATTGTAGTAAATATTAGAACGTACTTTCCCTTTTCTGCAGCAATATTCTGCTTTGCTCAGCTCTTTTCTCCTTTCTTTTAATGACTGAAGGGACCTCAGGTATTCTTCAACCTTTATAATCAACAAAGCATCAAGTCCACAATGGGCTCAGAATCTTTTTATTCTGCCCACAGCTACAGCACTTTAATCAAGTTTTTTGTCATTTTGGACTAAAGTATTTTTGAATTATTGATGGCAAAGACAGTCTTACAATATTTAGTAGATTCAGCTACCTCCAGACCATGTAAAGTTTGAATCCTTCCACCTCCATTTACAGCATACAGACACACACACACACAAGGAAAACTAGACAGTTCCTTTAGCTTCAAATTCTCTATCAGTTAGCTTTGCTGCAGTCTTACAGGGAGAGGATAGAGCTGTACTACACAGCTTCTTTAGGGAAAAAAAAATGTGCTGAAGTGTGCTACCTACAGCACAAAATATTTGACATGTCTAAGAAATAGAAGGGGTAGAAAATCCCCAGAGAGAATGGGGAGGGTGATGCATAGGTTTCTGTACTTCTGATCACCTTTTGGTATCATCCTGTTTTAGATGAAGGACTGCAGGACTGAAAGCAGCATTACGCACAACTAAGTGGAAAAGGGAAAGCATTAATGAACAGCCCAGTGAGCTCTCTTAAAATATGTTAGAAAGCTGGATGCAGAATTAAGGCTGAATTGTCAATTATCCAATGCACACACATTTTGCCAAAGGGAATAATCTTGCCATAGAATTAGCTGCTACTTTGGTTTTCACTTCAATAGCCTCACTGGGAGGCTTTTGACATTGACTTCCATCCTACTCCAAGAAAGAGCAATGGCAGCTGTTTAAGCCTGTTCCTACTGACATTAATGGTAAGCCCTGCATCACATGCTCATGTCAACAGTTTCACTGAAAGGACCAGCCAGTATTAAATACTGATTACTGAAAAAAATTTTAACTTCCATAAAGAAGAGAGTGGTGTTTATTTTTTCTACCCTATTAGACAGCCTTTTCAACTCTCAGAACTTGGATTCACTGTTTATCTTTCTCACTTGGTAAAAGTTTTCTTTTTCAGGTGCCTAGCAGAAATATATGTCACAAATGATCCTTAGTCTTTTCTATTGTTTAAAATCTTTACCCATTGTTATTGTAAGTATTCTTGAAAAGGGAAAAAAGAAAAAAAAAAAAAAAAAAAGAGCACACAGGACCTCTATACTCAAATCTTCCCCAACTGTTAGACCCGTTCAGTTTTTAGTATGTCTGGATTTGATTATCTGAAATGGGCCGGCATGCTATTGTTGGAGATAAGAACCCTTCCCTGCTACTGCAAATCCATAAACTCCCTTGCTATAGCAGCAATGGTGGCCACAGACCTATCTCCTCCCAACTGTCTTCTGAAGGAGACTCTATTGAATGGATGTTTGAGCTTTAAAAGGCAAAGGAAATGAATGAGTGAAAAAATATCAAAAGTCTGCGCCCAGAAGACAGGACCTGATCTGAACAAGGAGGAGACTAATGGAATTATTTGCAACAGTTTCATAGTAGAAGAGCATCCAAGTGTGACTCACCTCTGGCAACGTCAATCTAACTAGAGGGAACTGAAGGACTGAGTATGACCCAAAACCAAAGTGTGGAAAAAGTTGAAGGAGAAATCAAATCTATTTGTTTCACAGCTCTTCCAAGCTGAATTCAGCTATGATTGCATACTTTTGCAAATAAAAGACAAGATGAAAGGAAAGAAAGAGGGTCAACATAATTCATCCATTTGCATGAATTCAACTGCTTCAGTGGTTCTTTGCTTCACTGAAACTAGTTGGATGTTTGTCTTTGATAAGTTAAGCAGAGTCCAGTTGAACTCAGACTGCTTTTGCCATGGTTCAAATGCACATAATACATGTGCCTCTGACAGTTTCTCCCAATCACAGAATAGTTTCTTCGTTTGTTAGGTGACAGAGGTTTGAGCCAGGAGTGGGAGTAAAGAGCCACAAGGTCTATGCCTAATTACCTTGTTAAAACAGGCCCAAGTGCCCACAGGAAGACTAACTTCTCTGCTTGAAATGAAGATCTGCTTGCAATTATCTTCAGTGTTGTTTTCTACTTCAGTTGTTCATCTCCCAATATATTTTCAATTAAATCCAAGAACTACAATAAAACAGCATTTTACTGCTAAGCCAAACACTCCAAAATTAAGAATTGCCAGAATTAGAACTTCCCATGCAACTTCAATTTGGCCCCACTGTATATATGTATGGTTTTAATTACATGATCACAAGTTTTGGTTTTTTTTTATCCACAGAACTCTTGATTAATTTGCATTCTGAATACACTGCTGGGGACTTCAGGGCTATTTAAAAATAATTTTAAAAAAAATCTAAGTTTTTAAATAACAGCTCACCCACAGTTGTGAAAAATACAAAAAATATTTCAAGATGATATTTAACCTCATGTTTCTATAGATTTGGGGAAAGAAGTGAAACAGTTGTGACTGACATAGGGTTGTCAACTACTAATGAGAAAGAGTGGTAAAACAAAGAAATTAGTATTGCTCTGCCAAATATCTACAGGCTATACAGCATCACTTGATGAAGAGCCATCACCTGACAACTTAGGAATTGAACCTTCTTCTTCATCCTTCATTGTAGGGAAGGATTTCCCTGGAGTCATCCACACATCAAGTTAGAGAATGCCATTTCCTAAGGCTGTCATTAGAATTGCCTTCACTATCAGTGTCTAAGCATGACATTGTTACATAAACCTTATTACTAGACAGTTTTTAGCAGAAAGCCTCCAGGTTCCAGAAAAGCTACTGCTCATGAACCAGAAGCTTGAGTGGTTTTGCAGACTACCTGAAAGAGGAATGTAAGTGGGCCAGTCTAAGATACTATGTCAAAAAGCCCTTTAAGGAATCAGACTAACATTTCTGGTGTGCAAACACCATACTGTAGTTTCTAGCAAGGCATTCATGTAATCTACTACAGACACAAGAGCTCCCTCTGTGTAAGTGGGCTCATTCATGCCCTAAACTGTACTCAATTACACATCATTCTCATTTAGGGGGCATTAGGTCTGTCCAGTCACCATACTAAACACATTTCCATGACCTCTCATCAACTCAGAGAACAGTCAGAGCTAGCCACTTAGGATAGCGCAAAGCCAATAAGCACGGATGCTTCAAATACTCCTTGGCAGATTTTCTGGTGCATCTCTGAACACAGGCAATGCAATATTATACTGGTTTTACTGTGTTTAGGCAGAGTGAACACAGGAAGAAGCTACAGGAGTCAATTTACGCTGGAATTCCAAAAAAATTATTTATCAGCACACACTTTTAACGGGTACCTACAGATAACAATTTTTATCACTCACACCTCTTATATGAGGATTTGACAGTCTGGATGTATGAAAGATACAATAAGAAAGAATAGAAATTGAAAGATACAAATACAAATTGGTAGGATAAACTCTTTATCATTTCCCCACCCTGCTTAAGGGGAAAAGTGACAAGTTTTGTTACAGAGCACTACAGGCAGTTGAGCATTGCTACCCACAGACAAGTGACAACACACTGTGCACATACAGTCCTCAGGAGCCTGAAGGTCACACTTGTTCTCACTCTTTTATGACAAGAGGGGCAGATGCACAAGTATGACACAAAATCCCATCCAACTTCCACACCTTCCTACTGTTTTTGCTCTAGGGTGTTCTTGGGTGATAACAACACTAAGTCAAACGGAGATGTAAAGAGGGCTTGCTGCAGACAGCAGTACACTCTGGCAAGAGATAGTTGTTTGGGTAAGCTGCTCCCTTGGCCGTTATATCCTTCTTTCTTGTCCTTTTCTCTAACTATGCAATACAAACTCAAGATTTATTTGGAGTGGGCTTCAAAAGGGAAGTTTGGATCCTTTAGGGGATTACAAAGGCAATGGAGAGTAAGAAGTGTGTGAGTGAAGGGTTGCAGTTTCACCCAAAGCAGTGACCTTACTAGGCCAAAAAGTTAGCAAATTATCTAGTATGCATGAGGACCTCCCACCAGTGAGAAAGGACTTTAAGGTTAATAGATACCTTTGCTGAATCTTTTAAAGTGAAAGAAGTTGGAGTCAGAACAGATGAGAAAACATTGACAAGACTACAAGCTTCAAAATCCTCCGTTGTCTTGCCCTGTACTGATTAAAAAGCCACTCAGGTTACTCCTATTAAGTATTGTTTTTAAACCCTAGCCATTCAATATTTCTTCTTCTTTTCAATCCAGCACATGTATTCATTGTAGCAGCAAATCCATCAGAACTGAACTGCATATACATCATCTTTTGTTTTCCATGGGGATGTGGCACTTGGACAGCTTGTATAAGCAATAATAAAAACCTTGAACCTCATGTAGAGGTACTCAAAATGCCAGCTGGGTCATTTACCACTGACCACAAGAATTTTCTTGTTTAGCTGCAATGGAGTCTATGCTGTTCTCTCTTCTGAAGTAAGTTTTAGGCAGATACTTAAAACCTGTGGTATACTGTCTACGTGCCTGGGAGCTTCTCAGTGTGGTTTGCTAGCATTGTTAAATATAGTTTATTCCTAAAACATCTAAAATAGACTTTCAGAACTGTAACTAAAGAGAGTAGAACCATGTCTTCTTGTCAGCCACAAACCACAGTTTTACACTTTATGCAGAGGCACATAAGAGGTTTACAATGACAACAGTGAAATTATACAGGAATTGCAACAAGGAACATCAAGAGGAGCTATCTTTAATGATGTAGAAATAGAAAGTTTTCCTAAGATAATATTTAGATTGCTCTTAAAAAATATGAAAAAACTGCTGTAAAATTGTACTTGTAAATATGTAATTTCTAAGAAGTATTCAAATAGATTAAAAAACCACACTGAAAATGTTGCAATTCACAAGCCACAAGACTTCTATACTCAACCTACACTCAGATGAATTTAGATTCTGTATTCTAGTTTAGACATATTATAAAATAAATTCCATCCCACAGTGCTCCAGTAACTCCAAAATTCAGGAGAAAAAGGCCAAACCCAAGACTTCCATTTGGATTCAATTCCAATTATACTCTTTCGAGCAGTTTCCTCTCTATTATTTTTAATTAGCTCATCTGACACCATAAATCACACACAACACTAAGGGTGGTTTGGGGTATTATTATATTTTTTTTTTAAGAGTCCTCATTAAAAAATGCACCGAGTATGATGAACACGCTCTACTGACAAGTAAATATTCTCAGGGCTATGAACGTTTTTCAGTTTCAGAAGAGCACAGGCAGACTAATGGGAACCAAACAGGAAAAAAAAAAATTGAAAGAATCACAACTTGGAACATGCTGCCCTGGGAGGATGTGGAGTCTCCTTTCTTAGATGTCTTCAAGACCCACGTGGACATGTTCCTATGTGACCTGATCTAGGTGGACCTGCTTCTGCAGGGGGGTTGGACTAGATGGACTAAAGGACCCTTCCAATCCTACCATTCTATTACTCTATGAACTTACAGAAGCAAGGAAACAGATTTCTAGGAGCTTGTAGCTGCTCACCTGTAACACACCATGGGGCTAGGTTCCAACCTTGCAAACAAGGAGCTGGAATGAAAACTCCTCTTAATGACAGCTCTCTGAAAGGAAGCTCACCAATTCAAGACAGTCCTTTGCAATGACTTTGTATTTAGAATTAGCAGGAGCAAATCTATTGCTGTAGCCAATCTACGTGTTAGATAATTACTGACTAATTAGATTCTCTCATACCTTCCACAAGAAGCAGTACATCCTATAAGGCACACCTCTGACGTGCTACACTTGATACGTCAGAAATAGACATTTCTGTCACTAGAGCACACCACTGCTCTCAAAACACACTGTGTAAATGCAGGAGTGAGAAGTTTGCATACACTACATAAAGACTTCTACTGCATGCAACAATTTTAAAACAAACCTTCTTTAACAGAGAAAGTACTACCTAAACATAGTATTTGATAAGTTCAAGCCACCAGTAAAGCCCTTTGCATCAACAACAAGGAAGCAAAAGAACAGTCGCAGCATTAGTAAAGGCATATACTAATGATCTATTGATTTCAGCCCACAGTTCACATTCATACGATTGAACATCTTGCCCTCTAGAATTACTCTAACATTACTATTCTGTTGCTGTGGTTTGGAAAGATTACTTCAATACTTTGTATTGCACAACAGACTTCCCTGTATTTGATTATTTAGTAAAACATGATCCAAAGTGTCACAAGACAAGGAAGATTATTTTTCAGGCTGGTCAAGCAAGTGATGATGAGTAATTAAAAATATAGCTGCATTTAGACAGCAGCTAATTGGGGAGAGAAGGAAGAGAAGGATGTGCTTTTCAGTATAACTTCTGGACTTTAAGAGGTAAAGGACAAATGAAAGAAAAATACCATTCTGTAATTATAAGAGTATGACTTATTATATTAATGTGAGCCTCTTTGCTATATTACTTTTACCAAAACATTGCTTAATTACACTGCTACAAGAGGAATAATTTTCAATAGCACTGTCTATACACCCAGCATACAGCTGCTTGAGAAATCACAGGAGGTTTGATTGAATCAATATAAAGGTTAATGTCACCCTGAGGGAGTTTTGATCATATTATCCATAGGATAAATTATTCTGAACTGGCACATGACTCTCCCACATTAGTTTGCTGGCTGACTTAAAGTAAGTTTTAAAAAAAAAAAGAATAGTTAAAAAAAGTTTAAAAGGAACATTTCAGGTGAAACTATGCAGTATTTTATTTTAAGGAAGTAGTGGTTGCTCTGATAAGGGCTATTTTTCTCCTCCTTCCCCATCAACCAGTGAAACCAGAGCTTTGCTCTGTGTTTTTTAGTCATGCCATTTATTCTCTGCAGCTTCCAGTTAGCAAAGATTTGGGCACTAAAACAGGAGAAAGATTACTGTTTCTATAATTTGACAGTTAAATAGAACTTAACAAAAGAAAGAATTCATAGCATTAGTGTAAAAAAACTTTCCTGGAGGGAAGAATTAAGAGGACATATACTCTGCTTCTCCAAAGAAAAAAAAAAAGATTCTTAACCAATAGCCCAGTTTCTTTGCTAAGTGAAGATGAAGACAGGACTAGTATTTCAGCCAGCACTGGATAAAAAGATTGAGGCTAATCAGAGAGCTGCAACAAACTTATTTTGACTGTTTGAGTTACTGGAACCTTGTATATTTAACGCAGTCATTATTTTCATGTACTGCAATATTGGCAAAGCTGGCAGACAAACTCACTGGCTGTTCTGTACCTAGAATTAAGTCATCAAATTTGCATCACAAAGAATAAATGCATTTTAAACAGTTTAATTCCTTCCCTCATTGTCTTAAGCAGCAGACAGTTCGAGCAGCACACGCTGTAGTTCCTTCAATTGTTTGTGAATAGTGGAAAAGGAAAAAACATAAATCTACCAATTAACAGACACACAGCAATATGTGGAATCTGTCCACCACTGCAACCAACAGGACTTTTGCCAGCCAAGTTCACCCAATGAGTCTAACAATAGTTGCTGGAAAAAAATGTGAATAGCTCCATTAAGAGCTTGGAATGAGAAAACAAAGTCACTTGGCAGTTGATTACAGTAGAACAGAATGATAAATCAATGAGAGAGAGATATTTACCTAGAATACTATGTTTTGTACCAATAATATTGCCATCAGCATAAAGGTATAATACAGATGATTTTACCAGCATAGTCTTACTGTGTCAGAAAACATTGCACAGGAAATCACAGTTTAACTCTGGAGTAAAGCCTTTAGATTATGCAATTCATCTTATGTATTTAGCTTTATATAAAGGGGAAAAGGCAATGAACAGCTGCACATCAAGTCAGAGGTCATCCTCAACAAGATTCCATTCCACAAGCATATACAAACATATAAGCAAACTCCTCTTACTCAAATATTCAACCTCATTCTCTATGTGCCCAAGCATCAGCCCCCATTACCTTCCCGTTTGCAGCAGTGGGGGAGAGTTATCACAACAGCAACATCCACTCACCTTTAGCAGACCAATCATTCTTAGCATCAGCATGAACCTTCTTCCTTTGATGCAAAGTGACATAGAAGAACTCTACAGGAAAATATACTTCTTACTTCCTTCCCAAGGAAGCTGTCTCCTTTTTTACCCTCACTTCACTTCTTCTCTTTTCACTTTTTACCTTCACTTCTTCTCCTTTCAGTTTTTACCCTCACTTCACTTCTTGTGAAGTAAGCCCATATAATCTATTCTACTGGTTTGGCTACATCACAGATGTGCACAGCCTCAAATTTACTCCATTTGTCTTAACTCTCACAACTAGCAGTGATAGGTAGTTAATCCCTACTAGAAAACAAAACCACAAAATCACCTTCTTTAAAACTCAGGTGCCTTCTCTACCCCATCAGAGCTGTTTATAGGCAACTAAAAACAGCTGTTCAGCTCTTTGTGGTTCTCAGTCCCTCCCTGCACAAGCAGGAAACCCCTGTCTGATCTCTATGTAAGTTTTAGCAACGTAGATCTTCTCCCTGCATCACTTGTCTGTTCATCAAGGAAAACCTGGACTTCCCTGTAGTGTATTCTCCAATGTATACAAAATAAAATATCTCTCTTCCTCCTGCTAATTACCACAATTACATTCTTTCCTTATTGCCACCTCCTGTGAATCAGGCAACTTTAGCACAGCTGATGGCACTATTCTGCTAAGTACCAGGTAAAAAAGTAGACTCTGTTCTCAAAAGTCTGGAGATAAGGAGAAACCTGGAGGACAACTAAACACAATTTTCCTCACAAAAAGTATAGCAGAGATCCTGTTACAACTCAGTCATATTTTCAGTGGAGCCAATAGCAACATTTTTCCATAACATATGTAAACAAGCCATAAATAAAATGTAATTTATAGCTTGCTGTAATAAAACCCCAGTATTTTGATGATGCAGTAGAGAACAAGCTTTATGACAGTACCATCAGAAAGGAAATGAGTGAAACCTATAGGCTACAGTAAGTCAAAGGCCTAGTATCTTTTAGATGTTGATACAAAATTAATATAGTACTGATCGTTGCAGGATCTGTCCTCAGCCACCGTGAAAAGGAAAGAAAAATGCAACTTCAGCAGTGCTGAAGAACTGAGTTTGTCTCACCAAGGGATGATGTTGCAGCCCCATTTCCCACTCCAGTCTCCCAGGCATCTCCTAACTGGACTGGGCAACAAACCTAAGATATCTCAGACAGAAGACATTATCCTCTTAACAGTGGAAACATGAGCCAAGGTTATAAAACATCACACCATTTTACAAGCCATCAAAGGGTTCATAATGAAGTTTCTGCATTTGCTGTCTTCAACAGTGATGAAATACATTAAGAATCAAAATTTGTTCAAGTTAAGCAAATGGTAAAGATGGAATTCAGATACTTGACCCCATTAGTTTACAATCTTCATCTTAGTTTGATCGCAAGCTTTTTTATGAAGAAGAAAATAATCTATCCAGCTGCACCATAAGATACAAATAGGAAGACTACATGGTGGGATAAGATAGCATTGCAGCTCCATAGACTGTTAGACACAAAATCTTTGGAAAGCAATTCAATAGGAATGAAAAGAGCCATGATTAATAATTGATTTTTTTAATGTTTACTGCTAGACATTTTATTTGTGTTTCTGCAAAAACACCTGGTTTGTTTTAATATTCTGCCTCTGACAAGCTCCTTCATAAATATTTCCACTTTGGAGAATAAAAAAAAACTAAGCTCTTAATTAAACTGTCATTGATGTTTTCTGGCAATTAAAGCATTGAAATAAATGACAGCGTTTAACAAAATGTGCACATTTTTTATAGAGATGATCACTGCTGATGTTCGTGAGGTAAAGTGAGGGATGGTAGTGTCTTCATACTGCTCAAAAGAAAGACTTTTTAATCACTGCACTCTGAAGATTATTAGTTAAAAACTGCTGATGGAAAAGAGAAAAAGAGTAGAGGAGGCAAGGGATTCACTGCCACTCTGTGTTGTGAATGCCCAAGCAGTTCCGAGTAGCAAAATGCTGCCTTGTATTACTCAGTAGACCCTTCCCCGCTTGACCTTTGATATTTTCAAAACTGGAATCCTGGTTCTTTGCATGGTTAATTCTAATGTATTTTAGAATTTGATTTTTTTTAAGATCTACAAGAAATATGGTGAAGTTCAGTTTAATGGGGAATATTATTTCAGCACTGAAGTTCTCATCTATCAGTAAAAAAATTTCTTCACATAAAGACCCAAGAATTTAAGAAAAAAAAACAAGTGTCTTAGAAAAAACAATATTTTCATAGCATAATATTTGTACACTGAAATTACTGAGCTGGAAAGAGTGGTTTTGAGGGGGAGTAGCAGTCAGATAAAAGTCTATGTGAAAAGGTACAAGGTAACCTTCTCAGAGCAACTCAAAGACATCTCTTAGGAGCAGGAGCAGTAATGCTTGTATAAATTAAAAACAAGATTTCACATTCATTTAAATATATTCTATTTCTGAAATGTACATAAGAGTTCTATAGGGTTTAATTAGTTGTGAATAATTTAACTTTCTGTTTGATAAAGAAGAAAGCAGTTGCAGCATACACTTATTATCAGGAAAACGTACAGAGAAACAACTAAATGATCCTGCTTCACTAGGAAACCTTACTTCTTCCAGCAACAAGAAACTGCTGCATTTTAGTACAAACAGCAGGGAGACGGACTGCAACTGCACTGCAGATGGGAGGTGCTGGAAGTTTGCATTTAGTTTGCATGTTGAAAATTGTCTAGCTATATTATAACCAAAAAGAGAAAGAATACACACATACATCCTCAAGCCAAGTACTACTGAGACAATCCATCATAAAGCAGATTAGAAACCTTTAACCTTATGTTCCAGCCAATCTAAATATTTCCTAAGGCCATTTTATGTTGCTTTGTTTTATTCAATGGCAAGGTAATTAACAGCAAGGACAGGTACACATATGATCCTTTTTCTAATTCGTATGCTGCCCTAGAGATCGTTGCCATAAACACCTCCTCTGAAGTATTAAGTGCCTTTGCCTCCTGTGGAGATATGGAGCATTCAAATTCTGTGAGTGGTGGCAGGCACTCCCCAGTATCTGTCTCCTAGGGGCAGCAGTGTGACCCTAGAACTGCAATCATATTCCCAGTCTCCTCTGTGTACTTGGTAACTAGCAGTTATTTTCATTACTCTGCATTTGTTTGGAGAAGGGGAAAGGCAGTGCTTTGAATGCAAAAGAACATACATGAAGGTAAATCAAGTTTCTATTACAGTTAGACCAACCTTAATCCATTAGGAATACCATCCAGACTGTGTGTAGATACCTAATGAAGTGGTGCAGCCAGAGGCAGTTTTGGTCAGTTGAGACAAATCTCACTGTGATGTCTTGAAATATTACAGCTGGCCAGTGCTACACAGCTCAGTCCTGAAATCTTATTTTGGTTCATAATAAGCCTGCTTCTTCTCCTTGCTGCCCTGATTGCTTGACAACTAGGGTGTGCAAGGTGAGTAGCAACCGAGGCCCTGTAATCTCCCTTTCACCTACCAGGGAAATTCTTCTAGCTCCGTAAGGGCAGAGACTATGATCTGGATGGGGCAGTTGCTCTGTATAACAACACAGTCCAGACTGAAGGTAAATTAATAATGAGTTTTAATCTAAAAATCATAAAACAATCTTTTCTTTTTCTAGTAGAATTTGAAATTAAAGAAAAAAACCTCCAACTGCATAAGCCCTACACACTCTCTTCCCACGATGCTAAAGGAGAGCATTCTCTTCTGCAAAATGGCTTTTTATATCTTCTCTTTTCCATCAGGCAACTTCTGGTTTAAATGCAGTGTCAGACAATATTTGCAAGCCAAAATCACAAGGTTATACTATCTCATCTTCTTCCATCCTAAACTCAGGTCATATTTTCAGGACATTTCTGAAGGAACAAGAGTGTCTTAGGAGACCACAACTGAATGTGTTCCAGCAGCGGGACTAATTAAGGCTGTTGCTGATCTAGGTAGAATATCCACAGACTACTGAAAATGTATTTTCTCTAAATGTTTCAATGAAAACATCCAAGTAATTCTTTGGGAGCCCATGAAGTCACAATGATGTAAGGAAGGAATATATCCCACACTGAGTTAGAAGTTAATGTTTCTTGTTAACATTCAAGGAACAGTCCTCCTCGTCTGACCTTCACTCATTCTCACTGATTTGTTCCAACATGCATAGTTCTACTTCCTTTGTTACAAAAAAGAAAAGGGAAAAAAAAAAAAGAAACTTGAAAAGGCAACAATCTCCAGTTTTGTTTTCATGTGAAATCCTTGCTTGCCACTAGTTCCTACTGGCTGCTTTTCATGATTCCAGCATGGTGCGCTAATGTTCATCTTTGAAACAAAAGTTATTTACATCGTTTTAGGATTTAAGTGGCGTTCAGCTGAGGCAGGGCAAAGGTTAAAGTAATCTTTCAAAGCCCTTTTTAAAGATTAGATATTCGTTTTCTATTCCTGTTCTGCAGATAACCACAGCACAGAGTGACGGAAAAAAACTAGCACATGCTTGGCTGAACTCCTCATTAATAAGGACACTGCTATCTGGATGATCTTGCTGCCTTTCTCTCTCATGCTGAGAGGGAGGGACACCACAACAGACATGAAAAGATAAAATACTCCAACAGTTCATAAAGCATAACAGCTTTTTTTGTTAATCAGTAACTGTCACTGGGCTATATATCTATTAGGTTTACATCCAGGACTGGCAGGAGCCTTGCTGTTAAGATACAGGCTTAAGACTGAAGACGGAAATGTCTTCCAGACCCATCACAGACTGCCTATGTGATGCCAGGTGAAATATTTAATGAGTGTGCTTCATTTAGCCCATTGTTCTTAAAAAGCTTCCCACTTCTTAACCATCTTAGATATTTCAAATTGCAGGATGGGAACATCTCACTGTCAGTTTATACGGTAACAGACATAACAGTCTTCTGATCATCATGTAAGTGCTACCTTCATAAAACTAATCATATTGTACACGCTGCACACAATTAGGTCAGGGAGCTGCTCAGGGTTTTGTAGTTCAAAATTTAATGTTCATCACAGAACTAGATCTTTTAGCATATAAAACAATAACCAGATTTTCTAAGACGAGGAACAGAAAACATATTCCGTTGAGTATTAAAAGCCAGAGAAGTTATCACATCCAAAGAGAGTACAAGACTGAAATGACAGCCTGGGCCAGGAGCTAGAAACATACCTTAATCTGGAGTTACTTCTAGTCCTGCATGACAGAAAGCAGTTCATAAACAATTTTAATCATTTAAGGTGTTCATATATCTCATTTTTGCTCTGCCTTAGTTATCTATGAACCTTCCCAACACACAGACTGGAGGCAAAAAACAAGCTAACAACTGTGCGCAGCTCAGATATTCTAAGAATAGAGACCACGTGGCTGCCCAAAGAAGTTGGCAGTCCATTAAAATTGGAAACAAAATGCATTGTCTGAGAGGAAAAAAAGCAACATAAAATGGAAGTCATGGAAGTTTGTCCTCCACTAGCTGTTATGAAACAGAGTTAACAGCCCATGCTGTCTTAAGTGAGGCATTATCATGTACTGCATTGCATGGGCTATAATTTCAAAAATATGATTTTGAAATAATGTATTAGGCACTAAGTACCTAGTAATTCCAGGGGGTAGGAAATATTTTCAGTCTTCCCACCATTCTACATGGTTCTTCCCCTTGCTAGGCAGCACAGGATGCGTAGGAGTTAGTGATCCCCAAACAAATGTTTGCTTTTAATTAAATCCTTCCTCTACACCTTGTTCAGGACCTGGCAGGATGAGGCCCTCAAAAATGCATGTGCAAGTCATGCAGTGAGGAATTGGGATTTATACCACACAGCAGAGGGGATAAATCAAGTTCATAAAACATGTTATTTCCAGCTGTGGTGTTATACATGCTGCTTTTGAGAAGCAGCAGGAGCTTTCCTTTCCCCATACAGCTGCTTTCAATATGCAACAAAATAGTTTAAAAGCCTGAGAAGTCACTAAGGATATTTTAAGAAACTACCACAGTAAAGATTTTTTTTTTTTTTTTAAGTGAGGAGACTGGAAGAGGAGAATCAGGCAATAAAGATGTCGCCTTGTTAGGTATGAGAAGCTGCCACAAATGTTCTTTGTTAGTCTTGTCACCAAGAAATACTCAGAGTAACCTCTGGTATTCCAGAGTAAATTTATCTTATCTTTGCTACAGCTTTTCCTTCTGGAGAATTGTTTCCTGACATTAAAATCTCAGTATGATGACAGCGAGTTCCAGTCATACTGGGTGCATTAACAGACCCTTACCGTCCAAGCCATGCTCTTCTTCCAGCAGAGGTGACAGGAACTACTGTACACCTTCAGAGAAGACCACCTTTTTAGTTCTGCTGATGAATTCAGTTTTATCTAGTTTCCACTAGCTGAGCTGGATGGGGAAAACATCCTGCCTCAAGGATGCCTCTGTGTTGAGAAAGCAGATGAATCTTCTCAGCTGGCAATTTCCCTGTTACTTGCAGTAGCATCCCTCTCATTCTTTGTGCAGAGGTTTTCTAACACACAGGACCTAGAAAACACCCTGGACAATGGCTTTCTTACATTTGTCCGTTTTACCACAGAAGAAGACCCAGAAGAACTGCTTTCATGTTGCAAGCCACCAGTCTGCGCTCAGAGGAACTTAATCAGGTTCAGATAGGACTAAGCAGACAAACTCATCCACTCTCATCGTAACAAGGACCAGACCCAGATATCCAAAACAAAAGGAATTTCCTGTACTCTGTACTAAACCAGGAGGTGCTGACTAAAGATCTCAGAGTCACAGGTCCAGGTGGGAGTTCTTCTAAAACAGTAAGACCTCTTAAGAGCCTGATGAGCTCCTAGATCAGCTTTATTATCTTTGCAATCATCTGCTCTTTTCATCTAAATATGATTTGTTTAAATAAACAACCAGCATGGCTTCAAGTGTCATTTCACCCATTACATGTGCAGCGAGACAGCTGAAGAGGCAGGAAAGAGAATAATAGAAAACTGATGAGGAGAGAAGAAAATAATAAATAAAACAAACAAAAAAAAAAAGAATGAGCACCCTTAGGGTTATAGTGAGCATCCAGCTGAAAGGTCTGTGGGTACAGAAAATATTATTTACATTGAACTATGAATTTCATAAGTAATATTATATAAGCCTTCCAGCTTTAACAATTAAAGAGAAAAGTAATTATAAGAATTATCCAAATGTTAAATGTTTTGAAAATAACTGAAATATTTCTCTCTCCCTAGTGGAATGTTTAGCACGACAAAAAGAACAAATTTCTAAAAATGGGTAGGGGGGTTTTATCACTCATTTAAAATGCAAATATTTAAAAAGGCTTCTTTTAATATATATGATAATGAGCTTATAGATGAAACACAAACCACAGGCCAAGTAAGCAGATGTCTTGTCAACAAGGTCTAGAATTTAGAATCATTAGGGCTCGTTTAAGAAACATACTTACTCTGACATAAAACTGAAGCATATTATAATATTTCAAATTCACACTGCTCTGTGTGACTTTTTTTCCTCATTAAAATGAAGAATGACATAGCCAGAGAGAGCCCTATCTTTCCTGCTTTGTATTTGTAGTTCAAAAGATGTCTCTAGTAAATTGTCCCAGAGAGACAAAATATTAAGCACCTGAGTGCTGTTGTGTGTGCAATTAATTTCACAGCCTTTGGAAGTTTTTAATGTGTTGTGGTGACCAGTGAAATAATAATTAGTTGCTGCTCATTGTTCCCATCTTACTTGATCTCTCTTTTCTGCAACCTGTCAAATCCTGTTTAACGCTGCGTGTTTTTGAAGGTGTTAATTCCTTTACATTGTACAGCTTTTGTGATGAAATTCCTGAACCTCTTGTTCACCCTTCAACTTTGAAAAGCAAGAAATCAGACTTTGCTTATTTACATTGAACTATGAATTTCATAAGTAATATTATACAGTTGTATATTATACAAGCTTTCCTGCTTTAACAATTAAAAAGTAATTATAAGAATTATCTCAGAAAGACAAAATATTAAGCATCTGAGTAAAGAAACTCAATGAACAATAACAGACACTTACTGAAACTACAGCCAGTAAACAACATATATGATCATTAAGCAAATAGCATAAAAATGAGGTCTAGTTTTTGAGGGTTTTTTGGGGCACACTTGCATAGTTCCAAAGGTAAATCCCATCCTTTGACTCTATGAAGAATTTTCTCTAAAACACCAGCACTCACATGGAATATGTTCCTTATGACTAAATAGTGTTGATAAGTCTGTAATGTCCTGAAAAACAAAGAGGGGAAAAAAAAAGGCCATGGTTATTTGTTATAAAATCTCAGGAAAACCATAATTAAAGAATATTGTAAACACCACCACTGGTATAAACAGAGGAATGTGCAATATGAAGTCAGCTTTCAACACAGAGACTGTGATACTAAATTTACCCCAGTAGGCATAAGTTTTTTATTTCTGATCGTGCCTGACTGATAACTTGGATTTTAAGGATAACTTCGAGATAAAACTATTCAAATAATTAAGCAGGAATCCTCAGCACAAAAGTTTGATGTTACATGTGGAAGATCTGAAAGTGAGCATATGTTCATCCCAAGAGACCCAGGAATGTTTGTAAGACAGAGCATATGGCCATCAGCACTTATAATCAACCTGTAGCCTCAGCAAAGACCCTATTACATTGTGCACCACACAGGGAAGTCAGAGAACTCAGAATCCTTATATCAGGTGGGACTCATGGACAAGGCAGATACAAAAGAGTGCTGCAAATACCACGTAATACACAGGAAGGAAGGTAATCAAGGCAGACACAAAAGCAGAAGTGGCATATTATTTACATTCAATCCTGATTTTAGCATCCCAATTCCTCTCTCAAGGTTCATTTCCATCCATCTCTAGGACTTAATAGCAAGATTGAGGTAAAGGAATTCGCAGCAAGACAGGTTTAAAGTCCTTTTTGTGCCATTGGAGTAGCACAAGGACAAGAACAATAATCTCAGTTCTTGTATTTTAAAGCCGCAATTTAAACCATTTGAAATATAAACAATTAAGTACAAGTTTATTTATAAAATGATGTTGCAGTCAATAAGAATGAGAACAATAAGTATTCTGGAAATCTCAGCTGCATGACTATGCTGAATATTGGGAGAGGTTTTTTAGGGCAAGAGAAAACAAAATTTCTTGTGTTTTTGAAGTTGAAAACAAGCAAAAATAAATTGACAAAGTGTATAAAAGAAATTATTTTTTTAAAACTTGCAGAAAACAGCAAAACCTACAGTTATATAGGTTTATTCTAAAATTCATCAGTCATCACAGTCTCATGCTTCCATTCCTTTAAACAAGGACTCTGCCTTTATCTGCCTGCATCAAATTCTATGCATTTAGAAAAAGATCGAGTACAATGTGAAATGTTTCCCAGCGCTTTTTGTTGTCCAGAGCCAAGAAACAATTGTTAATGTTCACATGTTTGGTTAATCTTACTGGGAAAAGTCCTGGTTTTCTAAGGTTTTATTTCTTCTGTAACTGTAACACATTCCTCTGAAATTTTCAGTCGAGATTCTATGGTTTCCTAACAGAAAAATGCTTAGTTGCATGGGAATTGTAACTGTTCAGCACAAGAAAAAAGAAATCACATTCCAATAAGAATTCCCACGTGTAACTTCAGTATGAACTTTTCAATTAAAGAGGCAGAAATGTAATAAGAGAGCATTCCATGTTTACACAAGGGTAGGAAGTGAAATTAATTCTTGTATTGGGCTTCCCACAGACTGAAGAAAGTAGTTTCATTTTAGCACTTCACAACATATCCATTTCCAGCACTTCACACACTATACCCTAGGAGAAGAATAACTAACATCACACCATCTCAGGCTTAAAGCGTGAATTCAGCTTTTTCAGGGGAACACTCAGCAGGAACATACAAAGAATCTACAATCTGATGGTAAGATTATACACTGAGGAGCAGGGTTGTAAAGAGCTAGGCATTTATGTTATGATAGTAACTCAGACTGTCCTTGTCCAACTGATATGTTCTGCCTTTCAACATTGTACCATAGACACATATAGAAGTTACATCTACACATGTTTTCCAGCACTGGGAGCTGTGAAGTCTCAGGCAGCCCAGCAGCTTTTCTTTTTTTTTTTTACCTTCTGCTGAATACAGGATACAGTTTTAAATCTTTCACATACAGAGTTTGCCATTGCTTTTTTTTCTCGAAGGAGCAAATGAAAACATTGGCACAGATGTAAAATCTAATACACTTGGCCTTTCCACTGATAGAAGACGACAGGTCAACCACTTCCATAAAAGATACTGCTCTCTCTGCCATGTGTGCTTTTTGGTCCAGTTAAGCACACTTAGTAGAGTCAGCACACATACTGTAGAGTCAGCAGGCGCATGTACCATGGAAGGAACAGAAGATCTCCACGACCTCTGAAGGTCAGGATGGATTTATACACTGTATTATTTATTATAGGGTAGAAAAGCACTATGTGTGGTGTCACAGCAAAGAGGACAAAGTGTAGGGAAGTCTGGATTCATACAGCCTATTTCTAACAGACGTTGCTTTACTTTCCTGCAGTATTCAATGAACTCTCAGAAATAATAGAGCAATAGTAATGAGGAAAAAAAATCACATCTTTTGTTAAGAGCAAAGCAGTGCTCTCAAGGCACTTTATGAACACTGAGTTACTTTCCCACCAATCCCTTTTCTACTTTGATTCAAAAAAATTATCCTTTGTTTGTGAATTTGAAATACTAAAGCACTTAATTACCTGGCATTAAGTTTAATTGCTAGATATGGAACCATTTTATTGCTACAGAGCTCAGCAAGTGTGACATTACATGTAATAGCAAAAGGACAGCTGGTTTGAGAAATAGTCCATGTTGCTTTGCCTATACTAAAGGTTTTGTATGCCTCCTTCATGATGTATATTAACATATCTTATAAAAAACCTCCTGGAACACACAGAAGAGTCATTAACCATCAGATGGGAAAAAAATTAGTATTAACTTCAGAGGACTCACACAACATAAATCCTCACCAATGCTTCCCATTCACCCGAAGTTCATATTAAAATCACAACATTTTTCAACCTTAAGATAGTAAAAGTTGCACATCTGCCATAAGTCCACACAATGACAAGACTGAGATTTTCAAGGGAAAGGGAAAACCAGTCTGAAATTCAGCCTGAAATGAGCTTGGTCCTGTTATATATAAGGAAAAAAGAAAATGGGAGAGCTTGGGCTACAATAGAAAATAAATGTCCTAGAACCTTTTCCTAAATTATTTTCTCAGTTGCTGTGAGGCGCTTGATCTAGTCCCATTGTTCCATTTTGGTGCTCATCACAAATTATGATGATAGTTATAGCTAGGATTTTCTGAGGAATACAATGTTACGGTAAAAACTGAAATCCATTTCAACTGGAGATTGTTTGTGTTCATGTCGGATCGTAAGATCTTTGTTTCCCTTTTTGACTGAACAGACTGAAATGATGCTGTACAGTGGTGCAGCAGCTTCTACGCTTAGAAGTACATGACACAACACAAATGTAGGTCATTATATAAGTGAAATGCAATTTTATGCCTAAGTTCACATAAGCCTAGGTTATTATGAAGAACCTGATACTCAGGTCTCTTCCATACCAGTCTGTTGCCTTAATTATAAACTCTGTAACTTGTAAAAACCCATCAGCTTAATAGGTGAAAAACAGAGAAACCTACATTATTTTGTTGTATCTGTATAGGAAAAAAAAAGTTCCCTATGGACTGTACTGCTAATGGAAATAGAAAGTGAGTTCCATTCCAGTTTTAACCTCATCAAAAAAAACCCAAAAAACAAAACCTCAATAAAACCCAACAGCTAAAACAGTTCGATTGCTGACACACCAAAAGGACAGCAGCAAAATCTTGAACTTGAGTTGAAATTTAAATTGTACATCAAGCTTGAATAATACTTATGAAATGCTGAATGTCACTTTATCTGTTTTTTTCATTGGAGATAGAAAGACAGTACAAAAGTTTATATGTATATTATATGTAAGTAAGTATTTAACCATTGAAAGGGACTATGTAAAGGAAGTTTTCTCACAGACCAGGTATAGTATTCTGAATAGATGGGATTGGAAATGGCTCATTACAATTAGATTTCATGAGGAATTAACTTCATATGATATCTGAAGATTAACTACTTTCTTTACTAGATTAATTACTTCTTTTACACGTTTTTTTCACTAGCTAGTCCATTATTAATATTTACACAGCAGTGACAATTATTAGCATTAGAAATTACCCTGATGGGCCCTCCACAAGCAAGAGAAACCCAGTCTCTAGAAAGTGGTAACAAATGTCAAATAATAATGTCAAGTAACAGGAGCTACTTTCTTCTGTATTTGTAAATACACCAGAACTGTTTTCTCAACACTGTTTCTGAAGATAATTCAGAGGAGTATCTATTATCCACAAATTAAGGATTTAGTCTTGAATTTTACACATCATTCACATAATAAACAATGGAAACAGATAGGCCAGAGGAGGCTTCATCCAAAGATGAAACACTCTTGAAATGCACATCCCTCTCCACTGACCCTAAACACAGTCTAGAGTACTGCTTTAGTATTTTAGACTAGTACTCTAGGCTAAAGTTAGATGAGACAATACACTAAACATGATCTCCTGAACAGTGGCTTCTGTAGCTAATCAGGTAAATCACTGTGTGACATTGCTTTCCAAGCCCTGTAATCACTTCCCAACATGTATGCAATGCCTTCAGCAGATCTGTAGTATGAGATGTGTCAGAATACATTCTCAGATCACACAGAAAAATGTCTTCAGCTGCAATCAGTGAGAAAATTGGGTCCTGTGCCATGATGAGTAAACTAGGGCTCTCATTTCTCATTTTACCCATAGCCTTCCCTTGTTTATGTAGACTTATTCACAGACTTAAGTTTCTGTTCTATTCAGGACTTTTCAGTACAGCACTGACAGCATTCAAAAAGCTTTAGTTTACATCACATTTCTGTACTCTCATTTGCCTCTCTGGCCCCACTAAACCTGTTGGAATAACCAAATTCCCAGATTCTTCAGAAGTGTGTAGATATCTTGGGGACTTAATCCTGTATATCTTCAACTGACTTTTAGACGATACGGAGCAGCCATTCCCTTGAAAAAAATCAGAGACATTTTCCAAATTGACATCACAAGCACGAAAATATTGTCTGTACTAGTGGAGAATGAAGTTCTCTGCTCACACAAAGCTATTGAATCTATCACATCCTTCTCTCAATTATATCCAGTCAATTTACATCTTATTGCCATTAAAAAAAAAAAGTCTCAACCCTTCATAAAAGCCAACAGTTCTACTCGTTTCACTCATGAACATAAATGACTCATGAAACACAGAGATAAAATTGTGCTCTAGATCAAGATGTGTATTTAATTTTGTGGATTCTAAATAGCAAAAACCAGCAATGCTGGGTAGAAGATTGGAAGAATAGAGGGAGGGAAGAAAAGAAAACAAGAGAAAGGCAAACCAGTAGGGCAATGAAAATGACAGCAATGATCTATTCTATAGTTACATGCACAATTCTATAGTTACATGGTTTACCAGTCATGCACAACTATTCCTTGAAGAAGGCAGTGAAGAGTAACCTGATATTTACCTGGTAATTCAAGAACACATATAAACAATAACATTTAAAACTGCCTGTTCCTACAAGTGAATTAACTTGTTTTCACTCTTCAACAGTGTTTCTGGAAGGCTGGCAATAATGCAGTATACTAAATGAATACATTTAATGTTAGACTAGGCTTAACTTTAATATGTATCAGCTTAAATTTACTTGGTGGAGAGAATCATCATGCAATGTGATTTTCCTTATCAAGTCAGTTCTTGAGGGAATCATTAAAAATGATAGTGAGAGAGAACGAGCAGTACATATAGGATCATCACAGACAACTGTTTGGGAACATTTCTAGAAAGGAGCTCCAACTTGTGAAACCAACACTAGCAGAAAAACTATGAACAATCTATCAGGGAACAAAGTCCAATATTTTAAGGTTACTAGACATTGCTTTAGAATGAAAGCTTTTACTATATTTGGCATACAATAGCACAATAATTGACAAACTGTCCTTCACTGAGGAATTCTAAGAACAAAAAGCTGTATCTGATGAATTAATGTGATATGGCTACCAGCATGACTATCAAGGTTAAGGTCTGAAGGAGTCCTTAATATTCTTCCTAAATAGTTGGTTCTTGTTTTTCAGATGAAAAGTGTGGCTAGCTAAGGAAAAACTGAAGGTGACGATGTACAGTGGAGATATCCTTCAGGAAAATGCTGACAGCTAACAATAACAGAGCCATGAAAAGATATAAATGGCTGTACTTATTGCTAATGTCTTAATCCAGTCTCAAAGAAAAAGATATATATTTTTTCTTTTTCAATGTACTACTACAAAGCATAATATTTACTATTGCTAGAGAAAGAATTCCATTCTGAGGAACATTTGAGAATGTAAAATTAAAAGAGAAATAATAATTCAAGAGTAATTCAAATTTGATTTGGGAATAGACTATTTTATTTCCTTATAAAACTGGACCTCAGAGAATCCTAGTACACATGTGCCAAGAGCCCTGGGATGACCAAACTATGGTTTGAGGATTTACCTCAGACCAAAGTAAGCGAGGACTGGAATACCTGGATCGGGTAATGACTTGCATGAGACTTGGTCTTCTGAATCTATTTTCCATAATGTGCAGCCTTATACATCTCATTGGACTCTGTCCAGTAAAGTTGCCGCAGAAGCAGAGCCCAGCATCAGGTAAACTCTGAGGAAATCAAGAAGCCTGATAACCAAAAACTTTATAGTCTGGTCAGAAAATATTTGATATTTGTTTTCATCAAAATGGATAGAATTCTGTAAAATATCTTGATTTTTGTGAGGAAGAAAAAGCCCTCAATGATATTAAAATGACTACAAGTCAAGTTGTGGCATCCCTGCCTCGAAGAAAAGACAAGATATTTTTGCATCATTATTGGTAATACTGAGATACAGTTGTATTCATCCCTTTTCAAAATAGCTGAGGATGAACTAGAACTGGTGAAAAAATGTTCTATAGGTTGATAGGAACACAAACCTCAGCTTACAAGAAAAAACTATGATCTTAGCTTGTTGAGCTTACCAGGATGAAGGCTGAAGGGTAATGTAATTGCCTTCTATAAAAAAATCCCAGGAGAGTAAGTATTATGGAGACAAAAGAACAATTTAAACAAAAGGACAATGTTGGCTTAACAGCAAACTGGTAAAATATTTAGGATGAAAATTAAAGAGGAGTGTCTAGAAGGAACATTCAGAATAACCAATATCAGCAATTGGAGGCAAGCTAGCTGCCTATAAATCTGTGTGAAAAAAATTATGTCTTAGACTTTCATTTCAACAATTACTGGAATTTTTAGCCATGCTTCATAGCTTCACAAACCTGAAGTGCTACTTTTAATGAAAAGCCTTACAGACTTTGAAACTCTCTTACCCCATATAACTCAGTTAAAACCATTAAAAATATTTTTTTCTTTTCCCCAAGTTGCAGTTTTTGATGAATAAATGATAAATTATCATGGAAAGGAGCATATAGGCCTGTCATGGTTTGACATGACAGCCTTTTCTGGTAAGGGGGATGGAGCTGTAAAGATGGCGCCTGTAAGAAATTGTTTGCAACTCTCCCCAGCTCTGAGCCAGACCCACTTCTGGGGCTGAGCCAATTAGATGCCTCCATGATCACTTTTTAAGAAGAAGCCAGAAGAGAAGGTTGCTTTCCTCCATCTTCTTCCTGCTTCTTCCTTCTTCTGCCTTTCTTCTTCTTCTTCTGGCTGGTGGTGGTGCAAGGAGTAGGAACAGTGAGAGAAACAACCATGTGGACTCCAAGATCAGTGATGAAAGAGAGGAGGAGGTGTATCAGAGCAGAGACTCCCCTGCATTCTATGGAGAGAATTGGTGAAGCTGAGATTTATTTCTATGTCTTTAAGGACTCCGCATCAGCAGCAGAGATTCGTTTTGATAGGGCTGACCCTGGACCAGGGGCAGCGATTCACTTCACTGCAGACCCCGAGCCAGGGGCAGTGATTT
>WBNH01006700.1:0-102681 GCA_013401255.1 Urocolius indicus | reverse complement strand
TCTTGTAGAATAAACTTTCCTACTTTCCTCTCTAAGTCAAGTACTGGAGTTTGTTTTGCCCGGAACTGTAATTGTCAGTGAGCCCTCCCTGTTCTTGTCTTAATCCACAACAACCTTGCTTATCTTTTTACTCCCATTTCACTGGGGCCTCCACCATCCTAAAGAGGGTGGGGGTGAATGGGGGCACCGAGCGAGAGACTGTCGTGGTGCTGCTGTGCTAGGTGGGCCAAACCACGACAATACCTATAAACCAGGCAAACTGGCTTCAATACAACTTAAAGATCTTTTTCCTTGGTGAACTCAAAAAAAACCCCTACTACAGACAATAATCTGTCTGGACTTCATGTGCTATACAGAGGTAAAATTAAAAATGGAATGTCTCAGAGAACAGAAAAAAAAAATGACCCTGTCTATTTACACAACTTACATAGCAGAATAAATTTACAGGCACTTATTTAATAATACCCCAAATTCCAGTTGAAGATATGCATTTTTTCAGATTTCTGAAGTACCATATTTTTAAATTATTCTTTTTTTTTGTGTATGAGTTCTGTCCTTGGTGAGTGAAAATTGTTTCCTGCATTAAATACCAGCTAACACCCTTACATTTCAAGGTGAATGTGACTGATTTCAAAACTGCATTCATCTTGTCCTTTAGCATAATACAGAGTACATGGTTTAACAAAAGAAAGACCTAACTTACATATCAGTCCTTATAACCTCCCAGTATGATTCAGAGCCATCCATCACCAGGGAGGCAGGGGAGGGAAAAGATTCTAGTTAATATTTAAATCCACATCCTCTCCTCCCTTCCTTGTCACCTACATTTGAGGTGGGGAAAGTATAGTCAGGCACCTCTGAATAGATAACTAAAGAAATTGCTTCTAGAATATCTTACTCCTAGCTTGATCCAGAGTCTCCTTTTAAATTCAGGTAACCAACAATTTTAGCACACTTTGTTGAACAATATGGTATCTGACGAGATGACAACATGCATGTGGCTGCAGGGCTAGACCTCAGCAGGTCATGCTTGGAGAAGACAGAGCAGCCAAATGCTTTATAGAATCATAGAATCTTTAAGGTTCTAAAAGACCTTTAAGACCATTGAGTCCAAACACTAAACTAAGCCAAGCTCATCACTAAACTAAACCATATCCCTTAGTACTTCATCTATATGTCTTTTTAATATCTCTAGGGATAGTGACTCCACCACCACCCTGGGCAGCCTGTTCAAATGTTGAATAACCCTCTCAGTGAACAGGTTTTTCCTAATGTCCAATCTAAACATCCCCTGGCACAACTTAAATGCTTTTCCTCTTGCTCTATAATTTTTTACTGGAGAGATCAACTCCCACCTCACTACAACTCCTTTCAGGGAGTTGTAGAGAGCGATCATATTTCCCTTCAGCCTCCTCTTCTCCAGGCTAAACATCCCCAGCTTCCTCAGCTGCTACTCGTAAGACTGGTTCTCTAGACCCTTCACCAGCTTTGTTACCTGTCACTGGACATGCTCCGGCACTTCCGTGTCCTTCTTGTAGTGAGGGGCCCAGAATTGAACACAGAATTCGAGATGTGACCTCACCAGCATTGAGGACAATCACCTCCTTGATCCTGCTGGCCACAATATTCTTTACACAGGTACATTCAAGCCACGGGCAGCCAGTTTCTCCAGGAGGATGCTGTGGGACACAGTGTTGAAAGCCTTACTAAAGTCCAGGAAGGCCACAAGACCACATCCACAGCCTTTCCCTCATTCACTAGACACATCATCTTGTCATAGAAGGAGATGAGATTGGTCAAACAGGACCTGCCCTTCATAAAGCCACGATGGCTAGGCCTGAATCCTTGTGTTTCCTGTATATGCCTCAGGATGACAGTCAGGATAACCTGTTCCATAATCTTCCCCAGCACTGAGGTCAGGCTGACAGGCCTGTAGTTCCCAGGACCCTCCTTCTGACTGTTCTTGTAGATGGATGTCACATTAGCCATAATCCAGTGCTCTGCGATCTGAAACAGGCTGCTAAGCGAATGACAGAATATTTGCCTTTAATGATTTTTAAAGTGGCTGCCTTTGGGGAAGATCTGCCACCACTCTTCACCTAGCACCAGTGAGCGACCAGAGCTCTTCTTCCACCTTCAAAAATAGCTGACTCACTTGACTTGGGATGTCCATTTCTGTAGCCAGCCCAGCATCCACAGCAGTGGTAGTAAAGCTCCATTTTACACTCTACTAAGAACCTTTAAAGATCTATTCCCTCCTGCTGTGAACTTTCCATTATAAAAATGACCAGGTGAGATGATTTGAAGGGTATATTCCATTGTATTTTAACATCCATCAAACTTCCAGGGAATTATTTGCTTTCCACTTATTAGTGTTAATATTAGTTTTATTCATTTAATCCTGCAAAATGCTTACACTCCTGTGAAAATTATTCTGTCACAAGGCCAGTACACAGAGTAAGACACCTAGGGGAACAAAGCTGGCTCAGCTGAGGTCATTTTTCCTCTGAAATAGTTGTAATCCAGGTAATAAAATATTCTGGGCCACACTGACTGATGCATAAAGAATATGGTAATAATCTCTCCAATAATGTCCTCTGTCATATTTAAAAGTATAGGTATTTGGATTAACCTTTGATTTAGGTTGATCTCTTGTGGTTGAGCTAAAGAAGTGCAGGAAAGGCTAATTATCCTCCCAACTCTTTCCCCCAACCAAAAATTCAAAAGTGTGAATTTGAGCTATTTACCATGACGGTAAGAAGTATACACATAAGATACACAACCAAGTATTTTCTGGGTGGCATTGTAATTACAGAAGACAGATCTAGCTTTCAGAGGGATTTGATGCAGAGTTATTTTGTATTCCAATTGTGATACCTGAGTGCCATCCAAAATGCAACTAAGCTGAAAGAGACTGAAAAACAAAAGCATCTCCTTTGTCCCAAGTGATTTCAACTTCGTTAGTTTTGGCAGCTTTTCAAAGATCAAAAAAAAATATTTGTTTTATCTCTCCCTTCTTTCCACTTAAGGTCAATGATTAAAAACAGGATCAGCTCAGTGACTACACCTACACTTCACAGTCTGTTGGATAAATCTACTAAGTACCATTTTGACAGCTGTAGAAAAAAAAATAAATAAAAAGATATGAAGACTTTTTATAATAGCTTTACAGAATGGATAAGATTGTTGCTTTCTCAGATAGTTAAAACCCTGGGCCATGAGACAAAACAATTCTCTTCTAATCATCTCTCTGCAATAGACCTACTTGTTGTCAGCCAGCAAGTCATTCAGACTAAGAATTTCAGTCCCAAACTTGACACACAAACTAAATTCGATCCCCAGTAAGTAAAACCATCTGCAGAACCACTTGGGATCAATAGGTTTCCCTGGTGTCATGAATGTATGGAAGTATGAAAAAAGGATTCTTCATGAAATGAGCAACCAGTCTTGTCTAAAAAATTGCGTCTGACATGACTTGTCCTGCCATTACTTATGGTGTGTTTTTAAGAATCCAGACAGATACATCAGTCCTTGAAATATACTGGATTTTAAATTCCTCTCTGCATTATTGTTGCTAAAAAACAAAACAAAACAAAAAAAACCAAACCAACCAAACAAAAAACCCTAAATTCTAAAGATGTATGTTTAGATATAATGTAAAGCTTGAAAAGGATATTCACCTGCTTCAAATCCTATTTGCATAGTTCTCTATAAACACTTAAGCAGATAGCACTCTGGACGGGGAAAAACATCCTATTATCAACAGATTTATGGATTAGACTGAATCATCTAAGATTAAAAAGAAACAAAAACAAAAATGAAAAAGAACTTTCCCTCTGCTCTGGTAATGGATTCATTCCATTTAGAAAATCTTCTTCAAAGGACACATGATCTTTCTTTCAAGGGAAAAAAAAATAATTCATAACAAAGCAGGACAGCAATGGGAAATGCTGTCCAGGAGGATCTTGGAGTGGTAAAGTTTCAGTGAGTTTCTACAGACCTTTTCAATGTTTCAGAGGAAAAAAACATGGTTCCTTGTTCAAATATCTTGTTCAAAATAATGACCAATTCATTCAGACTTACTAGGATTTCAAATATTCATCTCAGACCATTATCACCTTCTGATAGAGAACCAATGTCTGTTTAATAAAATGAGGGTTTTGGTCTGATAGAATTAAAAGTACTGAATTTTCAGCTCCTGGTTACACAGTAAAGAGTAAAATCGTGAGTCTGATGAACAAAGGTATTTCTAAGCCATCTTTACTTCTTCTCATTAGGCTGGCTGAAAACTAAACTTATACCACTATGATGATAAGGTTAGAATAGTTGGAAATGTGTCTTTAAACAATTCTGGTTCAAGCCACTGAAAGTGTCCATATTGAAACCTAACTCAGATATATGCCATGTGATGAAAACACAAGACCAATCCACGTTCATCCTTGTATCCACTGCATGCTGTTACAAAGATCATCTAAACAAACCTCTGAAGATTATGGAACTTTCAGACTCTACCCTGAACATAGTTGCACATTAGTGCTTCTCTGGATTAAGCCAGTTGCAGTTCACTAGGTACAAAACATACGAGAACAGAGTTCACTGTCAGAATTAAGTAAAATATGGGACCATTAGTCTTGTAAAAAGGAAGATATATACATTATGTGTGTGTACATAAATAGATACATGATGATTATGGTATATTACAACTTTGAACATGAATCTCTGTTTTTTAGCCTAGGAAACTTCAGCATTGAGAAGTCTTTTAAATGATAGCATTGATGTTCATTCTCAAAAGGCATATTCTTATCATCTCCTGTGCTATAAAGCTATAGATTTGGAATAACTCTTATAGATACATATCCATAATTCAATCTAAAAGAAGAAAATACAGTAAAAACTTTAAGACAGCAACACTGTTTGTTCAAATTGTGTATGACTCCATGAAGGTCAACTTTAGCCTCTTGAAGCTAATACTGGAGCATTTTGTTGAATTTTGCTTTAGTCACAGAGTGTGCTATGAATCTAAACTGACCAACCATAAAAGTGCTGAATTTGATTTATTTAATCAGATTTCTCTTTTATGATACAAAATTTGATGTCTGCTTTTAATCAGAACTGACAAATTCAAAGGGGAAAGAATGACCTTGAAATGTGCAGGAAGTTAAATCTAGGTGAATCTAAGGCAAAATGCTCTTTTCTAGCACAAAAGTTCTTCCCTCCTATTTTTGCCAAGTAAACTTTGGTCAGTTTTATGACTGAAAAGAAAAAAGCCAAATCAACTCTATTTTTCTGTCTTTAAGAAACAGAAAATATAAAACTTCTCCTCTTCCCAAAGAAGCACAAAGCAACAGAAATTAATCCACCTGATATGCTTTGCATACAATAGAAAGAAGTAGCACAAATTACAGAAGACTTGAGGAAAGAATGGCTTGCTTGAGATTACTTTTTACAATTATTTAAACCCAAGAGAAATGCTTTTCTATAAAAAATATTTTAAGATTTACAAGGAACAAAACTCTAACACAAACAAAGTTGAAAACATTTAATTATAAATATTGCAGTAACATGGCCAACCAAACAATTGGAATAATTTGTGGTACTAACTTAGTTGTATACAAACTTACTATAAAAAACTCTATTATTCCAATCCTACTCCCAGTAAAGGAATGGAAAAATGCTACCAACTTTTTTTTAATTAAGTCAAACAGACATAAAAACAACATAAAAATGAATACTGACAAACTTAATGCTTGATGGGAAAAGTCTGTTGTCCTGAATACTATGTTTCAGTTTTACTTTAGTTTTGTTAGGGTTTTAGAATTCAGAATAAAGCCAGTTTTTTAAGCCAATTATATCTATCACAATATGTTGAATCCATCTCCATATGTTATTTGCACATGGTTTGCTTGATGACACTATATATAACAACTTGAAGCACTTTGAGAATTTCAAGTAGGTATCCAATAAACATGTCATACGTAGAACTTCATATTACTAGTTATTACTTCTGAAAATGTCTTCAGTAGAATAAAAAGAGTACATAGTTCTTTTGATCCCAATAGACACTTTAGCAAATAAAGATAAATTGGGACAAATTATTTTTTTTTAAATAAAAGAGACACCAAAATGTTGATTAAGCTTCTATAAGTAAGCTCTTGACAACACAGGATAAAAGAAGTTCTAATAAACAAAAGAAAGTCTGTCATAGCAAAAAGTGTCATGTTATCAATAACTGTTAATAAGCAACTTCAGCAGCTATGTCCAACATAAATAAATCATCTGCCACTTTCAGAAAGCTGTGGTTTCAGGCTTTCAGAAAAGTAGCGTAAGATTATAGGAAAGCTAACTGAATTGCTAACAAAACCTTGTCCATCACTTACTAATAGAATACCTCAGATCATCCACCTGGCCTCGTGCAAAGCATTTGACACTGTCCCACACAACATCACAGTTTCTAAATTAGAGATGTGTGGATCTGCCAGATGGACAATTTGGTGGATAAGAAATTGGCTGGATGGTCACACTAAACTAGTCACCAGTAAGGGCTTGATGTCCAAGCAGAGAGCAGTGAAAAGTGGCTTTCCCCAGGAGTCAGTATTGGGACGGGTGCTGTTTAACCTCCTTGTCAACAACACAGGCATTGGAATTGTGGGCACCCTTAGCCATTTTGCCAATGAGACCAAGCTGTGTGCTGTAGCTGACATGCTAAAGAAAAGTCATGCCACCCAGAGGGACTTTCTCCTCAGGACTCTTGCTAACCTCACGAAGTTCAACATTGTTAAGTGCAAGGACCTGTACAATGGTCAGAGCAATCCCAAGTGCAAATATAGGCTGGGCGGAAAACAGATTGAGAACAGCCCCGAGGAGAAGCAGAGTATTTGTTGACAAGCTCAACATGATCTGGCAACGTATGTTTGCAGCCCAGAAAGCCAACTGTATCCTGGGCTGCACCATAAGAAGCGTGGCCAGCTGGTCAAGGGAGGTGATTCTGCCCCTCTACTCCATTCTCACGAGACCCTACCTGGAGTATTGCTTTCAGTCCTGGGGCCCCTCAACGTAAGAAAGACATGGATATGTTGAAGCAAGTCCAGGGACTCAAAGATGATCAGAGGGCTGGAGCGCTTCTCCTGTGAAGACAGCTGAGAGAGTTGGAGTTGCTCAGCCTGAAGAAGAGAAGGTTTCAGGCAGACAGGCTCACAGCAGCATCCATTTCCTAAAGGGGACTATGAGAAAGCTGGGGAGGGACTTGTTGCAAGGGCAGGTAATGACAGGACAGGGGGTAATGGCTTCAAACTAAAACAGAGAAGACTTAAATGGAAGGTAAGGAAGAAGTTCCTTGCTGTGAGGGTGGTGAGGCACTGGAACAATTTGCCCAAAGAGGTAATTGCCCAAGGGCAGATTGGATGGGGCTTGGAGCAATCTGTTCCAAGTAGAAGGTGTTCCTGCCCATGGTGGGGGTAGGGGGTGGAACTAGGTCATCTTTAGGGTTCATTCCACTCCAAATTTTTCTGGGTTTTGCAGTTGCTGACAAACTTAGAGCATCAAATCCTGTTCAAAACAATAACAGGAACAGCAACGCTAAAGACAGCATATAAAAGAGATATGTGGGATTTAGCCTCAAGAGATAAACAGGATCTGAGCTAATTAATGCTTATTTGGGATGGATTTAGATTTAACTTGGTCAAAAATGGAATCAGCTTATTTACTTCCAATTCATTTTGTGTTAATACATTTGCATTCTGCTATCAGAATAAAGCATTTTCTTTAAAGCAGTAGGATATTGCCTGTACACATAAAAAGCCCTAGCATAAACCTGCACCTCCTCACACACACACACGATTGGTTTTAGCACTGTCTCGCATTTTTCTGCACTTTCCTTACATTTGAAACTGCAAAAAAATCTCAAGGTAATGCTGAGGAAGGAAAGAAATGCACTTTGTTAAGTCTTCTAGTTTACTGCTGACTTCCAAGCACCTCTGTTTCAAGCCTGATGTTCATATCTGATTGGTCAGTACCTCTTATTGCAGAACATCCTTTTTGGAAGTGTAGCTACTCCTTCCAGTCCACAAGAGGTATCTCTGGAAACAGAGAAATCAAGGAAGTAACTCAGTCTCTTTATGCAAGTATAACTGGTGAGTTCAAGGGAGTGCTGATGTAAAACTATTTCCCTGTGACCTATTATTTTAATCAAACTGCTGCCAATAACAGTGAACATAAAACTGAAGAGAAGGGAAGAGAAAGAGCAGAAACACAAAGAAAACAGATATTACACTCCATAGGCAATTGAGACTTCTAATCAGCATTTGAAACATAGCTCAAGTGTGTAAATACCTCCACAGAGGCAATGTTTCATTAACCTCATACAGAAATGTGACGGGAAGAGTCTTCTTGGATCACAAGGTCAATTTTGGACAATTGGTGGCAATCAAGTGCTTGGAAAGAAAAAGCCAATTCCTTAACACAGCTCAAGTCTGAAATGTGTTCATACACAACATTGGTTATGGAGTTTTGATTCCACTAAGAAACAAAGCTGACGTTGAAGGAGCCTGTAAAAGCATCCAATTGAGTCCTTTTGTTTTGAGATATGTCCATTTGTTATTACCTCAGGCTTTCAGGAACTTTCAAGAGCTACTAATTCAGAAAAGCTGGTGTTAAAGAGCTTCTACAGGCAGAAAATGAAAAGGCTACCCCTCTGGAAGTCATCATATTTTTTGATCTTCAAAACTTTTTACCCAAGAAAAACAGATTATTATTCACTGGAAAACACCTAAGGAGAAGATATATCTCATTTTGTTTGGGTTCTGTTGACTTTCAGAGAATTCTCTGTTCAGTGAGCTTATATTCATTTAAATAATCCCAAGTACTGACTGTAAATTTGAGAAAATAATGTCATAGCCTCAGAAGAGATGTGGTAGATTTGCTACATAGCAAAACAGTAAGCTTTTATATAGCTTTGCAAAAGTGAGGGTTAGAATATATGAAACATCACAACCATTTTCAAATTAGTGCCTCTAGCATGTAGTAAAGGTAGCTGAAATCTTTGGGGATATCTGGCAGTGCTCCCAAAAATTGTTCCTGCTGTTTCTAGTGTACTGCCAATATGATGTAGCAGTTTTCTATTTTTCTCCTGTATTGAGTGCACTGTGAGGTTTATTAGCGCTACTGATATATTGTAAAAGAATTATATGTCAATTAAAAATGCACTATAACTTTTTAAATACATTGCAACAGGCATTCCTTTCCTATATCCCCAAGTTGTCTACTTTCTGCATGCAGGAAAATCCAACTCATCTCCTGCCTACAAAGAATCCATCGTTTGGTATTAATTTCAAAACACAGATAACTGGAATTTTTAGTGGATTGATATAAAAAGGCCAGATGGTTGTATCACGTCAGTTTACAACAATAAAGATCTGTGTTCCTACCACATTTGCACGCTTTAAAGTGATTCCCAGTTTTCACAAAAGGAGAATGTTGGTCACAGTGGCATAGCTGAGTTTTTCACTCACAATAATGGATTAATTTGAAAACACATAATTTTCTCCTACTATTTTAATGTTGACAGAAAAAAACACCAACAAAAACTACTTTGCAAAAGAGATTCTGTACTTTATCTTTTTTGTTCAGGAGAAAAAAAAAACTAGAGAGTTTTTAATTAATTTTTTCCTATTCTTGGTAAAATAGAGGTTAACACAGTAGCCAGGCAGGGTTCAAATACTTCTATATCCAAAGAAAAAATACAATAATTTGTAAAGCATCAATCTCAGTGCAAATCCTTACATTATGTGGAAGCTTTTAGAAGACTGCACTTCACAGTATAATAAGGACAGAAAAAATAGTGAAAATACATGCAAATAATTTTAATATCCTCTAAAGATATTTTAAATATTGGCATTTGTTACTCTAGATTTGTATATCTTTATGACTTCTCATATACTATGCAGTTTCATTGACCTAAAACTAATTTCCTATCCAATCGATTATTTTTTAATCATGGGAAGTTATTAGTATTTGTATATTTTTAATCTGTATGTCTCACAGACTTTAAATGACCTTTTTAAAATTGCCGATTAGATAAAGACTACAGAATTCATTTCAATGTGTCAAGAAAAAAAAAAGCTAAAAAATAGATAAAATAATTACTCCTATTCTTTGTAATTAAATAGAGCATGGAAAGAATCTTTACACTTTAAACCGGTATTAGAGCAGAGGCTGGGAGATGAACCTTAAGTGAACAATATCTTTGGCATTGCTACTATAGCCTTACTGGGCTTGCCTTAAGTTCACCTACTTCAAAACCTCCAAGATTAGCCACAAATGTTGTAGTTTACAACTTTGATGTTAGTTCTTGGATGAATACCTGTGGCAAGAAAGGAATTGTCAACATCAGTGCCTGCCTTTATATTAAGTATGATATTAACTCCATATGATTCACTGAGATTACCAGGGACCGCTGTGATACAAACCACAGGGCCACACTCAGATTTCATCTATCTTCATCACTGGAGTGGAACAAATACTGATCCTTGGGCAAGTTTATTTTAGTTTAACCTGCAGTTCAAGGTTTGATCTCCCAGAACAAAGTATTTTTTGGTACTGGAATAAAGGATTGCACAGTTAAGGAGAAACTCCAGTTTCATGTCCCTTCTATGCCCTTGGTTTATTGCACAATGGGTTGGAGATTGTAGAAGCTTTTCCTTTGCTGGATAGATGGAAGCTATTAACAAGGTCCTTGTAGTGGAACATTTAGGAAACATCATGGGTTTTTCATTAGGGTAAATGCCAATATATAGCACAGCCAACTAATGTAAAAAGAGCCAAAAACTTTTAGTAAGAAGGATGGAAGGAAATGTGAGAATCAATTTTTTTTTTTATTTCTGCTTCATTTAATTTAAACGTTTTACATCTCTCATTTGTGAAGAGAACACTAAGTGAAAAACCTCAACATTAAACTACACATAGATCAATCAAGTAAACTGCATGCTCATTTACACTTTGTTTATAAGTTCTTTCCTGAAGTCAGAACTACACAGATGTCTCTGAATAAGCCATTTGGGATAAGCCCACACTCAGCCTACCCTGTCTATGAATCACAGTTTATTCTTTCACCCATAGGAATGTAAATGCTGAGTAACACCAGTAAGGTCAATGAGAAAAGATAATTTTAGTCCTAGTCTGCATATTTGGGCTCAATTTCCCATAGTTGCCACTACTGCAAAGTGCAGCAAAAAATACCCAGGAGCCACACAGTGCTTGATAAGATTGACCAAATTCACAAAAATTACAGAGAGCAGAGAGCTTTTCATCTCATCTAAAGATTACAGTGTCAAGTTCTTTGAGAGCAAAATTTGCTAGAGAATATAGATGACTTAACATCTTCCCAGGTGTTGAACATTCAAGAGGTCTTATATGTTATGTTGTCCCACTTATGAGCAATACAGATCGTTTCAATAAAAACATGTCACTTATACTGTTGAATTTTACTTGCCTTGTCATTACTTCATCACTCTTTTCTTGGGGGAAATTTCTTCTCAAATTTTTTACATTGAAAGTTTCTTTGGGTCAAATTGTAGGCACATCATTAACATTACCAATGTCATTCATGTCTTACATAATCAAACTGTCCTGTTTGCAGACAGCTAGCAAAAGTTTACGCCATTAAAAGGTAGATGAGCAGAGCAGAATAACTTCATGAAACCTCATACAACAAAAAAATTTATCTCTCCCTTTTAAACAGCTCTATTAATTTCTCATGGTCAACACAACTCCTTGAGTTTAGACAAATAACATTTTTCTTAAACAGTTGGCCAATTTTCTTTATGCCACATTTTAAATTGGAAGGGAGTAGAACTTCTATTTAGGAAAACCAGGAATAATGGAATCTAGGTATCTAGAAAACATGTAGAAAACCTGAAAATGGGGATACAAATGAAGTATTTTCTCTTAGAAAAACAATATCTATGTAAAACATTCATATGTCCCCTTTTACTTCCTTTCCAGTGCAGAGGTTTAGTACGTTTATTCCAGGATATGAACACAGAACTAATGCCAAAATATTTATATTGCACATAACTCACAGACTCATTTCATCAGCTAATCATAACCATTATTTTTTGATTACTTTGACAACAAAATCAACAATAGCACTGTGGAGCTTTAGAAAAATAAATATTTTGCACATGCATTGGTGCCTCAACTTCTTTTTTCAAAAAACAAACATGAAAAGTTTACAGCGAGTGCTCTGTCCTGAATCTCTGACACAGAAATCTAGGTTTCCTCACTTGTTAAGAATGTGATTGGTGCTTTTAATCAGGGAAAAGTTTTAACATCATAACACATTGAGGAAAGAAAAAATTGTATTAGGAAACATTTCTATTTTGAAGTAGTTAGGAAAACTGATAGTTTGGGACACAGAAACAATGCTCAAGCAACCATTGTTTTTTGTAAAACAGAATTATTAGACTGATAATTTTCTAGCTTTACAATGAAACTAAACACAGAAAAATACTGCAGACAATTCTGAAGATATAAATATACACCTCTGAAATTAATTTTCCTATTGTAATCTCACATATTTTGATGTAACAAAGAAAAATCTGTGCAACTTCAATCACAGCTGAACCTCTGGATTAGGACGAATGTAACTATTCTCTTTTAATGCCTTAAATGATTCAAAACCACATGGGGCAACAAAAAAAAATTCTTTTCACTCAGAATTTTGAAATTCAGGTTGTGCTTTTGTTGGGGTTTTTTTTTGTTTTGCTCCACCATAGAACTTTTTTTTAACAATGAGGAATAACACAGAATTTTACCCATCATAAACCAAGGGTCCCTACATATAGCTAGTAGGCTGACTCACTGAAACTGAAGCAAAGAAGACCTCAAGGTACAAATATTTGTCTTTCTTCATTCTGACTTAGATCAGAGGCTTCAGTCTGTGCCATTCTGCTCTCCAGAATAGAGGCACTCCCTTTTAGTACTAACTGACTTCGTAAAATATTAACTGATTCAGTCCACTGAGCTGATCCCAGTCCAGCAATCAGGGAACATGGGATACCTGCACCTAATCCTGGTTCAGAATTTGGACTAATTGCTACGAATCACTCTTTTTGTTTGTTTGTTTTTCTAAAAAAGAGAAAAAAAATTAAAAAGCTTGTTTGGGCATCAATGATCATTTTTAAAACCTTTTACAAAATATCTTTTCCTTTAAATGAACAAAGAAGTAGCCCATTGAAGCTGTCAGAGAACATCAGAAGAAACATCACTGCCCAGAATGTCATACCACCAGAGATGTTGGTGTACAGCACAGAAGTCAAATATTGGCTCAATACCAGACAGTGTTTTAAGAAAGGATATAAAACTGAAGATTGCACAAAGAGCTACTGCTGCAACATATTCCTGTTTTCTCAGACACAGCTTGATTATTTCCAGGGAAGACAGAGCATGCTGTGGATACTTTCTGGTGTTTCTCTCCCTCCAAGAAAACCTGAAGCAACTCACAGTTAATAGGAAATAATTTAACTGGAGTTTTATTTGCAACAGAGCATGTCCAGAAAAGAGAAAGTGAACATGAAGGTTCGCAGAATGAGAGGAATTCTTTCTTTTCAAAACAGTTTTTGTCAAGATAGCTTTTCTGAGACTGTAAAGTGTAGCATGTTTCTATGGAAAGCACAGCCCTGAGAGCACAGCCCCATGTTGCTCACTTTGTAACTGTAAGATGAAGCAGTGTTCATAGATGAACACATCTCAGGGCAAAAACTGAGCTCCAGGTATCTAGATGTATTTTAACCTGCAGAAAGAGATAAGAAATAAAATCGAAATGCCAACCACCCAGACAAGTCAATATTCTCCTTTCTTTAAAGCTCTTTCTTTTCTCCTTCTATAAACAGTTACTTAATGATAAGGATATTCTGATTCTAAAGGTGTTGCAATTACATTGTGCTGCATCCTGTCAATTCATTTCCTGACATGGCAATCTTGCTTAGTAGTACAAGACTTTTTGGATTCTCTGCTCCCACACAAATCAGGTGTAGCTTTGGCATTTGCGCTTTCTTTTCACCAAATTCTCCCATGTGTTCTTTTGTTGTTGTTGCTATCTTGTTTTGGATTAAAGCTTAATCCCACACACTGAATGCCTTTAGAAGAGACTTCTGAAGATGAGGGAACATTTTGAGACCTTTCCCCAGCCATTGAAAGATGCTACTTAGAATGAGAATCTTATATCTTTAAATGTTTCCTGGTGACATTATCAAAGTTGCAAGTCCTCGCCTTTAAGAAAAAGGAAACAAAGAAATGAGACACATAGCTAAAGAAGATTTTCTTAACCTTGACATTTCTCTCACTAAGCCATATGTTGAATTTTCTCAAAGGATATTGTTGTAGTGTAGAGAGAACAATGAGTATTAGTTGAAAAATCAGGATAGATTATCAAAATATATATAAAATCAAAGTTTGTACCCTACAGCAAGCCATAAAGAAAAGCAGCCATCTGGAGCTCAAGAAATGTTTCTAGCTTTGTCAGTAAGACTTTATTATAAACACACACAATATAGACTGCTAATTAAAAAAGCTACAACTAAGCATTTTCACTCTCTCCAGGGATTTTTTTTTTCCGTACATGAGTTAACATTCAGAATTGTGATCTTCATAGAAAGATCTTTAAGCCTCTGGGGCTACAGGAGACCGACTACAGGGGCTTTAATTTCTCTTACTCACACCCAGTATCTCAAATAATTTTGGATCAATAAGCACTAAGTGTGTCTTCAGTCCTTGCCTAGTTGTTGTTTTCTTACTGATTTCAAGAACCTTCTACATGGCATTATGAAAACTAACAAACACAGAAAATCAACTGGAAATTGTGACAAGGAGCATGACTGCAGGTTCCTGAACTACATAGGTGTTTTTCTAAGAATCTCAATCCCTATAATTTTGAAGTAATGCAAAAGCAAAGGGCTTTGTTGATATCTCTATAAGGATAGTCAAAGAAAAAGATACTGATGGGTAAAAAAGAAAAAAAAAAATCAAAACTATTCAATTCATTTTCATTTAGAAAGGAAGGGAAAATACACTTTTTTTTTTTTTTTTTCCTGAGTCAAGAACTTTGCTTATGCTTTTAAGGGTAATGGTAAAATTTTATGTTTAAAGTTGGGCCAGGAATATACTGTGGCTATCTAAATCATCCTGCATAAGGCATGCTTTTTGTGTGGCATTTAAAGCTTTCATTATGAGCAGTCATCTTCATAAAAATGTATACAAAGGATCAGGCTAGTATGATTCTATGGTTCTATGGCTCATACTAAGCTTAGGAGCACCTAGCATACTCTTCCAGACAAGTTTCATTCCATTGCTTACCTAGACAAATGTTTTCTTTCTTCACACAAAACTTCACATTGAGTTTGTTTTCCATTCAGTTTCCTACTCTCCTTCGCAAATGCACATAACTCCAAGAGTCTCAAAGTTCTCTACTTTTTCAGGTGCAGCATTTTTAGAAGAGTCTGTGCTAGAGTACCCATTTGGTCAGGTCACAAAGCAGTCATTCAATCATAGAATGGTAGGGTTGAAAGGGACCTTTAGAGATCATCTAGTGCAATGTCCCTGCAGAAGCAGATCAACCTAGATCAGGTTACATAGGAACGTGTCAAGGGGGTCTTGAAGATCTCCAAGGAAGGAGACTCCACAACTCCTCTGGGCAGCCTGTGCCACTGCTCCGTCGCTCTCACAGTGAAATAGTCTTTTCTTATATTTAAATGGAACTTCATCCAGCTTCATCCCATTACCTCTTGTCCTGTTGCTAGATACAATAGAAAAAAGGGATGTCTCAACCTCCTGACACCCACCTTTTAGATATTTGTAAATATGAATGAGATACCCCCTCAGTCTCCTCCAGACTAAACAGCCTCAGTTTCCACAGCCTTTCCTTGTATGAAAGATATTCCAGTCCCCTGATCATCTTGGTGGCCTTGCACTGGACTCTCTCGAGAAGTTCTCTGGCCCTCTTGAGCTGAGGAGTCCAGAACTGGACACAGGACTCCAGATGAGGCCTCACCAGGGCAGAGTAGAGAAGGAGAAGAACCTCCCTTGACCTGCTGGCCACACTCTTCTTGACGCATCCCAGGATGCAGTCACTGGCAGTCACAGGCTAAGCCAAGATCTGAATAATAAATCTATATTTCATTTGTGTCTTTAATCAGGAGGTTTTCTATCTTGCAAATATAATACAGGCACAAATAGTCAATTAGAAATTCAATGCATGGGAAGACCACAAATCTGCATTCTGTACTGATATGGGTGACTATTACAGGAAATAAAGTTTTCAGACGTCACTCATTTTAAAACTTGGCGCTTTTTTTTTGTTTTTTTTCAAGTACCAAAAGACAGTAAAACTTCCTAAACTCTTCCTAAACTCAATAGAAGGGAAAGATCTTTAATAGTGGTAGAAAACTGAGCTATATATTCTTTCCAAATCAGAAAATTCACAAGGTTACTGGAGGCATTTGAGACTGTAATTGCTTAGACACTGTCTATATACACACGCTCACAGAGGTATATGTGTACATCACACACGCATAGAGCTTGCGTTCTTGTAGCGTTGATCTTCAGGGTAATAAGTGCAGTGGAACACATTACAGAGCAATGTTGCTCTCCCAAGCCATGGTCCAGCTTTAAAAAGACAAAACAATGGTGAGCTGAACATGGTGTAGGCTCTGAAGTACCTTTGTTCCCTATTCTAAATGCATCAGATAGCATTATAAAGCAGATAGTTCAGCAGAGAGAGATCTGGGACTGCTCAAAGACATCTTAAAGATGGCTTGCAGAATTTTTCATGCCTTCTACAAAGAGAACTTGGTCGTCACCAGCTTAGGAATTTTGAAGTGTCAGAACCGTATTTCTCAGTGTGAATACAGAACAGGAGGCACATAACTGCATGCTACAGTCATATATTAGTTTATCTATGCATATTTATAGGGTTTTTTTCTAACCCAGGTGATGCACCTTCATTCCTCCTGTCTAAAATACCAGCCATCTCTACTAGGACAACAAAGAGGACAAATAGTAGCTCTTCTCACATTCAGGTATGGTAAACATCAGGTGTGATAAGAAGGGTTGTTCACATAGCTTTCTGCAGATAAAGATTCTTCATGATGTGTTCAAGTTTCCAGTTCAAATTCCAGTTTATAAAAAAGCTATTTTGCTGCACAGGAGGAAAGGTGTCCTACTTAGTGAGAGAACAAGTAACTTTTTGAACATTTGATTTCCTGCTGGCCAAGATACACAGATGGGTTTCTGAAAAAAAAAAATACAAAAGCCACAAAAAGGACAGATGACACTGAAGTACAGAAGAGATTAACAGGGTCACTAGCTTGCACTCCTGGGGCCTGGTTGAAGGATTCCTGCTTCTTAAAACCGTGAGTAGCAAGAGATGATGGACTCATCACTCAATGAAAAGTGAGTTATGACTTTGCAGTATGAACTTACTTGGCTGCTTTCCATTGCCTTCGCTCTTCAGGATACAAAGGCTCATGAGAAAGCACTACTTTGATGTTTTGCTGAATTTTTTTTTGTGGAGCATATTAGACATGAAGTGTATCAGATACAAGTTAAAAGCATTAGGGCTAAATTCACAGTTGGTACTGATGATTTTCTGCACTGTTTCAGGTGACATTTTAAGCAGGTTATTTCATGTGCTAATAAGCACATAACTGAGACTATCTGACCAGAAAGAACAGGTCTTTTGTAAAAAGATGTAAAACAGGGAGTCACACTAAACTTGACAGATATTAGCCTAAGATACATCCAGAATTATCTAAGGATACTTGGTTAGTGGGCTTGCAAATTCATTATGCCAAGAAAACAATGGAAATTGTGCTAACAATACAGAAATATGGCAAGAGCTTCCAAATCATGTGTCATGTGAAATGCAGGACATCTTATACCTGGCATGAAACTGGTCCTTAAACAGGGTAACAGCAATGCAATGTGGCAAAAAATCTCTTCACAAAACTGGCGTGGAAAGGCACCATATTGGAAAAGAAAAAAATCCTGCGTTCTAGATTCATTTTTGTCTCATATTTTGTCACGTTGTCCTTGCAAACAAAGGATTCTGGCTCATGCTTACCTATATTCCTATCCTGATGAATATCAGAAAAAGGAATGAAGATCATGTCAACTGAGATAAATTCAGGCTTTTTGAAGTTTTTGGTCTTGCAAAGACCTTCATTGCACAATGCTGCTGGGCTCACGTTACTCCAGATGGAGATAAAAAAAAAAACAGACGGATTTAATCTTCGGTTCACTTTGTGTCTTCCCTAAACAAACCTGCAGTCTGCTGACAGAGACAAAACAACCTACTTTCAAATTCACCATCCTTCCACTTCCTGACTGACTCCTGATTTCTGTGCATCATAAACCTAGAAGAGAGTAAGGAAAACTGACTCCCCTTAACTCTGTTCTGCACTGGTTTTTTATTTATTTTTTTCTTGTTTAATTGCCAGTCTTGTCATGTGAAGTGTTTGTCAAGATGCAGAGACACAATCTATGGAATCTATTGGGACGCTATATGTAGAGAATCCTAGGGCAGATCTTTGAGGTTTAACAGAAATGTCCATGTTTTGAAATCACAATTTCCATTTTTAAAGCTTATCTATGTCCTCAGATTCAATGTCTGCTCTGAATGCCTGCTCATTGATATAGATGGAAGCTATATTGAATGAACTAAAGAGGGGTCTGTGATTGAAAACAACTCATTCTCATCTTATTCTTTGGCATACCTGCCCTTATGAAAGCTCTGAAATGTTTTGTGCAGTGTAGGTTTTCCTAAGTTTTTTTTAATCCTTTCTTTTACTGAAGCTAGAGTTTCAATTGCATACACTGGAGCAAATTTCTGTGGATCCCTGAGAGTTATTTTACCTCATTTGATACTTTCTACCACATGATTCAGGTAATAAAAGAACACTGAAACACATCAGAGCTTATAAAAAAAAAAAAAAAAAAAAAAAAAAAAACCAGCTAGAAAGTGAAGAAAATATCTCTCACATTCACTTCAAAATGAGAGGACTGACACAGTTCGAAGCACACCTTATGACTGAGACTATCCCTGGAAGGCTGTAGCAGTTACAGTCATACAGAAGTGATTAGTACAAGCCATAACAACAGAGACGAACTAAGTTTGTGCTTAAAATTGGCAAATTTAGAAGGAATAAAACTGTTGTGTACTTCAAAGAATTATAAAGTTAACACATCTATTTTGTGATCTCATTAGCTTTGAAACTAACAAGTAACCTTTTCAAAAGTATATCAAAAGCATATTGTTTTCTTTAGGGTCAGAACTACTCTTGCATATAAACTCAGGGTAAATAGGAAATCTCTTACTCAAGTGATGCACAAGAACTTTTTATGAGCATCAGCAAAACCAGCAAGAAACAAGCCATTGCCCTACTAAACAGTTGATGATCTCTGGAGCAAACATTGTAATTGAATGTGTGAGTATGTCGCATTTTGCTGACTGTGCTCTGAAATAATTCAATGAGATTCCATAGAACTGTCTGTGTGAATCCACCAAAAAAAAAAAAAAAAAAAAGGAATTTTTGCATAGATCATAAACACTTAGCATAAAACATCGTAAAATAGACCAAAGAACATGAATTCGATGACAGCAAAGGACTGTATATTAAGTGCATTAACAGCCATTCTGCTGCTGCAGTTTACCAGCTATCCCTTCTCTTCCATTTTGTAAATTTTCATTAAAATACACACCTCTTCATCTTTTCCTGTGCCACAACTACACAGGTCTAAAAGATGTGGGACACTGCTGACAGCATCAGTTGTTAACCTCCCTTTGGTTTAGAGATGGAGAATTAGAAGCCCTAAAATGTGATGTACTAATAGATCTCTTTAAAAACAATAGTGTAACTTTTGCTTGCAAAGCAGACAACTTCCAAGAGACCAATTGATGTTGAAGTCATAATACAGTGTTTAAACATCTCTCTGTTTAACTGAAGCCTTAGATAGAACTAGTAGATCTCTTGAGAAAGGGTGGTTGTATTTCCTTCTTCATCTGAAAGATGATTTCATGCTTCAAGAAGTAAAGAAAGTTTTTTCATTGACAATATAAATGCAGATGCCTCCCATAATGATTGACATCAGAGGTTGTGCAAGTGGAGTTTCTTTTCTACTCCCAGTAGATCATGCAGCCAAGTGAATTAACTTCTCATCAGGAATTAGAAAGTCAAAGTTTTGACAGCTCTGGCTTCCACCCTTGAAATGGGTTCCATTCAGAAGGTCTCCTTGAGGTCTGATCTGCTTCTCACAATTATGTTTTTAATAGACAATAGGAAAGCCAGTAACACTGAAGGTATACTGCCATACAGAGGTGAATTTCCTTCCCTGCAAAGGACATAAGTGACAGTGAAACTGACTACTGCACATAGCAAGCAGTAAAACACTCTGTCATAAAGAAGTATTAATTTCGTAGAGCTGTTAGAAAACTGCCTCTGTCAAAATCCTAAATGTGTATCTCGAAATCAGAGATCTTTTCTGGCTTATATCTGGAAGAACAACTCTGTTCATGCAGAAGATAAGCAAAGTATGCTCCTAACAAGTCAGTTTTGCGGTTTGTGCTCCTGCACCAAAGAGGGAATTTTCCAGTAAAATAGAAAAGCTGTTGAGCTGCAACCCAAATATTGTGACAAATTGTAAAAACTGCAGCTCAGCATTTTCCTCTTCTGTGTATATAAAGAGAGTTGCCTAACATCTTAGTGAAAAAAGGCATATGAAATATAGCACAGTATTGGAATATCAATAACTTAATAATAATTCTTTCATTCTGTTTTGCTTGATGGCAGGTTGCCCCTTGCAGCCAAGTCTGTAAAATTTGAAGAATATCTTTATTCTCAGTTCTAGCTACACCAAGCCCAGCTGTGTCTCTGCTAGAAGACTACTAAATCATGCCAATTACTTATCAATAGTCTTTCTAACATAGCACATACAAGTTCCCATGTGAAGTCCCTCACCTATTGGAAAAAAATGGCCCTTTTTTTGCACATTATTTTTTTACAGAGGCCCATTTGGCAGAATTCTTAGGAATCACTCTCTGCTACATGCAACAGGAAAGCTTTTCTCAAGGCACCAGAAAAAAAACTCATAATGCCTACTCTTAGTCTTTATTTGTTATTCATCTGTTCTTCTCACTTCCTAACCTGTACAAATGCATTTCTTCTAACAAGGGATACCTTACCAGCTCTATGTTAAAGACGACACTTTGTGGCAACTGTTACTGTAGAAAACACAGGCATTACATTCACCATTTTTCTAAACTGAATATCTTTGTATCATGTAGAAAAGACTGGTCTTTTCTTCATTATAGCTAACGTTTCAGCAAGAATGCAAACAAATACATCCAATTTACAGTATTTCACTTCTTAATGACACCGTTAATAGCTTCTGATTACAAAGTCTACACAGAGAAAAGGGAGAGTTACATAGAAAGAACATTCAAGTGACCAGACACTTAGCTAATACACTATCTGCCATCTTAACCACAGCTTAATTCATTTAATTCCTGACTGCAGCTGTTTTGGAACTTTGCAGTCAAATAAAGAAAGTACTCAGTTTTGTTGGTGTGTCTCTCTAAGTTCCAGGATTATCTATTACACTATGGCAAGTAACATTGATTTCTTTGAAAGGTAATTTCTTGATTGAAGTGAAGTTTGAGGAAGCTCAGACTTCGTCAGTAGGAAACCAACACAGCAAATATGCATACAATACTCTCCAGCACAAATTGTTAGCACTTACTGTTGCTGACTTGCATAACTTCTTACCTGATGCTTTTCACACCATTGGTTCCGAATTATTTTAACAAACAGGAATGAACAATGAAGTTGTAGTGATCTAGCTCAGATGAGGATCTGATCCTTTTTGCCTTTTGGATAGTGTCCAAGAATTCCGGTGGCCTATTTGGGAACTATCCAAATGTTTGTGTTCCTGAATAGAACGTAAATAGACAAGAAAGAACATAAAAACATTCTTCCAAAGCCAGTTTGGAAATACTTCTTAAGTCACTCTTAAAACATTGAGCATTTTCCAGCTGACCTAGACAACAGACTTCAAGGTTAACACTTTCCTTGACCTACTGTAATTCTCTCAAAGATAAAAATATCTTCAATTTCACACTGACCAGCCTCTCAGAGAGATGATAGATAATAATTTAACATGTTTCTCTTTTTATTGGATCTCTTCCCTTCATCTGTAACTTTTTCTCATGCTTTTTTTCAGACAGCTAAACTCTGTATGTACCATATTGAGCAGGATATCCATCCTTCGGCTGGTGAAAAATTGCATATGTTGAATGGAACACTGCTAGTCTGACTGGGAATTCAACCAAATTCATGCAGAGGCAGATCATGGAGGATCAAGCTTCTCTTTCAACTTTTATGAACATTTTAATGATCTTTCATTGTAGTAGTTATTTTCCATGCAAAATGCACATTTGGTGCTGTGTGTCTTGAAACTTATAAAAGATGTACAAAACATACACACAAATGTGATGAGAGATGCCCACAGAAGGAAAAATTGGATCCTGATTTTCATGCCTTTCTACCTTTTTTCTTATATTCTCAAGTACATCTTTGTACTTCATCAGTATATACTGCATTAAAAAAATAATGAATTCTGATAAATGGAGCTGCTGTTAAGCTAGGACCACTACAGTATCTTTTGATAAAAAGAAGCTTTTAACATATGTCAAAAATGTATTATGTTTAATTAATATCTACTTCAGATAGCTGTGGTCTAAATAGACTATAGGAGAATAACAATACTATCAATACTTGTATGGTAAATTAGACCAAAAAAGGTTATAAGACAAGCAATAACACAATGCAGCCTTTCTTCTTCCTCTCATTCCTCCAATTTCAAGAAAATAAATACTAAATAAATTCCAAACAGAAACACTTCATCCTCACAAAAGCTCATACGAAACAACAAAGTCCTGTCTACCTATGAACCTGTGAGATAAAGTTTAAAATCTCACTACACGACTAGGCGTTTGCAGCAACAGAAGTCTGGCAGGTTGTCACCAATGCTCTAATATAATAGGCTGCAAGAATATAATGAGAACAAGCTGAGATACCAGGTCTCAGAAGCTGCCTGGAGTTCAGACCACTCCTGAGCATTCTCTGGTGCACAAATTAGACAGAGCCATCCAAAGAAACATGAGATTATAAGACACTTCGATCCTTTCCAAAAAAATTTCCAAGTCAAGGATATTTAGGCTATGGAATCTGTGCTATACTTAAGACTCTCTCCATTTGCTTTTTACTATTTCATGCTAACAAAACAGTACAGAATATTTGGACAGTAATTCATGAGTAGTGTATGTCCAAAGCCATCCATTCCTGTACAGATTTTGAGTGCACCTTCATAAGACAAGTACATAGCTAGCAACACCACTCCATCTTCCTTTAAAAAAATTTGATCTCTTTCCTTTGATTTGAGGAAACAATACCATCATTGCACTGATGATACTAAAAAGGTGGGTGAAAAATATGCTTGAAAACTCTGAAGATTTGCATTTGATTATGCCATCAATAATTTGCTGCAACCTTTCGGGAAACAGTCTGGACATGAAGATTAGGCAAATGCATCCCCTTGCAGCCTCAGAAAGCACAAAACATTTCAACAGTTGTAAAAATTGTCTTTAGCAAAAAGATATTCAGAAAGACTTAAAGGATCAAGACCTTCAAATAAGACCATCAAGCAATGTGGATGCAAGCTATTTGGTACTTTTAACACTGATGGAAGGAAATGACTTACAAATAGTCCAAGCATAGCACTTATAACCATAGCTAGGGGAAGTGTTTTCAGTAACAGCATTCACTGTGAAAGCCTCAAAGAGACAATCCAAAACCAGAGATAATCAGATCTCTATTCAGAGACCCATTGGCAAGCCATGCTCAAGGTCTCAGACTTTCACAACAAAATTCAAACTGAATCCTTCTTTAGAGTATTAAACAGTTATTCAACGTTTTTGCTTAAACAGACAGATGATGAGATGTTGTATGTATATCTTCTACACCTCTGCCTTCAGGAAGGACAATGGAAGATGACAGGAATAAAGCACAAATACGTGGAAAAAAAATGGGTCTATAAAACACCCTACAGGAAAAAAATATATTGACAAGGATTGACATGCAGGGAGCTGAATAACTCACAAAATCATCAGCCTATGTTGTCGCTGAAAACTCTGTGCCTGAACAGTAAAACCTATAAATATTATTTATGTGTATAATATTGATCCTTTCATCCTGTAAAATCCTAAAGCACCTCACAAGCCCTAGGGACAGAAATCCATGGAACACAACATCCATTGAAACAAAGCAATGATTCTCAATAGCTTAAGGCATTATTAAAACAAGAAAATACCCAATTCTCCTTTTTAGGAAACTGACAAAAGTACCAAGAAAAGGAGTCTGTAGGAGTCAGATAAAAACGTTATAAGGGGAATATGTTGGGGTTTTTTTCCCTTTTGCTTTTTTCATGTTTCTCTTTTTTGTTACTCATTAATAACCTTTGGTAGGATTCAGAATCAGACTTTCCTCCTTTTTTTTTTTTTTTCCCAGGACACAAAGAAAGAATAGGATTCATATCCTGATCACTTGGTCATAGCAAAATACTAAACTTTTCTATTGACAATTTTGATTTGAGGTGGAAAACTCACAAATTATTCACTATTTCATTTCCTTTTTCTTCTTGTCACATTAAAGATAGTTCAGACTCCACATCAGAAGAAGGAAGAAAGGAGATATGAAAGAGCGCTAGTTCATTAAAAAAATCGTTAAGCTATTTTCTACCTCTAGTTCAGGAAAGGTGAACTTTTGTCGGTCACTACAGTGAATGACAGGAGGCAATAAAGAGAAACAAAAAAAAAAAGCTAAATTTGATGGAGGAGTACACTATAGTGTCATTCCTGTCAGTGTGGCTCTTGCCTTTACCTCTACTTTCGTGTGTTTTACACTTTCATGGCAATCAAGAGGAAGGCAGGTCTTAAGAGGCCTGGTGGAGTGGCTCAGCAGACTGAAAGAGAGGCTCAAGTCCTTGTCATCAGCTCCTACCTGTATTAAGACCAAAAAAAAAATGAAACTTAAGTAATGCAACAAAAGAGAAAGAAGAAACAGAGGTTTCTAAAATGTCTCTAAAAATGGTCTCTAATACAAGAAATACAAGTGTCCAAGCAAGTTGGTTTTTCAAACTTTCTGAATACCTTAAATGTACAGGTTAGTTAGTTATTATTAAAATCAGCAAGGAGGCTAAGGAAAGAATTCCCTTGTGTGCCAACAGGTCATAGGGCTTCTGCAAAAAGGCCCACACCAACTGCAACAGCTGAAAACATGTTGCCGTGTTCATAAGGCTACCAGTTATCTAGCTTTGCACAGATGCGTTTACACAGGTCTTTCCAGGCCAAAGTTTTCTCCAGAGAATTATACAGATTTCCTTTCAAACTCTGTAGAAGCCATTCAGCTGAAAATGAAGATATTTTGGAATTGTAAAACGCTTTAAACTTTGACAGGGAAAATTGTCATAGATGAATATGACAGCATTTGTCAATCATTCAGTGTACTGGTGCCATAGGCTACAGGAGTGCATCAAAGCTATAGATTCATCCAGATGACACCAAAGCAAAAGAAATTCATGAGAGCAGGAATCTGTGTCAGTAATTACATTGTTATTCATCAGTCCTGTGCTCAAAGGTATGGAAGCCATTTAGTTTTTCTTATAAGAGGCTACCACTACATTTTACATGTGGTTTCAATATCCCAAAGTTTTCACAGTCTAGGGCAGATAAGTTTTAACACACCAAAAGTCCACATCTTTTCAACAAGCCCATCATCTTGAAAGACAAGAGCATGCAGAGGCATCTGGACACATATGAGGTTTTAGACACAGAGGTCCACTCTTGACACAGACTTACTCTGGGTTCAGGGACACATGTATTAATGTCAATTTAGTTTCTGTCCTCATTTTTTTGCACATACCCAGAAGTTAATTACATCAGTAAGGATATTGATTTGTTATTGGGTACTCTCCCAATGCCTGGACAAATTTGAACTACACTGAATCAGAGTGAACTCAAAGAATCCTCAGACTCTTCTTTATGCTAAGCAGTGAGTTTTATATTTAGGGTACTCTGGGAGGTAACTGTCAGTTCCTCCTGCTGGAGATGAAGTAACTTCATATGGAATACAGAAACATTCACCCAAGCAGAGCATAGAATGATTCTCCAGATTAGTAGACAGCCTGTGCTCCTAGGAGAGGAGACACACCGATTCAAGCCTAATTGTCCAAAGAGGTCAAAATCTAAGACCCAGGTATGTGCTATGACTCTTTAGCTAGAAAGATGATCTATTATCTTCTCTGGCAAACTACTTCAAATTTAGTTACAACATAATATATTTACTTCCTGATTACAGTGATGGCTAGTATGTAACCTTCCAAGCTGTTTCCCTTGTCTCTCTAATTGTCCACATTTGTCAGACATCCATTTTTCTATATGATGCAAAACCTAAAGAAGTGAACAGAAAAACAAAAATGTTTCTACCTTTCCCTCTCCAATAGACTTTAGGGAAAAAAACCCCACACATTAAAGAGGAAAGTAGCAATAGCCACAGGCAAATACATATCCCTGTATTTTTGCAAGATGGAAGATGATCAGGAGACTGTAGAAATTAAATATGGAATTTTTTACACTCAACTTCCAAGATCCAGGTCAGCCTTTTCACCCTGAATAGTTTTACAATCTGTACTTAGGGAGCTTTTAGCTGAGACTCATCCATGTTTTGTGTATTTTCAACCTCACATATGCACCATCTGGAGAAGCAATTCTAAGGGCAGAGCTGGAAAATGCCATCACATGAAACTAGTCCTTTTGATTTTTTTATATGACTGAATTGTTCAGAATCTGAAACACGCTTTTACTGCAGCACAGTGAAACCTAGTGACAGATGGCAATAATCACTTAAAAATAAATCTCCTTTATGCAACCAGCCTTTATATTCATTGAACCAATCATTAAACCTACAATGTATTTGTGTGTGTTGTGGATTGCAGAAGGAGCACTGCAGGGCATTTGTCTTAAATATGCACCTACCTACCATTACCACTAGATATAATCGGTAAAGTCCTAGTCCTTACAAAGTCAATAACAAAACTCCACTCTTTCTTCAGTGAGGACCCCAATTTCACCTAAAAATAAAACCCTTCACAGCACAGAAAATTAAAAGTATACGTTCCAAAACCTCAAACTTGGAGGAGATGCAGCTCATTAACTAACCATTGTGACTACAGCTCCAAAATGGACCTACATAGATAGATTGTTGACCTATCAAGTTTTGTTCTTTGTATCACTGTGACTACTTATGACATTGCACACGCATCTTGATATGACAAGTTCTCATGCAACATGTTCAACCCCACAATGCAAGAAAGAAGTCAATGTATTTGACTTTATTTATCCAGTCCAGACTTAGGAATCAGCAATCTTAAGTAAATAATCTTTTTACAGGAATTAATGCAATAATCCTGAAGATACACACATTTCTCTACAAGCTCAGTCTGGCTAATATATAGCACCTTTCACCAAACAATCATAATTCACTCTAACAAGAGGGAATCATGTTCTTTATTTTCAGGTGGCAACGCTGGGGCTCACAAAGGCAGTTGCAGAGAAGCAATAGGACAAACAACTTTTCTGACTCTCTCTCTGCTGTGTCATGTGCTGTTTAATGATACTCCTAGAAGTGGATATTTACAGCCCTTTGTCTCTGACAAGATTGTCTTGGACTGAAGTAAACTTCTTCTTCCTTTAAAAAGACCTTAAAAAGTTAACAGAAACAGAAAAATATAAAAGATGAGACATCTGATCAAGATACTACTGTAATTATTGTTTTCTGTATCCTCCTATCGGTTCCTAGACAATGTCCTTGAGGCTGAATAAAGTAACAGAGGTTGCAAAATTCTCAGTCTTAATGTATTAATAACTCAGGTCATCAATATCTCATTATGTGTGTGTGTGTGTGTATATATATATATATAAAAGTCATAATGGGACTGCTTAAAGTAGAAAATTGCATGATATTTTCCTTCAGTGGGAACATTCACTAAAAAAAATACTATTATTACCACTATTATTTTCCACTGCAAAAGGTGATAGTCTGATATCATGAAGACTTACATGAAGATTCAGTTTCCTAAATAAACTCCTGCTAAAGTTGTACTTTATGAGCCCAATCTCAGGAGCGAAGACCTGTAACCAAGCAAATTGAAAGTATCATTATGGGTAGTACATTGATCATTGTCACAATAAAGCAATCAATATAAAAGCCAAAAGAAGATACTTCTTAGACAAAGTGTAGAGTGTCTTTGGACTACAAGGTTTGGAGACAAGGATTATCTTATTTGTTTCAATGTTTATTAAAGGCTTCAACAGCGAAGTCTGGTAGGTACCTCTGTCAGTGGTAATGTAACAACAACCAATAGAGAAGGCAAAAGGAGAAAATAAGAAAATACTTCACTAAGAGCAAGAAAACCTCTGTGTATGGTCATCTCTTATATTGCTGTTTATTGTCTCAGAGGAAGAGAAACAAGAGATGGGATTTTAAAATCCCAGTTGCAAAGGATATTTTAGTTTTAACATTGGGCTCATCAGTATAGTACCCTCCTTTCATCTGTGTTTAACACACGACAGCTAAGTAGTTCTAAAAAGTGAAAACCATGAAAAAAGCCAAGAGGCTATGATTGACTGAAGAAACAGAACACAAGCATAATACTTGCAGGAAGCAAGAAGAGAGAAGAAAGCAAAATAACAAAACTTAAAGCCTTAGTCTAGTTCACTTTGATTGAGGTAAGACATCAAACTAATGAAGATATAATCAAAACCTCTTTAAACAGGAAATAGCATTGGAAATACATGTAAAATTAATCTGAGTCAGCTGAATATTGCTATAAAAATTGCTGTTCTGTATTTGTAAGAACAGATCCTGATGGAAGCAAGAGTGGATAAATAATTCCAAATTTATTTTAACTTCAGAAAGTTTCAGCTCATATTCACTTTGGAGACTCCAGTTTTGGAGGCAGAATTGCACTTACTCCTCATGTTTTCCTTAATTCTCCAGCCAACCTCAACTACAAAGAAGAATGTCCAGACCACATCAATTTCAAGATCCTGCACAAATCTTCAAAGCAAAGCTTCCTCCTCATTCTAGTGGTACATTTAGATGCAGAGCTCGGGAAAGTATGGTGTTCACAAGGAAGGTCTGATGATGAGTACAAGAAAGTTTTCAATAGTATTTTGAGGAGATACATTTCCTTATGAAATACTGCAAAATATATCAGAATTTGGAAAAGTTCAGTTGACAAGCATAGAATCTTGAAATGAAACCAAGCATAGAAAACAAGGCAGTAGACATTAAGTCAAAAGAAGTTCACATTTGCACAGCTACAAACAGGGCTTCAATGCTTTGTGCTAAAGGTAGATTTATCCACAGAAAATCAGTGCTTGGTTCAAAGATAGATGTAGACTAGGAGATATTTGAAGAAATATCAGCCCCTCAAATTATTCTTATAGTATCATCAACTGACTGGAAAACAACTATATGTGCATCTCTCAAAGTATTAGAAATCCTTTCTCAAGGAGAGAGTCAGCACTGATCCTAAGTGAAAAGCAAACAATCTGTTCCCACAGACTAGAGTTCAGCAAGACAATGATGAAGCCAAGTAAAACACAAAAAGAAAATAAACTCAGCAAAACTGATGTAGCAGAAGCCAGGGTAAAACAGTTTTAGAACAACAAAGACTGTGTTTTCCTTCCGTCTGTGAGACCAAAAGCCTGTCAGTCCCTAATAATACATGTATGTGCAATCATTCACACATATTTCATATTTTTCTATATGTATGCAGCAATTGGTACACAAGTAAAAGACATCTCAAACCACCAGTAAACAACTAAAAGGAGCATTACCAAACCTCATGTCACAGGTTTTCTTCTATTGTGGAAGCTTCTCTCCTTCCCTTCCCTTTGTTTTCCTAACCCAGTTGTGGTTTACATTGCTCCTTCGATCAGGTAACAGGGCTCAGATGTGTAGAGCAACGTATCTTTACTACTAAAACACAAATGAAGGAAATAAACATTCCAGAAGTAAATCTCCAAACACTGTTTTCTTGAAAACAGGCACAAGGGAAATATCTTTGAAAATATAGCAGAGAAAATTGCTAGGCAGTGAGTTTTATTAATTCTTCACACCTATGGCTCTCCAGTACCATGTTTGAAACAGTTCATTGGCAAAAGGATCACAATACCCTGTCAAAGACGATTCTCCCTTCACAAGGTCTCCTGCATATTTTACAAATAAGATATATTCTGCTGTTCCCAGCAGCCCACAGGAGCCATGTAGACACTTAATAAACAGTTTTGAAAACAATTATATCCTGTAAGCACCTAGTAGCTAATTTTCTAGCTCAGCATTCTGACACAATTATATTCTACTGTGAAGATTTTATAAACAAAGAAATTAAAGCTGTAGAGCATATTCTAAAGAGTCACATATTCTGTTGTAAGATCTGGTTTACTTCAAAGCCTCCAATATGAGGCTGAAAGAGCAAAATGAGAAAAGAGTATTTAAAAAAAAAAAAAAAGAATGACAGATAGGACTCTGGAGTAGACCATGAGACTGTCAATTCTGCTGTCCCACCTCTGGCATTAATCAACTCACAGTGCTCCAGATAAAGGGGAAAATATACTCAAACAATCCCCATAAAGCAGTTCCAGAGCAGGATAATGATAGACGTGCAGAGGAAATATTCTTTCCTGGCCTTCATGGCAAGCAGCTTATATTCTCAAGTATTACATTTCATAGACATTTTTAGCTTGCATAACCACAAATTGCATTACTGTCCATAAAAATATCCAAAATGTATAATGGCAAATCCTATAGCAATTCCTAAAATAACAAGGACTCAGCAGAGGCTTAATGGTGTTTCAAAAGCATTTCTATGTAAGTAGAGATAGAATGAGAGTATATTATATTTAATGAGCTTACTGCATGGCTTGTTGGTTATATTTTTTTCTTAATTAAAGATGAAATTCTGCAAAGTGTTACACATTGACCTCAGACTAGCAAAACTTGTTCAGCACATGCTTAATCCCAACTAGTTAACAAATTCTTAACTATGTATGGTGCCACCAGACCAGAAAGAATAGCATCATACAGGACTGATCTCCAGGAAATCAGTTTGGACTTTTATATTTTTTCCACACAACTGAAAACAAAACCTTGCACGAAAAGGCCCAGGACAGAACAAATGCCTAAGTAAGTATATATAAAATGCCAGGGTTATCCCATGTTGGTGGCTTTTTAGTCTATATCACATCAAAAGGAATGTTCTCCAAAAATCCATCAGACAAAATTGCTACAACTGAAAAGGATTCAAAAGAGTCTTTCAGATAAGTTCATCAGAGTGCACAAGAACCCAAGGCACTGGTTTGCTCAACCATAGCTAATAAATGATTGTGCATATACATGCATTTAGCTAGACTATAGATACCATCATGTAAATCTGTAGTGTAAAACTCAGCCAAGCTGCTCGTTAGACCCTACAGCTGCTGTTTATTATTTCAGATCTGCCAAGATGAGGTCAAGCTCCATGTAAACAGAACAGAGCACCTCAGCACCTGATATACAGACCACACTAGACAATCATCAGATGAACAGTTTGGAGACTACACTGTAGAATTTCTTTTCTCCCAAATATTTCCTAACTACAGAATTATGAAACTACTGAAGGACATTCTCCTTTAGTCTTCTTCCTTTCCTAGTGTTGTTCTTTATGCAGAAGACAGAGTATTTTTTTTCCACCTCAGCAGAAAGAGCCTTATTTGAAAGAGCTTTGCTAAAAGTGAAAGGATATGAGCTCTGCTAGGCTGTTACAAGCAGTAAGTATGGGTAGACATTTCCTTAAGTTTACAGTGTGGCAGCGATTGGGATTTGAAAGGCAAGACTAAGTGCTGCTCAGTTTACAGAAAGGTTTATTATTCTTCATGCATATGATGAAGAAAAAGTTTCAGGTGAAGAATCCCAGTTGGGCAATGCCATCCTGCAGAGCAAGGCTCACCAAATACTCATCTTTAGGATCTCACAGTGAAGGTCTAATTTTCCTTGTCACTGTGAAGGGTACCTCTCACCACTCCAAAGGTCAAGCACCTTGAGTGATCTCACTCAAGGGTAGGAATTTGCAGACTTCTTTTTTCTTCTTTAAATGCTAATTGTTGGAAACATTTAAAACTGACTCTAAATAAGCACAGAAGGCAAATGGCATTGCAAGCTGTGTATTTGTACTGCAGAGGAGCAATGAGGAGATTGGCAAGTTTTTCCTAAGTGATCTTGAAATGGAATAACATTGATGCCACATGCATTATGCAAAAGTGGATGGATTGATTAGTGGGTCACACAATTCCCAAGACCCATAATACAGTTTCCTGTAAATAATTAAGCACAGGAAAATGTACTAATTCTATAAGGCTAACTGGGATCATCTTGCTACTTAGAAGATTCACTATGTACTTTGTTGCTAAAGAAAAAACTAAGCAGGTTCTCACTGAATTTGGGGCATTACCTTAAGTTTCATGGGCTTTGTGATATTCTTTTAAATACAGCCTTGCATAGCATCAACAAGCATTGGCTTCCCAGTGCTATGACTCTGTTCAGTGCCGCCTCTTTTCTTTCTCAAGGATTTGGCAGCATTTCTTTTGCTAGTGTGAGCAGCAACTGCAATTGATGTGTTTTTCTAAGCATTTTCCAAAGGTTCAGGGTTAGGTTTTGTGCTTTATTTCTTGACAATAGCACTTCATATTCAAAATACTAATCAAGCAGTTAACAACAATGAAAATATTTTTGCTTGCTTGTTTGGGTTTTTTTTTAACTAGAACTGACCATCAAACCATGAGGGATTACGTTCAAGTTCAGATATTTAGATAGTGTCCTTTTCATATCAGATTTGCTAAAAGGTTCAAGCATTGCCAAGTTCTAAGAAAGGTACTTGGTATCCAAAGGAATTCAATTATTTAAAGCTTAAAAGACAGAGCTATTAACCAGCACCTTTCTGACGCCAGTAGGTTTAAGGAAGCCGGTACACATGAAAGAATGACCCTGTTTGTCACTTCATCAACATTTTTATGAAGGCACAAAAATGAATGGTACACTCTGTATCTCCCTAAAAGCTTTTTAGAGGTAGACTAAACAACTATTGCCAATTTAAAGATAATTCCTTCAGAAACACACATTTTATTTAAAAATAATTTATCTAGCTATAAAAGTATAAGAACAATGAAACAATTGCCAAACACTAACCAACAGATCCTTTAACAATCTCAAAATACAACAGGGAAGAAAAAAAATACATGGGTATAACTTTACGTCTAAAGTAACTAATCAAGCCTTTGATTGCTAACAAGATCTGGAGGATTTTAAAATATTTTCTGTATTTTAGAAGATATATATCAGTGTTGAGAATAGTTGGCTTCTGTGTTTTGCTTTTATTTCCTAATTAGCTTTTTTTGAACTTACTGTATATCAATGTATTTCAGGTTCTCATCACCTCCTAATCAGATTTCTATCTTAATCACCTGATACAGAAATAAAATACCAGGAGAAATCAACTTGTAGGGCAAAGAGTCAGGTAGGGTTCAGCCCTGTATATAACCAGTATGTGTGTCTTAGTCATCTCATGGCATAAGATCATCTTCAGGAAATTAATCTGAATTTTTAAAAATGGACTTGGGGGGAAAAAAAATTTAGCTCCATCAAGCACATTGCATTAGTTGCTTAACTAACTACAACTGGCTGAAGCTTACAATTTCCCATCACTATTTTGCATTTCAAGGAATAAAGGGTCAAATAAATTGTTCTGATTGTTTTGGCTAACACTGTCTACAGAATATGATATTTAAATCACAGCTGCTCTTTTTCCTTTTTTTCTAACAAATCAAGTGCAAATATATAAATGGCTGGAGACTGTATATATCACTCTTTCCTCTGGGGATTTTTAGACATATTTAATAACCTGCAAGTAAACCATTTCCTGTGCCTTGGAAGCATACAAGGTTTTAACATTTTGTCCTCTCATCAGCATCTATTTTCATGAAGCATTTATGTATTTAAATACCTTGGTTATGTCCACCTCCCCAATAAATATGGCTGAAATCAAACTCTAGGCTTAAAACTTATGAGGCAAGGTGCTGGTCTCTCACATACACACTCAGAACTTGACTGTAATCTCATTCCTTAAGGATACATCAAAGACTGAATTCACAATAATATTCCATGTATAACACTTGTGTACATCAGCCATGGGAGACTCTAAGATTTGATGGAGGTATTCTATAGCATTGTTGAAATACCTTTTTTTCCCCCCAAACACTGTGTTCTGAAGGTATTTTCATTACTAACTCAGAGCAATCTCTTGTTAAGATACCCTCTTGCAAGGAGACAACTTCCTAAGGGATTGAATTTAACTGTAATGGCAACACATCCGTGAGAGAGCAAGATGAACACTATCACACAAGTTCCTTCATTGAATCACTTCCAGTATATTCTTTTAATCTACTTTTGAGGTCTTTTCAGAAGCAGAAAGCTCTTTTCAACAGAAGGAAAATAAGTATAAACCCACCTCTCTGCTTTCCCGCATTGCCTCATCAGTGACAACAAAACAGTGCAACCACAAGCCATCACCATGCTACATTTACTTGCACAGAACAAGATCACGGCAAACTGTAGAGACACAGCACTGAATCGATATTTTCTCCTTTTCCTTTTTTAAGATTTTGTCTCACATTTGTACACATAATTACACCATCCACTTTACCAGATGTTTTGGTCCTATAATGTGTGAGTTCTCATTGTTAAGCAGGAGAACAAAGGACAGAGCACCCTCACCGTGTCGCAGCAGGATTAGGATCAGAGTGAAATTAAATTTGCCCGTTATCCTCCCACTCCCTCCTGTGCTATGATGCATGTGCTCGTTTCTTCAATGCAAAAGGCAGTTCTCCCTGCATGGAAATAAATTTGAATGTAAGACTTTACAGACCTGTTCTGGAAGACTTAAACTTTTCACATTTTTTTACTCCAGAAGCATGAGCCAAGTTGAAATCCCCTTGTTTCCCTTCTACTTACCATTTTCATGCAACTTTAGTGTTTGCCTGCCTACAGAAGTGCTGATTTCCAGATAAGGAATAGTCAGCTCAAGACTGCTCATGCTGCCAGAGGCACAGTAAGTGACAGTAGTAATTCTGACTTATTTGAAAGCTTGTGTTTCTTTCTTTCAATATGATTTTTTTTTTATTTAGAAAATTGTTACTTATAGCAAAAAAAAATAATAATAACTCAAGACTTTAAAAAATCTTGGAATGGACACAAAACATTCAGTTGACCAGAAGCAATTGTTGCATTACTATTTTCAGTTTAAGAACAACAACAAAATCTCCAGGTTGGCTTTTTTTTGTCCTGTATACAGAGAAAATTGGTTTTCAGGTAGCCAGAATTTTTCCCAGAACATGACAATGGTTTCCCATCCTCTCTGAAACACCAACTCTCCTGTGTGTTTGAAGTTAAGCAAGTGCATAAAGTTCATTGATTTCCCCAGAACAAGTAGAGCACAAACAGAACACCTTGATGAAGTGCATCCAAAGTGTTATTTCACAAGAATCCTATGATTATAGAGTACACAAGCTAAGTCATAATGAAATGACTGGGAAGCAAGTAGCCTCTAGCTTCACAAAGTAAAAAAAAAAAAAAAAAGAAAAAAGAAAAAAAGAAAGTCAGTGTAAATTCCAGAGGTCTTTTATAAGTTGTAATTAATTATGTGTTATTGGATTCTGGTTACTTTCAGGAAACTAACTGTTATAGTGCCCATAATCCTTCATTTCATGTCATTCACCTTTTAATTAAACTGGTCCTCTTGAAAGCTTATTTTTTTTTTGCCCTGTGATTTCAGCTCCTCTACTCTCAAACTAGAGATTCCATGTGTTGGTTTGTTCAGCTTTGCATGGAGAAAAGGGGATGCAACTTTGCAAAGCACATTTGATATTTCAACAATGAATGAAAACCCAGTGTTTGGAAACTCTGTCTCAGAGGGAATGAGGTGCCAAGTGTGGACAACTTCCACTGAAGTTTTTCAGCCTACTGTAATACAAAATGTAGTTTGGCTTCTCCTTTTCTGTCAGCAGGAAATGATAACCAAAATTTGAGCTGACAGAAACATGATAGACAAATGAAGAGTGGGAAATTTAAGCCCATTAACCTCATTGGTTCATGGCATAAATTTGGTTAAGACAACACAACCAGCAGCTTGTTGCAAGTAGTCAGCTTTTGAAATCACTGTAGGCAATCATATCCATACTGGGTTCACAGCCTAAAAACTCAAGCTCTCAGACAGATATTCCTATCCTACCTTATCCATCACATTTGATATTTTTATTGCCAGAAATTGAAATAAGATCAGGATTTAGCTCAACCACTGTGGTGTTTGTCATCACACTGTCATCTTGACACCAAATAACCCAGTTTAAGAGTGTTACATCTTTTTTTCCCTACATTTTTAAAATAAAGAATATTTCCCACTGGAGAGCTGGAGGATGATGAAAACACAAGAGCTAAATCATCACTGATACATACAAGATGCATTTGAAATCAAGGAGTTGTTAGATTTGAAAGGTATGATTTTCATTTTATATTAGCAAATAATATTTTTTTCATATTTTAAACAGTAGTGATCTTTAGTATTGGCAGGGAGTTTCCAGATAGGTGACAGATAGAACAAGTATGTGCAATGGAGTGCTACCTAGAGTTTGGGGAGAGTGTGGTGTATCAAATAATCACCAAAATCCACCTGTTTTATTTCCTGCTGCAAACTAGCAAACAAGTGAATAGATCACCCTTCTCTGCAAGACTCCTTGACAGGCAGAGGTCATGTACTGCTGACATCTGTGTAGCTCAGGATTAGTTATGATTTTGAGACACTTTAACCAGTAGTTTCAAGTGCTCATACTAGAGGAAAAAAAAATCAGCTTTTTAGTAGAGTCCCATCATAGCTAAGGAGAAAAATAACATTGTGGGAACAGTGCCACAAGAGGAGATTGGTGCTCATGCAGATTTGGCCTGAGAATGTCAAGTAGCTTCTCTCACCTCCCCATCTATAATGCTGAAATGAATGTTACCAGAATTAAAGTGATGCTGTGAAGCTAAATCTGCACACGTTCTAAAGCACTTAGATGACTTGCTGGAAGGCATGACAGAAATGAAACACTTTTTTGTTATTTTTCTCACTCACTCAAAGAAATATCTGAGAGGAAAGAAAACATTTTATAGAACTTATAAAAATATGAGAAGCCTGACTCATTTCCCATTCAGGTCAAAAGGAGTGTTTTCTACTGGCTGCCATGCGAGCAAGATTTGGACTAAAAGGCCTGTAACAATTCCTTTGAAATGAGGTCTCTAAACCAACTTACAAATAGACGGCTGCTATTTGCCTTGGCTTTTACATATCTTTCACCATGCAGACAAGAAGAGGAAGAAAATAATAAATCTGTCCAGAGGTAAATGTCTGCATACTAATCTTTTTTCCTCTGTCAATACTGAGAGCAAGAAAGATTGGTAATTTTGTGGACTGAATTTTGTGGGCTCGTCAAGTAGAGTCAGGAAGGCAGCATATCCCAGACTCATCTCTGACTACAAAGAAGCTCCTCAGCTCCAAACAGATGAACACTTCAAATCACTTCTCTACAGTATCTTCAAGTACCATACTTAAAACAATTAAGTACTGTGAGGTTTAACTCACTTTAGCTGATTTCAGAAGTCTGTTGAACTAGAGTATATGTTTACATTTCAGTTGCAAGTTTATTTCCCAAACACTGTTCTGCCAGCACTGGAAACAGAAGCCCTGCTTTCTGGAAGTAGGCCAACCTCCCAGTACTTGAACTCCATTCACAAAGTGCTAAAAGAAGTTCAGACACTGCATATATTTGCTTTGAATAGCTTTGCTGCTGTTTCAGCTGAGAAAGACTATATTATTTGAGTGCATATCAAATTAACATATTCTGCATTGTCTTGAAAAGATATCACTGGCCTGTCACACACATTGTTCTGCTGCATTATCTAGAGAAGTTTTTCTACCTACTTAGCTCCTAGTTTAGCAAATGTTAAATATACCACTAGTTGTTAGAATGGAATTAATTATTTCCTTTTCACCTCTATCACTCACCTACCAACAAGACAAAGCAGCATTTCAGCATGGAAAGCATATGGTTTATGCAGAATGAAATCCTTGAGAGTCCTCCAAACACCTTCTGACATTAAAATGTCTGAACAGCTCTCCTGGATAACACCAAAAACTCACCTAGCTTAGCTCCTTGGGTCAGTTCAAGGGAAAGGTGACAGACAATACTCAGTGAAGGCCCAGGCAGGAACCTGTCAGGAAAGCATAGAAGAAAAGCAATTGAGTTCAGTCATCTCTGAGAGGCAACAGAGGTAACGCTGGGGACAGAGGTAAATGACTTGGGACATTTACATGCTGCAGGATGGGGATCCCACTCCAGCTGACTGCCACTTAATGGGAATACTCCTTTGAAGTGCTCCGGGATCCAGAAAAGAACACAATCACTGAGATGCTAACCCAATAACTACAGGCAACATGACAGACTGAATGAGCTCTGGGAGAAGAAGAGCCTTCACCTCCTGGGTGAAGGCAAGTAGAACTAGCCCTCCACAGAAAATGTGAAAGTGATCAGGACCAGCACCTGCTAGTGTAACCCAAAGACTTTCCACCACTTTTACCTCTCCTCCTTTCCTCTCCCCTTACCTTACTTGTGTGTAACTGTTCCACTCAGTGTTGTTCACACCATAATTTTGTTAAATAACTACAATTTTTTAAAAAGTTAATAGCTGCCAGCTTAGAGGATAAAAACAAGGTAAGCATTTGATGGTTATTCCATAGAATACTGCCTAGCCTTGAAAAAGCAGCAGCTCAACAACACAATCCCTGAGCTTAGGAGCCCTCCATGTACATACTTTCTGTAATGAAAGCATGAAACTCTTCTCAGTCCTATGCAGGTACTTAAATACATTTTAGAATGTTTGTGAGACTGGTTGTGATAAACGGAGACTAAGTGACACTTTTTAAAACATAAAAAAACAACAACAAAAAATCATCTCTGAACTATCAGGTCAAAATAAACAACATGGAGATCTTAAACACCCAAACAGAGACAGTCATTCACTGGGATATCATTAGACAATGCAGTGTGGCTACATCCACAGGTCACTTCCTTTCTCCAGCTTCTAAGATTCTCTGTAGTGACCTAATTTTGACTCCAATTTGAGACAATTCATACAGGAATGCTTTCACTCTTAAGAAAAACATACTCTGAAAAAAACCCACAAATTTGATATTTAAGGTGTTTCAAGATTTCTGACCTGCATTCTGGTTTTCCTGTACTTAGGTATAAATTAATCTGTCTGTGAATTTTGCTATTTTAGTGATTCATGACTACAGAATATGTCCTGAATGTAGGGGAGAGAAAAGGATTCGTGGTGAAAAGGAAAACATACATAACATTTTTCAGTGTCTTAAGTTTTAATCACCAGGAAACAAAAAATAAATGAGCTATGGGCATTGTATAATTGCAATAAATTTTGAGAAATGAGTAGTGTCCAGAGAAACCCAATTAAGTTTAATAATTTTCTGCATCAGAGACACAGAGGCTGGGGGAGGGGGATAAATTTAACAAGTTACTGATGAATATAAAGTTTTCAACTGCAGAAAACAATGTTTAAATTAATATGACACACGGTGATACTTCTGTCTGCCTTTCTAATTGATTCTTCTTGTTAAATCAAGAGGAACTTGTGCACAATAAGCAGATTGCTGAGAGGTTATTCCCCACACAGAGATAACAGTTAACTTTAGCCAGGCACACAGTAGCTTATTCATAAAAGTCTCTTTTTTAATTTAGTGGGGCTTTGCTCATGGGTTTTCTAATTTAAGGCCCAATGTAACAACAAGCAAAGACCAAGGGATCACAGTAATCTCCAAAACTCTAGCAACCGAAAAAATGTTACCATTTGGCTCGCATGTGTTACTTTTCCCTCCAAGTGAAACTAGGAGCCAAATGCTCATGAAAGAAGAAAGTCAGGTATTTTTTATCTATTTGCTGATTAACTCTTACATACATCACAGTAAATATCAAGCCAACAAAAAGAATGGCTTACATTAAAGCATTATCCAAGCCAAGGAATTATTGAAGTACTCATTGCCAAAAGTGAAGAATTTGATCTCATTAAGTTCCAAGTCAGAGTCCTAACTTTCAAATCACATCTGAACTGAAAACTCAACTAAGAGGGCATGAGAGGAGTCTAGATATATAAAACATTATGATGCCCTTCCATGGAGATAGAAAGGGAAATTCTAACCTCCATTCTACAAAGTTTATCTTTGGTATTAAAAAGAGCAAGCCCGATTTGCTGTCTTTTAGCTAGTTGCTAAGCTCTGCAGAGTTTATTTTTTTGTTATTATATTAAAGTAAAAGTAAATTTCTATCTTTTGAAATTCCAGTTATCATAGTGTAATCGTTCAGAGGTGTCACAAACATATTTGGAATGTCACTCAGAAACAAATTTCCCTCTTCAACTCCGTGAGATGTCCAATGGTGATAAATTATATGTCAGCAATCATGATCATTTCATTCCTTGTACAGCAAAGGAAAGGAAACTCTAATATCATGAGACCAGAACTGACAATCATATGCCATATACCCCCTTTAGTGTCCCTAATAGCACAAATTGACACTGAACACAAAATGGGAGATCATTTGCTCTAACACTATTTGGGAAAGTAACACAGACATTTAATTTTAACTTGGGCAAGCTTGGGAGCTTGGCAAAGCTCAAGGACATGATACCTTCACAGAAGAGAGCAATGTTTGTACACAAAGAAAACCACACAAAGATATTTTGAACATCTGTAGTATCCAGCAGGTGCAACATCTCATTTCAGAAACTCAGGCAGAAATTCTTTGTGCAAGGTAATAAACATTGAGAAAAATTCCTCTTCTCCCCTTGCTTAACTTGTGAAAAGTTTCCCATCTAGAGAACTCATTTGGTTGGGTATGGATACTTGACTCTTTTCTGACATGTTTGTTAGAAGATAACATACATTAGTGAGTTATGATCAAAAGTGTCCAGAATAAATTTGTTTTGTTTCACTTTATGAAAGAAACAGCTGAGACCTGTTACTCGTCTCACCTTGCAGCTCATAGATCCTTTTTTTAGCAGAATTTCACCAATAAATCACTGCATTTTGTTAAGTCAATTACTCTTCTAAGAGAGATTAAAGAGAAATTACTAGACCAAACTTATAACTCAAACTGGCCTACTTCGAGTTACCCACAATCTTTCCAAGAAAAAAACTCACCCATGGCAATATTGAGAAACCCAGATTTAAATTCCAACAACACATGTCACAATGAGAAATTGGAAAGTTGAAGGACCAGGAAGTAGAATACTTTCCCAATGGTAAGCCATTACATCTGGGTGGATCCCAGAGGCCTCCTAAGCCAGTCAGTCCACATTGTGTTGTACCCTGACATCAAAGTTGAAGAAGGAGCTCACTCCTTCAAAATCTGCAAGGCTGTTCTCTTAACAAAGCAAGAGAGGTTCATTCTTTCAGTCAGGATTGCTCAGAGTCGCATCCCTGTCAACCTTGTAACAAACTGAATTTTTATCAGTTCAGGTCCTTACATTCTCCTGTTGTTTCTTGATTCAAAGCTTTTCAAAAAGTTTATAAAGTGACATTAATTTCAAAACTGTTACAAGGAAGATAAAAGAGGTTGTGGGGAGGTGTAGCTGGTCCAAGCACTGCAAGGAAGTGATGAAATTTTCCTTACCTATGTGGGAAATGTCTCTAGACCAGAAGGGTGATTGTAGTTAAAGCAAGACAGAAAACATGTCTTTTAAAGCTGAAGAGTCTTCATCATATCTCAGAGAACACAATGCTTTATTTCTACTGATCTTTTTTGTTAAATGCTCTAGGAGAAGCTACTATCATTAAAAAAAATAAAATTAAAAAAAAAATTAAATATGTCGATGGTGGTATCAGAACAAAACATTCCTTGGCTTTGAAGCAATAAATAGAACTCTTTACAGGAAAAATCAAGTAAGTGCTATTTTTATCCTTCCACTGAATTATGCTTTACAGGTAATGCTGACAATGGAGTCCACATTACTTCTCTATACCCAAATCATGTCCTCTTTTTACATTTACATTAGAGAAAAAAAAATGTTAAGTATTGTGATATCTAGCTATTCAAGATCTGTGATTTCAGACCATATTTTGGTGCTGGTTTGAGCAAAATTGTATATTAGGAAGCTTTATATCATTACAGCTAATTAAAAATAAGATTTTTGGAAGGCTAGGGTTGTCTTCACTTGCAAGCTGAGAAGAAAGAGGATGTCTGTTCAGTTCAGGTTACTGACAATGGGAAGAAAAGAGGAGTCAATTTCTTTACAGTGGAGCACGGACAAGGTATGTTGTGCTTTTTCTCACCTAAAATTAGGGACATTACCTTAACTATTCATTTCTTTACCTTTTTTCTTTCTCTACGTTTATGGTCTGTGTTAATTATTTGGCACATAGGACAAACTTTGGTTTTGTCTACAAGTTCAGTCACACAAGATTGGAAGTTCCCCATTGTTCAGCAAATGCCTTGCTTCCAATTGTTGTTCAGTGCTGGATTTTAATTGTGCAAGTTAAAGTATCTTAACCATTTTTCGTTTCACCTTTTATTTTATAGCTCTTGTTATATGTTAAGGAAAATGTTCCTTTCGCTAAAGTAGCAGCACAACTAGCAGCTCCTGAAATTGCAAGATAAGAATTCTCATCTGACTACTCATAACAAATGAGACATGCCTTGCAGAATTCACTCATTTTATTCCAGGAAGAGAAAATGTGTGTACTGGGAGAATGAAACAGAAATGAGAAATGCTGGATGACCTTGGGTAAGCCACTTCTTTGTTTCTCTTTGCTTCTGTTTTACTTGCTACCTTTGGTCTGTCTTGTCCAATTAAAGAAGTCTGAAGCAGAAATGCTCTTTGCATTGTCAGCATATCTAGACTATAAGGTGCTGACCTGACTTGGATACAAAAGTAATGAGTAATATCCATGACAACAATTTACAAGTGATGCTCTGCATAATTAAAGCACATGTGTAGGTTCTCCTTTTTAATGGGAAGCTGCTCTTAATTTTTGTCAGCTTTAATAGAACATAAAAGCTTAGTTTTTCACCCTGATGATTTCTCCTGGAAGGTTTCTGCTGTAAGACTGTTGCAGAAGTCTACTGCTCCATTGGTCTGAGAAAAACCTCTTCTAATTACAAACCCAAATGCACTCTTGGACAACTCTCATCCTTCATTCTTACTCCAGCAAGGTATGCCAGCAAGGTCTAATGTTCATGCCTGTGCTGGATTTAGAGACGAATCATCATTACTTCAAGACTATATTTTACCAGGTGAAAGAAGCCAAACTCTCCTTCAAATTGCATGCTATGCTTCCATTAGAACCTGTGCTTTGAGCTCTAATCCTTCATCCACCCAATCACTATAACCTCATGCTGGACTAGGTCAAAAACCTTTCCATTCTCTACAGCCAGACTGGTGGGGTGACCAGCCCTGAGTTTCCATAAACTTCTCCCCAAAATAGAAGAAAAGTAGTTGTGTTCTTGCTCCTGAAATCCATCACTTATTGCAGTCCTCACCTGCCAGCACTCAGCATTTAGCACTGTCACTCAGTGAATAGATTCACGGTACGATCTCTTCCTTCAAGTCTGGGAATGTCTACATATATCTGCATAAAAATGTTTAACTGGGTCTGGGGTACAGAAGGTCTGGGGACTAGTGGCATAAAAAAAACACAAAGAGACAAGAAAGAAACTTCAGTTTAAAAGAAAATACTGTAATATGTTATATATTTGTATCAGGAAGGACGACTTTCAAATGCTCATTGGAAAAAATTTATATCTTTTCTTTCTCTAGCCTTTTTATTGACAGCATATCAATTTCAAACATCCTAATTTTGCTGGGTGAAAATGTATGCCCTCTCTAACACAGATAAGTCATTTGCAGTGCATAAGCCTTGTTAATTTAGGATTAATGTTGCTGAAGTAATTAAAGTGACCTTATGCAAAACACATGACTACAGCTTTGTAATGAAGTCCTACTGGTTATCTGCAGGGCTAAATTCTGTCCAGTGGTATTAACAGTCAAGTTGGTTTTAGCTTTTACAGCTTCAGAGGTATCCAAAACCGACTTTAAAATAAAGGTCTTCCATTAAATCTTGCAAAGTCAAATCAATGTCACTTGGCTGTTCCGAGGAGCTGTGAGAAATACAGGCTCTTTAGCAAAGCATGAAGAGCCAAAGACCACAGACCAAAACCAAGGATGCAGAAGTAGTGGTATCTTCCACTCTAATTTCAACAGATATAAAAAAAGATAAAAATAAATTAGTCAGTTGATAGAGGCATCACTTAAATTGCTATCAGATAGGTATTGTCACATGTATTAACTTTGCATTTGTTATGAACTTCTTTGTCTCTAAACAAAAGTTCAGAATAACTCTTCACTATAGTGCAGAATCGCACTTTTAGTATGAGAGAAAACTGTTTAGCAAGCAACTGTTACCAGATTAATAATTTATCAAGTGCAAACTATTGTTATTTTTGTATGGTTTCTCTAGTTAAAAAAAGTCTACTGGGAAATTTACATAGAAAGAAACTTCATAGAAAACCTCATGTTACTGCACAGACAAAGATATAGAATATAAAAGGTTGTTTTGTTTGATAGCACTTTGTGTTGGTGGTCATCTAAAATGTTTTGCATGCATATAGCCAAAGATCAAGGTGTTAATGGAGACAACTACAGAGCAAAACTTGAGAGCACCATAGCAATCTGTTGCTAAGGCTAAAAGTTTATTGTAAAATAGTGTTCACATCAATAAAGTCCTACTGATTTTCATACTGTGAAATATTTTGACCTTCCGGGCTACAACCTGGGATTATTGTAAATTCCTCTAAGAACAGGATCACCATTTCAAAGAATTTCCTCCTGAAGACATAAACACCAGCTTTGGCCACTTTTGCAGTTGACAGAAAGAACTCTATTAAGTAAACTAGTTCCTTTATTTGCATATAGTTTCCAAGGACGTTGTTCAAAAACATCTTATAGTATAATAAGTGTTATCTGCTTTCTTCCCGTTCATTAAATCTACATGCATTCACTGCATACAGCACCTTTATTCACCTTTTTGATACCAACAAAGCTAAAGAGGGATGGACTAACCTCAAAAGGAGGTTCCATTATTATAAATTTCAAAGCAGAGGTATTTCAAAGACTATTGCCTAGGGTCACTTCTGATAGAAATTCCAGACGTTCACATTGAATTTTGTAAGACACCGCTATTCAGTCAAAGCCAAGTTCAAAAGAAGCATCCCGTTATGTGATATGTATGCTATTTCTGATACTGAAGTCATTATTAAATGCACCCAGCAATGCACTACAGAACAAGAAACAGCATTGTACAGTTTTGCAATTAAAAAAGAATAAGGGATTCATCTTTTCCAGCAGTGATCAGGTGAAATGGGTATCTGAGTTATGGGATACTCAGTACCTAGACACCTGGTTATCTGACAGGCTAGAGAAATGGAGGTGAAACCAGAATAAATCCTAGCTGCACACACATTCGCAGCTTAGAAGAACGACATCTGTGAAAAGCACATTTTTGAATATACACATGGCAGTACCTATCACAGTAGTGCTGTTGAGGTAGAGCTATCCTCTCCACACATGCACATATACACCCTTCACACAATCCAGAGCCTCTGCTTATGGCATTTAATTGACTACTGTACCAGTTCCAGAACAAAACAAAACAACCTTGCTCCAGTAAGCCATTTCTAATCTATATTTTAAATTCTCTGGCCAGATAATACAGCCATCCATTGCACTGAATTACAGTCCATTATTAGATCCTTAAATGGTAAAGTTTGAGTCCTTTTCAAATTCTTTATTAACACAGACATAAATAAACTGCTATAACATAAAGACAAAGGCTCTTTCTCACTGACAAATTCCCCTGAAGTACCTTGCAAAACTGCTTCCCACAGAGAGCACTGCACTTACTTTTCCTTTTTGTTTTTCCCCTCCACCATCTCACTTTAACACACAAGACATGTAGCAATGCCTGGGGCATCATCCCTAACTCTGGAGTCTCCAGGCAATCTGCAGCCTCTGTGGTTGTGTTACAGGTGAGAGATGAGCAATAATAAAGGAACATTACAGTGCAGAACCTATGGGGATTTTGCAAAGAGATAAAGTAAATAACTTTCATCACAAGCTTTAGAAGGAAAAAAAAACCAACAAAAAACTCCCTACTAAGTTTCATCTCATCAGATTTTAGGCTTGAATAAAACACAGTGAAACCAAAGCCTTTCCAGTGCTCTTCTGGGTTTGCAGTTTTGCTGCAAAGCTATAACTCAACCAAGACTGTTTGAAAGCTCAAAAGTGTGAAAACACTCAGACCCACTTTCAAAGAACCCTGAGCTGATGGATGAGTTCATGCCTAAATTTTGGTGAAACTTATGTATGGCTTGAACTGTTCAAAGATGGTCATGACATTACTTGATATATACATGCACATCATTGTACCAAGTACATTTATACATCTGTGAGATCTTAAAGGTGGGTATTGCTGGTAACACAAAGGTGAATTGCTTGTAGCAAAGATTTCTTCTTATTTTCCTGTTAAGTATATTATTTTTTCTCATTATTGAAGTGCCACATAGGAGGTCACTGGTCAGGATCCTATTATTTTAGACACTGCAAAAGCACCAATGTCTTTCAAATAATCATTAAGTTGTGGGAGAATACAACTTATTCTTTAGAATAAGTGATGCTGAAAAAGTGGGCATTTCAATAATTCTCCACCAGGTCAGAAACTGCTATTGCTATGGTAAACCTGTTCATCAAGGATCAATGTATTATAAAGGAGAGAGGTTTGGGGGTTTTATTTGCATTGGAAAGCTTAAAAAGTTTTGTTAAGCAGTGATGTGACTGCTCAATGCAAAAGTTTTTCAAATTGTATGTAAGTAGAAATTGTAAGGGTTTGAGGGGAGTTATTTCTGCTTTTGTTTATCTGTCTTATGATTTTTAAAGAGTTTGAAGTCAAACTTCCATCAAACTTCACATTAACTACTGAATACTGGCTCATCTTTCCTAAGATGAATGTGCTGACAACAACATAACTTCCTTCGACATAAATAGGTGTGCAACAAATCCCTAGAAATCATGCTGCAAATATATCCCTAAGAATCCTTCAGACTTCCTAAAGCAGTGTGGAGACTAGAGATATGCTTAAAATCCCAAAAGTAATGTGTACTGTCAGCAATCAGGCTAAAGTGCTGTTTCGTGGGTAATGCAGGTAAAGTGCCCTTAAAATGACTGTACCAGCAGCAAAAAAAAGTAGCAATTTTTATGACTTATGTCACATCACATCAAAATAGGTCAGACAATGCATTTTGTGGGGTTGGTTCACATATGACCCTACAAAATCACACGTCAAATGATGGATAAGACGATTTCTCAGGAAGCAGCATGCTCCAGGTAAAGGCAGGATTAAAGTCAAGAGCCATCCTCAACAAAGTAAGAAGTATGTGATAAGATGAGATACCTTTTTCATTCCTCAGTCGAGTGTGCCACTGTGTCAATAAATGGTAAAAAATGATACAAAATAACCAGAGTAATCACAAGAGTCATTGAAACAGAAAATACCTGTTCTTTTTCCTCAGTTTCGCTTGGAGTGGAAACAAGTTTAAACCAAAGAAAATTTTGTCTAAATATTGCATCATACATGATAGTTGCAGATCTAGAACAGCCCACCCCTTACACCAAAGACAAACTCTGCAATAGTAGAATGAAGTCTGTAGGAAGTTGGTCCTCTTTCACTAGTTTGTAATGAACATATCAGTTCTAGGATATAAGCCTTCAATGATTCAGACTTCCAGCTTTCAGTCCTTTCTAGGCCCTAGAACATCATGCCATTCAAAAGTGCACTTCGGACTGAGACAGTAAAGTCTAGAGACATACAAAATCCTTAAATTTAAACCATTGAACAAGAAATGGTGGCCTTTCTTCAGACTATGACCTAACAACAAACACCTGGGTTGTTTTGACTACCAAAGCCAAGTAAATCAATTATTGCCCTAAACTTTACATCTCTCTCTATTTCAGTACACAAGGGCAATATTCTCTTCTAGGTCTAGGAACCAACAGCTAATTATCTCCCTGCAAGTGGAAATAACTGTTCCAGTTGGACAAAACTGTGTTTTCATCCAAGGGAATGCAGGCATAAATCTAACGTTTGAGAAAAGAAAATTCAAGAAAGAAAACACTGAAGGAACAAGGAATGAGGTTTAAATAAATGCTCCTCATCCAGTCATTGCAAAACGTTCTGTCATCATCCGCTCTAGCATGATGATGTTGCCTAGATGAAGCATCATCGTATGTGCTATTACTTCTGCTATAGGGTCAAATCATTTAGAACTTCTTACAGTTTCCTATCTTTAAGGTAACAAATTTTAAGATTACATTTTTAACATGGATAATAGACCTGCACAGGAGCTGAGAGCCTGAAATTCCTCCTCTGCATCCTTTCCACAGGTCAGCAGCCAAGGAGGAAAGGTTGACAGGGGTAGTGGAAAGGCGGACTCTGGATTATATATATTCTTTCACTAGACATGAAGGGGCATATTCACATTTGGGGCTCTGACAGGACATTCATCATCCTGCTCCTTCCCCTGGAGAGAAAGGAGAGCCAATAATTGCTAGTAAAAGGGCTATCTTAGAGCACAAGCATCTACGGCTCAAGGTGCAGGTGACACATGTGTTCTTCTTCAAGGCATGATATAACCCACAGTATTCACTCTGGTCCTATTTGCCTTCCAGAATGACACAGATAATTCTTGTTCATATTTGCAGAAGACCATATGTCATACCAAAACTAATGTTAGCAACATTATCAGTTGTGGGATGTTTATAAATGCAATACTGGTTATCAACTCGGAGTAATCAAAACCAAATTAGTCATATATAATACACCCACGCATGTACACACAGAGGCCTGTGATTACAATGACATACGTATTGGACAGATGTGTTTGCTTCCTCAAGGGAGATAGTAACCCAAGACAGTTATTAAAAACACAGAAGAGCCAATTACTTTTTCATCATTCTCTATACTAAGACCTTTTCCATTGTTCTACCAGGTCAGTTTCATCTGAATGCACATGGAAACTGAAAATACTTACCTTCTCCTCGAAGCCAAGGTGAATTTAATCAGAAAACTAATTACTTTCATTTTTCTGCTATAAACTCTTCAATTTGCTGTAGAGATTACCAGGGTGAAAATTTTCTGTCAGCAATGAAGTCCAAAAGGAAATGGCCTGTGTTGTTTCTTGGAAGAAAATTGCCTTTAGAAAAATTCTATTTCTTTGCTAGAGTATCAAGGAGAGATGAGGTTGAAGAAAGAGATATATAGCTTTTGAGATTAATCATTATGATGAATGAGTGAACACCTGAAGGCTATAAAAGATCTCCATAGTCTATCACCACTTATTATCCAATAATTACACCAGTAGAAGCCATCTTCACTATTTCTATGTAGATTCTCTCCCTGCCAGCCTTGGTCCCCAAAGAACTGATGTAACATATCTTTCTCTCTGCTTACCAGTCCTAAATTGCTAGCAGATGCAAAAAAAAATCTATGAATTACAATCAAAATATCATATTAAACTATTTCCAAACACCTTAGCTACCTACAGAGTATTCACTGTTTAACAATTAAGTAAGAATTGAAGAAAAAAACACTTGAAGTGAAATGCAGATCTTTTTTAAGCTTAGGTTCAGCATTTGATGCAGCCTTAGAAAAAATGCACTCGGGTGTCATGGTATTTCATTATTTCTTTTGATGTGTTATTACATCTTTATGGAGTGATGCTGGTCTCAGTCATGAAATGCAGATTTAGAACACAGTGTTGAATCTGCTTAGAAAGAAGTTAAGAATACCCAGCACACAAATAATTCCAGTGCTAGCACTTTGAGAAAAGGTTTGAGATTGTGTTTGAAGAAAAGCACAGAATTCCATAACAGTGTGTTCAAACGTAAAATTTTCACAGCTTTATCATTTCCTTGAAATTCTTTTTTCGTAAAATATTTTGCTACATACTATGTGGAAGATGGCAAACATTAAACTATGTGTTAAGGAAACCCACACAGCTCATCAAGCCTGTGGATATATATTTCTGAAAGAGTTACGAGGCCCAGATCTCACATCAGCAGTTCTACAGGACACTGAATAACAAGAGCTTGTCTCATAGTGCATCTAGCATACTAGTGATTCAGGAGGGACAATTACGTCACTTAAACTGATATTCCGTTTAAAAAAAAAAAAACCAACCCAAAGCACTGGATTTCACACAGCAAATCCTCTCATTCATATTTACTTTCTAAAAGGAGGATTCTGACTACCTTATACTGCAGCATGCTCTAATGGTTAACCAATTTGCCTGTTAAACAAAACCTGCATCTTGTTTGTAATTAATCTGGACTTCACATCAGGAAAAGGGAGACAGTGCCAAGGCATTTGTGAGGAAAGCAAACAAGCAAGACGCAATCTGTCTGCCTTTGCAGAATATATTTTTTTTTTATATTAAAAGCAGAGAAATAGAGGTAATTGAACTGCAACATTATCTAATTGCAATAGCAAGATGAGGACGGTTTGCAAACATTTGTAGCACCAGTAAGTGATCATGCTGTTCAAGGACAAATGAAAACATGAATTGAGTAGGGTCTAGGAAATCAAGTGCAGGAATAAGTAGAACTGAGAGCTAAATTAATGCAAGCTCCAACTGAATGAAAAGACTGATAATTAGAGGTAATGAAGAGCCCACCAGCGGTAGGAACAAAATGTTACACAGGCATGTAAAAAGCACTGCTTGTGTACTTTGTTGAATGTGGGTTCCACTCAGATCAAAAACACCAGCAGCAACGAAGTAAATCACAACCTTGATGCTCAAGGAGCTCTCAGGCCTGTAAGTCACACACACTGACTGTCACACAGAGATCTTAAATGGCTCTGACTGACTCACAGAAAAAGCAACAGTGAAAACAGCAACAGCCCATTGTTAAGAGACTAAAGGAGGACTATTTTTGGTATCAGTAATCCCTACTGACCACCTGCCTACCCGTTTTCAGCTGACAGTGTTGCATCGCCTCCACAGAAGCAGAGTCTCCTGTAGAGAGAAGAAAAAAACAAATTCTGGGAATGAGTAAACAAACAAACAAACAGACAGATAGGAAAGCTGATAAAACACAGAAACAAAATGCATGCAACAAACAAGGAAGAGAAAATGAGCAAGGGAAGGAACTAATGCAGAAACATTTTGTCAGCACAGAGAAAGCAAAATCTGACAGAAAGAATGAAGCAATATTGCAAAAGCAGGTAAAGCAGAATCTATAAAGGATGCCAGAATACAGACATTGTTAAAGCCAAAGTGGAGCTGCTACACGAACAGTCTGTACCTGTATCCTTGCACAGAGACAGCTACTGACCAAGCTGTGAACAGCAAAGGGTTTCAGGACCCTTGAAATAGTTTTACAAGCATAAAGCTTTCTATAGTCCTTTAAGAAATGGAATTACCCATTAAGTTTGCTGACAGTAGAAAGGAGTTCTCTAACAGTGAGGGGATTAGAAGAGGAATCATGGAATCACCTGGAAACTCAAAGGAGGACTTGTTTTGGTACCAAAATAGAGACCTCATTGCCATCTCATCTGAAGAAATGGTTGTGAATGACAGCCTAGAAGCTCACATATAAAGATATCCGAGTTACAAAGGAACTTACAAAAGTATATTTATATCCCAATTTTGAGCATCTCTCAGAAAGCTACTGTTAAAAATGGTCTCATTATGCCACTGCCAAACAGGATCATAATGGAGGAGTTACTACCAAGAGTTTAAAACTTAAGTAGGTGCCAAAGACAGCAGGTCTTCAGAGAACAGACGGAGGAAAATGACAGGAATAGGAGCACAATTTAGAGTTTAAGTCCCTGTGAAGCTAACAGAAAAAGTATTCATTTATTTCAATGGACTTTGGATCAGATCCCTCACTTCTGAAGAGCTTTGAAGTTGAAAAGTGTTAGATGAGCACTCAAAATTCTTATCAACAGAAAAAATGTGGCTAAAGAGAAGTATATGAGTTTCTTTTTAATTTTCTTGAAAAGGTCAAAAGATCAAGAAGAATGTCAGCACACAGGAGGTGATTTAATGGGATTTGAGGGGAACACTTCAGACACAAAGAGTGGATAACACATGAAAAAAGAATCGAGTATTTCTTAGAAGAGTTTGTGCACTACAGATTCACCAGGACTATCTAAGAACTGGCCACAAGGCATAAAAACACCCTGACTTAGCTTCATCTAACTCATGAATGTTTGCTACCTTGTCATAAAATCAGGATAACTATTTTATGTGGTTTCTTTGGCAGAAATTCTGGCTTAACAAACTTCTACTACCACATCTGCCTCATGAGCTACTTGTCACCCCAACATCAGCCAAATGTTATGCAAGCTATTTTTTCCTGTGTGCAGTGGAAGCTACTGCCTGAAGTTTACAGACATTAATATCAGAAGGACCTCCCTGTAACCCTTTAGCACTGTCCTTCATGCCTTCTGATCAGCAGAATAATGTACACTCCAATTACGTTAGTTAGTTAAGAAATGCAAAAAAGAAATGCAGCTGAAGAGTAGAATAGCATATTTCAAATGTACATGCAGTAGGAAAAAGGAGATATTTAGTCTGGAGAAGAGGAGACTGAGGGGGGATCTCATTAATATTGACACATATCTAAATGGTGTGTGTCAGGAGGTTGGGATATCTCTTTTTTTCAATGGCATCTAGCAACAGGACAAGGGGTAATAGCATGAAGCTGGAACACAAAAAGTTCCATTTAAACATAAGAAAGAACTATTTTACTGCGACAGTGAGGAAGCCCTGGCACAGGCTGCTCAGTGAGGGTGTGGGGTCTCCGTCCTTAGAAGTCTTCAAGACCCGCCTGGACACGTTCCTGTGCAACCTGATCTAGGTGGACCTGCTTCTGTCGGAGGGTTGGACTAGATGATCTCTAAAGGTCCCATCCACCCCTAACATTCTATGATTCTATAATATAAATAAATACAAATACCTAAATAACAACAGCAGTTAACATCTCATGCTCTGGAACACAAGTTTCTCATCTTAGTGAAAAGACACCTATATCTTTATTTTCCAGCAAAACTTTAGTCATACTTCTACTATATCTATGCCAACTTTAAAGAAGGTAGATAAAAATCACCAAGTCTCTGGGTTAGGTAAACTAAATTAGATTCCAGAATGGAAGGTCACTCCTACTATCAAACGTGGCCCTGTTGATATCACTTAATGCGTTCCACTTTTCACTGTGAACCAGCAAAGGGTTCAGACAATGTCAGCTCACAGGCAGCAGCTTGTGAAGCTAAGGCGGGTCCGTAACTTGTAACTGTGCATTTCCTTATGTTAAGATGCATTTTACTGTTACAGATAAACCTTCAAACACAGAACAACTATTCACCAAATATGCTTCTCTTCCAGATTCTATTACTCCTCTGAGGAGTGCCGAAGCTTTCAGGAAATCTAGGATGTTTGCAAGAACTGGTAATATGGCTGTGTTCCAGTTATATCAAATATCATGCTGTAAGCAGACTGAAAGCAAACAGAAGTTAACCAGGTAGATCTTCTGACACAGTAGTTGCACAGACAGCAAAGGGTAAAGGCAGTTCTCTGTGAAGCTCACTTTATCTCCCCATTCCACAAAAAGCAAATATTCAGCAAGGCAAATCAAGGCGAGTAGAAGGCTAAATACATAGGAAGTATTTAGGAAATATTTTCAGACTGAAATACAATTTTACAGGCAAATCTAAGCATTGATGCCTGTTAAACTTTGCTCCATGGGTGAGCTGCTGTAAAATCTCTGAGTGAGAAGCAATAAAAGCGACAGGTGACTTGCACAGCACCTTCTTCAGGAATCTCTCTGCAGTCTGGAGTCAATTGCATATCTGCAATATGCTTCATGGTTTTAGATTTTTATTTTGCCTTTTTTTTTAATAAGAAAGTAATTAGGACTGCAGTCACACTTTGCTTTAATTTCAACTAATTTATCCAAGTTAAATTAGCTGTTATGCAGTTGAATAGGAAATAACTGACACCACAAAAAGGGCAAAATAACTACAGAATGTGGGATGATAACAGTAGAATGCAGTTTCTATGGGTCTCCAAATTAAAGTTACTAAACAAGAGTGAAACAATAAATGTCTTACTCAAATCTGCCAGCAAATCACCAACTAGATAACTTCTCATTGTTTTATTTACCATATCTGAGTGGAATTTACTGTGGTGGCACTAGTCATTTTTAACCCGTATGTCATATTTCTTATACATAAATCCTTGCCAAATCTTCTGCCTTGCCAAGGCAGAGAAATTGCTCTTCTGAGGCTAAAAAAGAAAAGATGAGCAAGAACAGCCTCTTCCTAGAGGCAAGATGTGGTTAGCTCTGGGCCTGACAATACAGAATGGATATTTTTGCTACATGGAGTTTTGTTAATATACTTATTTTAATACACCTAGACATAGTTCAAACAGAACTCTTAGTCTCAAACAAAAAAGAAGCTTCCAGGAAACATTACTACCATTCTCCATCAGTAGGGTGTAAACATAGCATAAAGTGCCAAGTACACTTGCAAGGTGCTAAAATAACTCTTTACAAGCCATCTTCCTGGACATCTTTCCAAAGATGTCTATACCTTATAATGAGAGGCCTTACAAGATTTTAACTGTTGTCAAAGAAAGCTTTAAAAAATGGAGGCTATCACATGTCTTCTAAGATAAACTTCTTGCTTTAGAGTTATTCTAACCACAATAGTACTTCCCTACAGACCAGTAACTCTTTCCTCCCATAGTGCTTCAAGTGCTCTTCTACAGCTTTCTCTGTTGACATGGCTGTAACTTAAAAAGTCAGTAGATGAACAAATTCTGCAGCTAGTATTACAAAAGGAGAGAACATGGCTTCCTCAAACAGACAAGAATATGTCACAGTAAGGAAACTTCCTTTACTGTGAAGACTTACAATAGCAGAGAATACTGTTTAAGGAAAGGAAGTGCAAACTAAACCAGCTCTCATGTAGTCAATTGTAAACCTCTAATTTGAGAAGTCAGGTCACTTCCACTGCAGAAAAAGATTTGTGCTGGGAAGACCAAACCTAGAGATCACACCATATTTGCAGTACCTCTTATTGTGAGTGTCTGTAACATCTGTGCTTTCACTAGCATGTGAACAGAAGTGCCTTAGAGCAAGCAGACAATGCAGTTTGGCCACCAAACACCATAAATATACCAAACAACAGGATGAGACCTTGCTCTCTACTTCTCAGTCAGAATTGCAGAGTGAATTCACAGAAGCTGACTTCTTAATTGTTCAAACTATCTATCTCCATACTTCTATGTTCACTCCCACTGAAAGTCTTCTCTGTAGGATGCTACCAGACAATCTCACTAAACTGAGTCTAACGAAGTGATCAGAACAGTCTCTTCAAACTTCTAATGGCAGGTCACTCATCAGCCCTCCCACATGGATGTCAGGTACATATAAGGAAACACACAGGCAGCGTGCAAAACTGAGAGTACAATGTCACAGCTGAAACAAAGCTATTTTCTTTGGTATTTGGCACTCATTTTAAATAAATAGTTACTGCAGCCTGGAGGGAAGGTGGTAAATAAAAAACACTGGGAACTATTTACGATAGGTGTACCACAGACGGCCTCATGTCCTGCTGCTGAGAGGGTAAGAAGTTCAAGCTCAATAATCAGCCTTTTCCAGTCCTCACTGCTGAAGGAGTAAGCAAGGTTTTCTCTCAATCAGTACCAACAAAGGTTAGAGAAGGTACACTGCTGAAGTGTCTTCCTCTTTCCTGTTAAGAGGAAAGTTTCTAATCACACATCAGGTTATTCATTCCTAATATTACTTGTTTTCTGGTAAACAAAATATCCTAATCACACCACTGGGCCTCATCACTTTTGTGGTACATGAACGTGTGCTGGGGACCATACACACTGTTCAATGTTACTATCCTGTTACCTAAAAGTTGAAAACAAGCCAGCCTTTTACACCAGTAAACTCACCATAGTAATGAACTCCCACTGTTTACTTACAGAGAGAGTTTAGATGAGTCTCAGTGGGTTTACTGTTTACAGGGAAAATGGCAAAGTTCAGAAGGTTGCTCATCCCCCACACACCTATAATTATCCTGTTTTCTGTAGCTTGGTCAGATGAGGGATGAATGTTAATTCTTTCCAGCAGTTCTATTTTCATTCTAGCATCGGGTTTTGGCAGCAATAGATGACAAAACTGGAAACTATCCTGTGTCCAAAGACATCTACCCTAAAAGAAAGATAAGAGAACTTGCTTACCTTTCCCACTTGCTTCTACACATCTTTTCCTTACAATGGGTCAAGAGTAGAGAATTGTGCTCACTTGTATTAGCTGAGAATCCAGTCCAAAAGATATACCCTTCCCTTTTAATCTGAGCATTGAGGCAAACCTGAGCTGTCATCCACATCTGAAAAAGAAACAGATGGTGGAGACAAGACCCTTTTTTCCTCTTATCCTGCTTTTCTCTTTCTTTTTTTTTTTTCTTTTAAAATAAGTAAGGAATAATATCCTATTTTCTTGTAAGAAGAATGTCTCTCATTTTATTTCTCAAAGGCATATTCCCAATGGTGGTAATGTTTGTTCTGACTATCTCTTCAGGCTTTCTGGTCCTGCTTTCCTCTCTCAAAATATGCTCCTCATCTCCAGCACTCAGTTTCTGAGTTTGCTCTATTAATCCAAGGAAATGTCCCAATCCCATCAGACAAAATTCTTTCCTGTGCTTTACCATTTTTTGCTTTTGGCAGCAGCCTCTATTGTTTCAGACCTCACTAAATAAAGATTTTGTTTTAACTGCTCCCTCACTTAGATTGAATGGAATTTCAGTTATGCCCATCAGTTTGAAAGGCACATAGCAATATTCAAATTTATTAGCTGGAACCAATAACAAACACTTGTCATTTTGCATTGCAGCTCTGGTCCCTTTTTGTTCTTCCTTAAAGAATCTATTAATAATAATCAAATACTACACAGAAAAGTTCAGTAATGGCTCATGAATAGTGATGTTCTTATTATACGAGAGGTTTGAGGGCTTTGTGCTGGGTTTTTTTCTTTCCCCATGCCTTATTGTCACTGAAATGGTTGGCTGCTTTTTCCATTGTATTAATTTATTTGTTATTAATTTCTCAGATATCTGTCAGAATGTGTCTGGAAGGCTGCCAAACCACAAAGGAAAATTGACCAAGACGGAATAACAAAAAAAAGATGAAACAAACCCAAACTAAAACAACAGCAAACAAACAAAAAGTACCACTTAAAAACAAGATTCCCAGAAAAGGTCACCAACTATTGGAACTAATAAGGTCCAAAGTTACTTCCTGCTCTAACAAACTCATTGGCAAGTCACATCAGTCTATCAATTTCATCATTCCATGGATATCACTCATTCCTTTTTACCACACAATCTATCCTTCACAAGAAAGAAACCAAAATCCTTGAAAAAGGAAGAGGAGTTTACCTATCCATATCCCAGACTCATTGGGAAACACCATATGTCTTTTTTGTGAGTCTGCCCCACAAATTACTACATCAAAATAGAAAAGCTTGTCATTTATATTGTAATTTTGAAACTAATTTTCCCTTTCTATAATAACTGTGCTGCTGGAAAAGCTGAGGCAGGGTAGTGGAGGGAACACATCTTCTGTGAACTCAAATCAGGGACTGGAACTTAAAGAAAAGTGGAAAAGTTAAATAACTAATGTAAAGGAGGATTTTTTAAATTCTTCACTGATCTCATATTCCTCCCAGAATAATTTTCTTTAACTGATAGTATTTTCTTTCTTTCTTCTTTCTTTTCGCCTATGAAGCTGGCAGAGCTGGTAATTCTTCCCCTGAACGACTGTCTAAATGCCTCCATATTTAGAGCAAGAAAAACTATACATTAATTCATTTTTGTCAGGCATAAGAGGAATATTCCTAGCCTGACATATTATGTTTGTTCTCAGTGGAAAAAAGAGACTGGTCCTGGAAAAGGTAAATAATATGTTTGCTTTCTTAGGAACTAAAGCCACATATACCCCTACTAATCTGTTGGAAGTACATGTTGTGCCCCAGCACACACAACACTCTGGATCCTGAGGCAACAAGTTCACCAGGAAATGAACTAGTAGTCAAAATAAAAATGAAACATTCTTCCTGAGGTATACAGTGTATTTAGGTAACACATGTAATTATACAAATGTGAAGAGGAGGAAAACCCAAGAATAAGAATAGGCCAACAACATGAGATAATTCATAGCCAGCAGCCTGAGGGATGGGTGGGACACAGAAAAAGAGTTCAATAAAAAAATGTGATTTACAGACCTCATCTTTCAAACACTAGTGTTCCCTTTTGACCACAAAAAGCTGTGTACATACACTCTCTCATGCATTGAAAGAGCCTGTGCTTGCATGTATTAATATCTGTGCATGAACCAGCACTTTTTCCTTAAAATAGGATTAGACCTAGCATGATCCGAATTTACAAGTTGTAACATGTTCCTTTGATATAAATCAGATTCACAGCACACACACACAGTAGGCTATGGAAAGCAACTACTTTGTTCCAGCAAAGACAAAAATACAGGTTCTTTTGTATGTACACCTGTGAGGACTCTTGCACAGAGTTTGAAAAGTCTAGGTAAAAGTTTACCAGAAAATATGCAATATTATAAATTCTTCAAGCACAAGCTTTTTCAGTCCATGCTGAAAAATTACAATGGAAGTGTTAGCATTACCCTTTCTATAACCAAGTCTCACTGTCTTCAGTCTTTCTAAGGGACTTATTACACTGGTATCTAAGTACCATTCTCAAATAATTTGAACCATTTTAAAGCCAATTTTCCTGTCAGTTCTGTACAGAGAGTGTTCTTTCATAGAGACCATAGAAAAAGAGGTTTTTTAGAAGCATGGAATTTGTACTGTGTAAAAGGACTCTTGCCTCTTGCACGCAAAATGAGGCCAGCTCATATCTCAATGACCAGTAAGCGAGTCTAGAAGGAGGGGGAATAACAAACAAACCTCAATTCATATCTGTTGCATTTCTTCAGAAGGTAAGGGGTTATCCCAAGTAATGGTAATTCTGTCTTTCCTGACTAACCAGAAAAAGCTCCTAAACAGAAAGTGTTGCTAGAAGCACTTGTCCAAGTCTAACTCCCCAGTGCATTGCACGTCAACAGAAGACACTGAAGTGACACCAGTGAAACCAGAGTAAAGCTGTTGCTAATTTACTGTTGCTCTCTGAGTGGAACGCTGCACTTCATGCTATGGTACATACATTGCTGCATTTATGAGATTATCACTCAAACATGTGGTCATTCCAAATTTCAAGTCGGGACTGCCTCACAAAGGATGGACCATTGGCTATCCATGAAGTGAAAGAACAGGCAAGAGTTCGTCACAGGAAAATATAAGCTCAGGAAACCTTATCAAAGTCAGGCTGAGCTGCCTCTCGCATTAAAATTGTCAATTTTGCAACTTTCGAGCTTTACTTTGGGTCTCAAATAAAAACTGAACTGGATGCCTTTACGAGGTAGCATGCACTTTGGTCCCCACGAGGGCATCTTGAGGACTTTTCTCTGATCACTCCAACAGCAACTCTCTCTAACCTGTCAAGGTTTTTAATTTAAAGGAATGTACTTTGAACTCCTTGTGTCTGAAAACATCTGACATAGATTAAGCCATAACACAGCCTGCCAGCTGGCTGGAAAAAATCAAACCAACCTGCTGCCTCAGCCACTGCTCTCGTGGGTGACATAATCTTAGCAGCTGTTGCCATGAGACTCTAGTCACAAAAAAGGATGAGTGAAATCACAGACCGTGCTTCCTATCTCTGAACTTGTACTCTGGCAAGAGGCAGCTAAATCACACGCTGGGAATCTGATCAGTCACCCTCCAGATCTATGCAGGGCCCCACAGAAGTCAGCGAGACACCACACAGACCCTCGGGCCCTGCCTTTCAAACTGAACAGGCTCCAGGATGAAGGCAGCCATCCTACTGTTTACAATAATACCATATAGGCTTCAAAAGAACTGTGGTCTGACATTAGCAGACTCTGGAAACATGAGCTCATCTATTATGGCCATTAGGCTGAAGACACCTAGCTGAGAAGCAGTAGGGGAAAGGAAGTGAACACAAGAAGAGGGGGGAAAACTGCATGGAGATTATCCTTAGTATATAGAGGCACCAGCTCTGTGAGGTGTTTTGTCATGTGTCTGAGGTATAGAACAGCTGCTTAGCTAACAGCATTATACAGGATCATGATAGAAAAGAGCATTAGCAATATTATAGTATATGAAAGAAAAGAATTATGGGCTGCATATTTTTTCCCAAAGACTAATATAATGAAAAAGGTTCTGCTGAAGCCACTAAAGCACCCTTCAAATTGCATACATTATAAATCAGCAAAGCCCTGAGGCATCATGTTTATATAGACACTTAAATTTAAAATAAAAATACTCAATCTTCATTTCTGAGTAGAGATTCAATTACTTTGAGCTTTACAGTCTGAATAGTATGAAGCATAAACTAGGTTTTGTCCCCAAGGTATCTCTCACTTGTGGACAATTTAAATCACCTAGTTGCATGAAGGAGACAAAACAAATTAAGACAAAAAACGCAAGAAAATTAGTATTTTATCTGTGAAATCTGACACAAGCTGAAATAGAGAAACACGTAAAAAAGCACTTGAGATGTGAAGCATCATGAAGCCTTCATCAGCTGTACTTCTACCTTTTCCCTAACTCTATAAAGCTCTCCACAGAAAGGCAGGAAATATTTTATTACTGCAACTATTTGACAAGTTGGTCTTAATACCCTCTCACTGTCTAGGTAAATCAGTGCCAGACTAGACCATAATGAAATTTCAAACATAATACAGGAGAGGTTATTATGAGGACAGCTACAAAGTTCATCGAGACTGTTCTGTAACTGCCAGTTCTTTTTTTCCTTTTCTTGACTTTTTTCCTGCTTTTCCTTTTTTTTAATCAAGGTAGAGATTGGCCACTAAAGCCTTGATTCTATAGCTGAGAAGAGGAGCACACAGTGCTCCTACTCCCTCAGATTAGCTCAGCTGAGTTCAGCAGAGCCCAGCACAGAAAAGTGCACCAACAGCAAGTTAAAGGAAAGAAGCCAAAGGATCCAAACTTCCCAAAAAGCCTAAGTCTGCAGATCTGGGGGTTCCTCCAGTCCCTGTCATATGCTGCTATATCAGCATGGTATAAATCCAATTGCTTCTTTACCCAGCCCATTTACAGCAAATATTCAACTACTGCATTGTAGGCAATTCTGCTACACTTGCACGAGTAACTTTTGTAGCTGTTATTGGAGGGAGAGAAAAATGGTAGAACTTTTTTTTTTTGTGAGTAATACTGAACCACACAAAGTCCAGTACCTGGGCTCCTAAATTTCAAGAAGGTTGTTTCACAAACATTAAAATGAAGGAGGTCACCATGGAAGCAGACAAAGCCACGGCTTTAAAGGGTTTCTCAGAGACAGACTGATACCTGCCTGTTCAAAACCAAATGTGGATTCACTTACCTAAGTACAACAGCTTTCAATGTCACTTTATGCATCCTTTCCAATTACGTTAGATTCCCCCTAGGTTGTTGAAGGCTTTTTTTTTTTTTTGCCAGCCAATTTCCTTTCATTCTGCAACTACTTTTCAAAGCTTTTCTATTTGTACGTTCTCAAAATAACTTCCTCACTGGAACTTACAGAAAGAAAAATTCTGAAAGTAACTGTTGTTCCATTTAAACCACATAAGATTGTTAAAATAACTGCAAGAAGCCCAAAGTTTCCAGCAAGAGAGATATTCAACACATAGAGGCTATGAGGTTGAGCAATGCAGTTGTTCTGCAAATACTCAAGTTTTGCAAGCTTAGGGCAAATCTGTGTAAATCCAAACAAATATCGATTACCTGTGACCTGGAGCAGGAAATCAGTGCAAGACAGTTCTACAGCCAATGTTTTGAACTATACTGGTACACTGCAATGACTGGAAAGGAACTTTCTTACAAGTCTCTCTGCAGTGCTCTCAAGCTATAAAGGATTCTGCTAACAGTCCTCTGAGGCTAGCTGAATGTCATTTCATAACACTTCAGAGGTGCAAAGCAGCCTTATCTGAACCAAAAGCATGGCCTTCAAGTCTCCAGAGCTAAAAGGCCAGAGCACTAAACCACTATGTCTTGCCAGCCACTATAGAGAGTCATTTAATTTAACCAAACTCATTTAAAATGGAGTTTGATAAAGAACAGGACCAGATTATTTAATAACAAAAAATGAAGCTATTCCTCCGGGTTGGATGACACTCCAGCATTCTTGCAAGAGAGAGAAATGGTAAAATGTTTAATAACATTTACAGCATTTCATTCAGATAAAAGTTAGACGATGCTCAATTTATGGGTGATGTTTGCCTCGGAGCAGCAATAAAAGTTAGGTCAATAAGTGATTATTTTTTCCTAACTTGGAAAAAATATTCTGACTAAAGGAAGTATCACCATAAACCACATAGAGGCAGAAAAAGGAGTCCCCTGATAAAAAGGCTCATAATGAAAAAATAGTAAAAAAAAAAGATGGCGTTCTTTTAGATAGCTGGAAAACATCAAAGCAAAGAAAATTATTTATGTGGTGTCCTTAAATAAAACATTGTCCTGGAAAATACAAACACTGAGTTGGAAATATATCAGGAAGTTACTCCCTGGCAAAAAAAAAAAATGATCTTTTTAATGAAACACACTTAGCATGGTCCTCAGCAAGAATGCAAGTCTAATTTGAATAAATAGAATAATTAATATAATTATAATTGTATTATAGTAAATATTATATATAATATAATAATTTGAATAAATAGGAAATTCTGAGAGAAGGAAACAGTACCAAAAAAAAAAAAAAAGTAAAGGAGTTTTAGAAAAGTGTTGAGGGCTTGCAGAGTAACCAGGGAGATCTGTCTGTCTAATGGGAGAGAAAGGAGGTGCAAAGAATTTTGCAGAACTCACCTCTGGAGCATGCTCATTTTTTCTAATAAGGCACTGACAAGCCTAACTGAATTGCAGCTAATATTTAAGTTAATAAGAAAGAAAAACTTCTGCAAATCTAAACAACAGTAAAGTCAGCCCCAAGTCCTTTAGATTCTGTGTAATAGTTTGCTTTTCATCCTGCTAGCAGGAGAAATGAGTGTAGGTCCCACATCATATGAGGGACGGAATGTGCATACAGTAAGAAACAGTCCTCTGTCCTGGAGAGGTGACCAACTAGAGCTAGAGAGAGAAAAGCTGTGTGAAAGATAGGATTTGCTCTATTTTCCAACTGAAAATCATGCCATAGACAGATCAAATGAGTTGGCAAGGGTCACATGAACTCTGTGGTAGAGACAGAAATTAAATCCCAGTCTCCTCAGTTTCACGACAGTGCTTTAGCTTTAGACTATCACATCACTGTTAAAAAATGCAGAAGAATTAATCCCTACCATATTCCAGCAGTGAGCTAAAGCATCACATTCACGTGACTGACAGGCAAACTGAGGGAAAGGAGTATTACTGGTAATGAAATCTGTCAGAGGCTCATTTATTTTGAAAGGCAGGTCACTGATTTAGGTACTTAACTCAAGAACCACCCAAAAACTCTCAATCCCAGAACTCACTCTCAGTACACTCTTACTACTGCATTGTTTTACACTGCTGCTGTACAAAGCCACTGTAGTTTTTTTTAATTACACCATCATTCTTTGCAGACATTCCCCTGGTTCCTAGGGTGGAATTACTTGAAACTTATTTAGTAAATACTCAATGCCAAGGAGCAATCTATTCTATTTGAGCTGGCAGGAGACTAGCCAAACATGAACATGACTCAAGGCTCCTCTGCAGAAAGAGAATAAAAAGAGTGAGAAAATCACAAAGGGAAATTTCTAGTTCAACTGCATTGAACACAAACTTATTTATGAAACAGGTTGTTTGTAAAGATTTCATGCCAAGAGCTAGCAGGCAGCTGCCTCATATTAGGGTCAGGCTACAAGTACAGATATAATGAAGATGGGGAATGGTCCAAACAAGCATTTAGATAGCTGGGAAGTTGCTGCTTTCTCTTCTGCCTGGAACACAGATATAATTGTCCTGAAATGCACGTGTGGAGGCACAAGTCCAAACTCATATGTTCTTCCTCCCTGAGGTCATAACCATACCAAATGACACATCCCTTGGACTACTGCATTTATCCATAACATTCTTCCATAATAAAAAATGTCAGCAAAGTTTTTTTGCTTGTTTGGGTTGTGTTGTTTTTTTTTTTTTTTAAGCACCACAGAGTAAAAAATTAGAATAACAAGAGTGAACACTGTGTAAACACTGAGGTGGATAGACCATTGACTGGCAGCAATCACAATAAGAAAGAAGCCTCCCTGGCTCTCTGGGAACCACCCTGAGGTTTGCTTTCTTTGAAATTTTGTAAACATGCCTCAAGCCCTGTGGTTCTCAGGAAATTGCCACTAGTAACTTCTGATTTATGATCATAGCCTTTGATGAACAGGTTCAATAGGCAAAGAAGATTTACTGTATCTTTCCTACTTAGGATATTTTTGTTTTTAAGAAGTCAAAGGAGAATATGGTTGGATCACAATCGGCCACCATACAGAATGGTGTCATTCTCTATCTGGTTAGCCTCCTGCCATTATCCAGTGGACTCGACAGCACATAGAACAGTCCCTCAATGTCAGTAGGGTAAGTTCTGGTAGAAATTAGATACTTAAAGTGTTACATTTCAACCTGAGCTGCAATTTGACAGGTGAAATATTGAAATTCCTAAAGCAATGCAGCAGAAGTGAAGTAGTAAATGCCAACTGCCATCTGAGGTGAAGACAACGTAAAGTCTGCCAATTGCAGTTGAGACATGAGTTATTTTATGAAAAGTTTGAATTCACATTGGTTTGTCTTAGGATGATGATATGTGTAGTTTGGGTTTGTTTTGTTTTTTTTTTTACTAATGCCATTAAATGCCATCCTAAAGCAACATGCCAGAGTACAGTAAGAAATCTGTTCACAGGTACTAGGTCTGGTTTGCTGTGTCCTAAAATGTTAGGATCAAAAATAGATATTAACTTTGGTTTAATCCATATCCTAGACTTACACAATGCAGCAGTTGCCTGCAGATGTGCTTTCTGAAGAGAAGCAACAGAAAAGCTTGATGTATAATGACTCCTCTCACTATTAATCCCCTTGCATTCACAAAAGGAATGTGAGTCTGCCAAAAACTAGAAGATGCTCCATTTAGCCTAAATTTGAACCTGAAGCAATTGGGATCTTCTTACTCAATACAGTCACCACCTGGAAACTTTCCAACTCACCAATTACATTTGTGCTCTGAGAACAACAAAGGGACAAACAACAATAGGCAGCTAGGCTAGAGAAAAATTACCAGTGATAAAATACGACAGGTGATTTGGGTTTGTTTTGAAGCTGTCTTGGCTACCGCTTCTCTCTCATTGTTCAGAACCACAGGAAGATTTATTAGGGAGGAAAGTGAGCTGTAACACAAAGTCCTTGAAAGGCCAGGATTAGCTAATGGTAGAGATTTGGTGAAATATGAAAAAGGGAAACAAAAATATCTAGGTGGGGAAAAGAGAGAGTAATTTTCACTTGAGTATCAACTTTTCCAGTTGAAAACCACCAGAATTTAGAGATGTGCAAACACTGATTTCTGAAAATTGTGCTCAGCTTGAGTGTCCCATGTCATATATAACAGTTGTTTCTTCCACAGAGAGATAGCAATGATGACATCGCTCCATAGTTACTCAGAGCCAAGGTGCCAGAGACTTTTTCTTTATTCCACATGCACACATTGTGCACTGTACAAACTGGATCCAAATGTTTCAGACCTGAGTTAGGTAAGAGATATTTCCCAAAAGTGGAAAAGGAAGAACCACTTCTGTACACTTGACACCTAAATAGCCTCAGGGTCAAGCAAATCATCTCGTCTGTATTAAAGGACACTGGTTCAGAATGAAAGTTTCTACAGTCCTACTGTACTGTTTATAAAGGAGCTTGTGAAATCAACCTATATTTCAGAGAAAGAAAAGAGTCAAATAGCAATTCAAAACTTTTCATGTTCTACTTCTCTTTTTTGATGCAAGGCTATGAGAGAATCCACATTTCAGTATGGAAAACCTATTTCATTTTAATACCTTTCATTATAGAACCAGAAATTAATATTTAAGAATAAAAGGTAATCAACATAACTAAAATCTCAAATTCAAAATTAGTTAAAATCAGTATTTCAATTAAAGCTATTTAATTTGAATAATTAGTCCAGCATTGTCAGGTGAACTGGAACCAAACTGACACATTTTTTTAATTTCCAAACTGCAGAATATCTTGATGTTTCATCTTTCATTTCAGATGGGAATTTTGTTCTGGAATAACAGAAGTTCCAATAAAAGATAAATTCTTATTCTGGGACAGATTGGATTCACTTTTTCTTGTGCAAGCAACATGTGCACGATTACTACATTGTTTTGATTTTCTAGAGACCATTTCTGACATTAGTGGCACATTGTTACACAGCTATCCTCAAGACTTTATCCTGACACAGAGGGAACTCCGAGCTAACTTAATTAGCACAACTCATTAAATATTGAAAGACAAATCTGAGCAGAGCTTTACAAACAGCACTTACTTCTCAGATATGGAACACACCAGAAATATACATAATAAAAAGTAGAAACTGAGAATAAGGTTGGATTTGTATATACATGTGCCATTTTCGCATTTAAGAGTTCCATTGTAAATACAGAACTCTAAGCTAGGCAGGTGGTTAAGTGTTTTCCTGCTAAGTTGACTCACACTTATGTCAACATTTCCAGAAAAGATCTCAGTAAACATACATTGCAACAATTCCACAAAAAGTTAATTTAATTACAGAACAAACTGAAAGAAAATTAAATGACTGAGCATTTTCTGTTAGTTATAACTCATTGAAAATGTATCAGGTTTTCTTTTTACTGATATTATTTATTTAATTCAGTAATTTGATGGCTGGATTTTTGCTGCTCTCCATTATGTAGTATATTCCTTTGTGATAAGCTTGTAATGAGTTATTTACAGCCAGAAAAGAATTCTCTGAGCCCTGGAATATCAGAAAGCTGTCTTGATACTTTAATCCAGCTGACATCTCTATGTTGTAAAGTCCTCTTTAACAGATGAACTCAGACAACACTCCCTCTGGATTTTATTCATTCCTTTCTGATGGGGAAAGGGTAATCCAAGCAAGACTCTTCCACTTACAATATAAAAAGAAGAAGAGGAAGTTCTGTGATAGCAGGGAATACAATGATGGAATCCCAAAGCAGATTTTCACAAAGCCTTATGAAACACATGACTAATTACTCTTCTTCCCCTGAGACTCTCATACACAGCAAATAATACTTTATACATTGAGTAGCGATATCTTTTTCACAGCAACAAATGTAAAACAATGCACAATGCAGGCAGGTAGTGGCTCTTCAACACAGAGCAGTTTGACATTTTAGGAGTAGATTTCTGAAGAGAAGCAGGAAAATGAACCTCCAGAAGGCAACCCATCTTTATGATTAAAAACAAATCTTGGTCATTATTTGTGTCTGTGCTACATCCACTGTGTAGAGAACTGCCTACAAGTGTTGCAGTTTAATCACCTCAAAAAAACCACAGGTCAAAACATGTATGGTTAAGTGAAGTGATGCAAAACATCAAATATCCCTCACCCATTTCCTTCGGTCAGTCCCGGAAACAAACCAGCAGCAAGAGCTGTAATATCCACATGCCACTTCCTCTCTCCCAAGTTTCAGTGTCAGCTCCTCTGACCACACAAAGAACTACCACATTATGTACACACATATATTTAAGTCTATCTTCGGAGACAATTAACTAGAACTCAGTTGATTAGTTTGTTCTTCACAAACACCGTAATTAGGCTAAGACATACTTCCTGGCCTTGACAGATGAAGCACATGGCACGTCTGAAAGCAATAACTACAAAATAATCACGGTCACAGTTTACAAAAAACATCTCAAAAGCAAACAACATTGATGACTACCCAATGAAAATGGTACAGGTCTGATTTGTCTCTCAGCTGGAAACATTTAACAGGAGAAGTGAGTGGATTTTTAACTAGAGTCTCTGTGGTGAATGGGAGGAAGAAGTGGGAATACAACACTAGTTCATGAAGACAACATACCAAAAGCTACTGTTGCAAAGCAGTGAAACAGTAGAAAAACAAAAACAAACCAAACAAACAAAAAAAAAAAATCAGAAGAGCAATAACCAATACTTTCCATCAAGATGATATATTAAGGCCATGGTAGGTTTGAAATTTCTCTGTAAAACATATAAAAATAAATCACTTCAAGAAAACCTAGCCACTGATTTCCATATTTCTGTGCATATATGTTTGGAATGACAGGATTTCTTCATTAATTTGAGATTAAGAAAACAAAAGGGCCAGTTTACAAGTTTTATGGAATAATTAATAGAATCTTGTTATGTAAGTTGGTTATATTGGAAATACTACTACCCAGTAATCTATTTTCTCTATTTTTGCCAAGACAGCACAAATGTATCTGGGAGTCAAATGATGCAGATTTCTACTGGAAGTCATTGAGCCTCGGACCAGGTACCAGCAACAAATATGTGGACAGACTTTGGCCCCATGCTCAGGGAGTGTCCTTACCTGACAAGCTACACACACATCTCTCAGGGAAAATGTCAATGACTGCAGGAACGTGTACACACTAATGTGTGTTGAGACAAAAGCATAAATGGATTATGGACTTCAGAACAGCAGTTTCATATTGAATTCTCTCTAATACAAAGTCCTGCTTCTCTACTCAATAGATTTCTCCTTTGGTGTTCAGCAGATTGGTTCCTCTTCCTAGTGACTACACAGATAGCAAATCAATAGGCTTATTTGTTTAAGGAAAATTAGGTAAAGTAGCATAAGTAGAAATAATTTGGAAGAAAAAAAAAAAATTTACCTTCCAAAACATTGACAATGCTTCAAGCTAACCATGTAAGAGATGAATGACAAAGGACAAAACTATCCAAACAAAAGTTGTGCATGCATAAGCTGTCATTCTGCAGAACACCCACTCATCATTTTATTTAAAAAGCTCAAAGAAGATTTTGGTTATCAATGTATCAAAAACATTTCCATTACATTCAAAAATCAAATGAAAACCAGGCCTGAAACATGAAGTCTTCCAGATTACACAAAAAGTTCCATTTAAACATAAGAAAAAAACTATTTTACTATAAGGGTGACGTAGCCCTGGCACAGGCTGCCCAGGGAGGGTGTGGAGTCTCCTTCCTTGGAGGTCTTCAAGACCCGCCTGGACACATTCTTGTGCAACCTGATCTAGCTGGACCTGCTTCTACAGGGAGGCTGGACTAGATGTTCTCTAAAGGTGACTTCCAGCCCCTACCATTCTATGATTCCAGGCTGCCATTCTTTTGCTTCTAAAGATGTTTACTCTCAGCTAAATAATGAATTATTAGGATTTAATTATAAAGCCAAGACACAACATAAGAAGTGCTAAAAGCAGTGAGCTGAAAGCCTTTACTCGTGAAGGATTAGAAAATGTTGTTGCATGGCATTTCAAGACATTCCCAGAAATGTGTTGTGATGCTATTCACCAGATCCACTCTTTTCCACTTTTTTACTTTAGTATAATTGCTAAGCCTCCTAGTGGGGCTTTTGACAGTACTATTTTGACCTGATCTAGGTGGATCTGCTTTAGTAGGAAGGTTGCAGAGGATGATCTCTAGAGGTCCATTTCAACCCCTACTATTCTATGATTCTATGACTATTTTTGTTGTTTAAAATACACATTTCGTTTATCATCCTTAGTGTTATATGCTGCTTAGGTAGGTAGACTTGTGAGACTTTCACAGGCATCAGAGCATGGCTCTCTTGGAAGCTTAGCTCAACTGAACTAAGACGCAGGGGCTTTAAAGGAAACTCAGCTCTTCAGTGGTCAAAATCTAGATTCACAAAGGTATTTAAGGGAATGCTAGAATTATTAAAAGCACCTTGTCTCCTATTTAAAGTTCAATGATTGCTTGGACATCTCATTATTGTAATGGATAGAGTCCCAGTGCAAATACATGAGGAAGCTGCTCACCAGTATAAAACACTCAGAAGCATCGTGACTGGTTCTGGCTAGAAAGCCCCAGGGAACTGGCTGAGGCTAGTAGCACATACAGAGTGTCAGACTGAGGTCAGCATTGTGGGAGATTTGACTCAGCCTTTTGTGAAAAAGCAGCCTCTTAATTCATGTTGAAGGCTGCTAAAGGTCACTGACACAAGACTTCTCCTTTAAACCTCTCACAGAGCAAAGAATATCTTGTTCCCTCTCTCAGTGCCCACAAGGCCCAGGGATCATTGTGTGCAAAGCCAACATGCAAACAAATAGGCAGCTGGTTTCAACTTTACACTGTCAAAACCATCACTAGCAATTAAATAGCATAGCTTCATCTCTAACAATGACTAAAGGCTGGACAGCAAATTTTGCATTGGGAAACACTGACCAGTACTAAAGAACAAAAGATAAGCATTTTAGTAACAAAAAAGAGATAAAGACGTAAGCAATCTCACCTGAGAAGGAAGAGAATTTAGCCATCTGACAGAAAAATACAGACATTGCTTCCTTCTCAGTAGGAAAATAATACTCTTTTTAAATGTGTCCCAGAATTGCTGCTTTAAAATCCTAAATAACCATAGTTAAAACGCTGCTCTCCAAAGATCTGACATTTAGCAAGGCAAAATTGTTCTCTCCCAGGTTAGAGAGAAATTATAACAGAGGAAATTTGCTTCTCAGATTAGATACAAATCTATCCAAAAGCCCATTTATACCAGAGAGTAGATGGTAAACAGAGTGAAACAGTCCCAGAGGAAAATCCTCACTCACCTTGCAACCTACACAGAGTTGTGATAGAAATACTACCCTGGAAATATTTAGATACTTGCTTTTGCTATTAAGAAAATTTTATTGACCATTTTTTAGTCAGTATACAGGTACAAAAACAGCTCATAGTTCTGGTTATCTTCATATCATGTATAAACTTTATTGTGGGTAAACGTTTTATCAAAATCAGGAAGGAAAACAAACATCAGAGTCAGGCAGGAAAGAGAGACAGTAAATAACACGTCAGCACTGGCAGAATCCCAAGCCTACCTCACCTGACTCCCTTCCAAGCAGTGCATGTGGGCAGTGCTAAGCAGGCCAAGGATTTCTGCAGGTCTAAAAAAAACATAAGGACAAAAGAAAGTGCAAGGAACACTCTCAAACCACTCATATCCTGCGTGAGACTTAAGAGCAAATCTCAAGCCTTCAGGTCAAGGGACAAGCAATCAAATGTGTGCTAGCTTTATCTGTCATACATTCACATCATACAGACATATTTGTAAAACCAAGTCTGTAAATTTCACAGGAGTCAGGAGCATCCTTCCTATCCTCTTAAGGCTGGTCCACAGAAAAAAAAAAATTGGCCGCAGAACATCACTAATGATTGCAGTGTTTTGAACAGAGCTCTGTCTTCCCAAGTGATCCAGTCAAGAGACTAACACTTCTGCTATGCCCATACTCCCTCCAAATTGCGTTGTCAGCTTTAGGTACAATGGTTTGCACCTTCAGAGCCTGGAAAACTACACATATATTCTGAACTCCTAGAAATTCAGACTATCACCCTTGCAATCTGAAGACACAACCCACCATGCTTATTCAACAATCAAACCCTTACTTCCACAGTGTGCCCCAACGGAATAAAAGGAGCTGTGTGACAGAAGACAACAGGCCTGAGTTTTAAATCATGCACAGCCCCGGCTGAGATAGCTTTTAATTTCTCAAGTGTCACAAGGGCGAAAAGAAACATCCCTTTCATGCAGACAAGAAGCAGAAGGTTATAAACTGTTCTATTATACAACTACAATCAAGGCACATCAGATGTGTGAAGCAAAGTGGCACTTCTCATAACAATTAGCCCAATGGTGATTGCAAATATTGCAATTGCCAGAAACAGGAATAATAGTGAGTCAGAGCTGCTACTGCTGTGTATTGGCAGCTGGTACTCCCAGTGCAAACTGACAGATAACAATGATATACTCACAAACTCTTAGCTGTGTACAACAGTTACTCTTACCTCCTTAAGGGCTTTTACCTTCTCAGAGCCATGGAGTTGCTGATGTGTCAGATACAGGTGCCACCAAGCTCTGTTGACAGACAGGAAGGATATCCAGGTACGTGATACTATGTGGATTTCCCAAAGTGCAAGTCAGAACCTCACCAGAGTGAATATAAGGGCTGTTTATAAGTGGGATGTGATTGACACAGGACAGACAAGAGAAATATGCTATGAATTAAGTTTTGCCACTGTTACTAGTGCCAGCGGTAAAAACATGTTCCACTGGGGATAAGACAAACCTTCAGGCCTTCTTTAATCTCCCAGGTCTCTATCTGCTAATGAGGAAAATTCTTTCCTGCTGGGAGCTTATATTATGGAAAAGATCCCATCTAGACTCTTCCTTTTTCCCTGGAACAATAGTAGGACAGATAGTAAGACTGAGGCATAGATGAGGAAATCTTTGGTCTGTTATTCCATTTTTTAAGTTCCTCTCATTGCAGTTACTTTCCAGTTGTCTAAACTGATGAATAGCCCCATATTTGTGCTGGATTTGCACAGTTACTGAGCATCCACAACTTGGGTCACGCATTTGAAAACAGCCTTGTCAAAATATTGTAAACCTTTAACTAGTCTCATTAATGTTAGGTCTTTAGGTTCTTGTGTCTTGCATTCTGCTTCAGCTGAACCAGTGATTTTACCTCCCAAACAAATTTCCTCTTCCTCCTCCTCCAGTTCCTATGGGGAAGGTACTTTACTGAAAGGAGCTTTGAGGATCAAGGCTTCACACTAAATCCCGAACCTGAAACTGCAGGAAATATTTGGATCCAGACACAACAAAAGTTGTCACCCAGAAATAGGTAGTTTTACCAAGAGAGCATTGGCCCATTTGCTAGTTTTCATTCTTTCTATCCTTCAGTCTCAGTAATTTTTTTCTTTCCTCTCCTTCCAGTTCCACACATTAGTAGACAACTGCACATTTCAAGACCAGATGGGAATTTAGTGCAACCATTGATTTCAAAGAAGCTAGTGTGATTTGCTGGCTGGTAAAACATGTTTTACACCCTCTTTTAAGTATCAGGCACACCAGGAAGTGCTCGGTGCTGGGAATCTGATTCACTAAGACATTGCTTCTGATTTGAAAGAAAGGAACAATGACAACCCTGTGAGAAGATTTGGTTTCTTTGTCTTCTGTTTATGTGTTTCCCACAAAGGGAAGAGCCTTGCATTCTCAGACAGAGCCTGGCTAATGACTGCTACTGCCTTTCATTATTCAACAGAAAGTGCACAATTAGATTCTTATGTTCAATTTGGTGTTCACATTAGCACCAGGTTGTCATAAAACACAATTATGTGAAGTTATAAATATGTGTTCATCTTCTCTTTGCTGTAAATTGAGGTCAACACTAGCATTTCGGAAAAAGGGTCATAGCAAACAAAGTAAAGCAATACTTCTGCTTAAGCAAGTTCCCAAAGCACATTCCCATATTGGGGGAACTGAAAAAATACCTGTCACATCTGATACAAAAGGACTGCAAACGGCTACCTTTAAGCATNCCCAAAGCACATTCCCATATTGGGGGAACTGAAAAAATACCTGCCACATCTGATACAAAAGGACTGCAAATGGCTACCTTTAAGCATTGAGGAACACTGGACTAGATGATTTCTGAAGGTCCATTCCAACCCCTACCATTCCATGATTCTAACACACAATATAACAAACATTGCAAAAATACAAGTATTTCCTAGGAAGTTCACATGAGGACAACATGAGGAAGAAGCCTTTGCCCTTTACAAACTGTCCTGGGTCAGACAGGCATCCAGTGCCTTGTCATGCAGCTCCTCTCAGGTACTCTTGTCAGCTCATATCCTAGTTTTGTAACTCAAGTTGTCCATCTGTGAAATGGGTGACATGGTGACACTGTTCTTGTTTGAAAACACTATGAGTCTGACTACTGACAAGTGAAGAGGAGGGTAAGGCAGCTCATCACAGGTCTGGGTTTAAGGTTCTGGCCAGACAGCCTCCCTGTCCTCATGCATCACTCAAATGGCATCTCCTTGCTGCATATGCTGGCTCCTCTGTGATAATAAAGCAGCATCTACCCCCACCTTGTGGTCCACTGCATGGAGCATCCATGCACCATAGGCTACCAGGACAAGCTGGTCTTCTTCAGTCTCATTCCCTACCAAAGGCCACCTAATCGCATCTGCATTGCTGTGAACTGTTTAGGATCCAAAGAACCGTGCTTACAAGAGTGCATTGCCATGCCATGTAATGCTGATGGCTTTAATACAACATAGTCCTATGTTAAAATGGCTTCCTATAGGCCTAATTCATTAAAATAAATTGGCATATGATATCTTTATTATAAGTCTCCTATCCCAGAATAAATAAAGAAAACTTCAGACTTAAAGAATGGAGCTTCAGGGAGTGAGCATCTCCACAAGGAAATCATATCTGAGGTCCAACAAGAGACCCTATTGTTTTTCTCAGTCCATTCAGGCAGTGACCACAGATCCAGCCATCAGTGCAGACCAAATTGCTCATCACTCCAGCCTTCACATCAGGACATCCTGCAATGCCTGCAGGAAACTGTTGATTGCTATGAAACCATTGGGACTTTTGGCGATTTACAGCAAAGCTTTCTGCCTAGCAAGTGCAGAAACAAGACAGAGACAAGAAGGGAAAGAGAAGACTGAAGATGTGTAATGTCCTTCAACTCTATTATTAGGAAATAGTCCTATCCAGGAACTATCAAAGGGACTATTATAGGACTGAGATGGTTCATTAACCAAAGGTGCATAGGTCTGAGTCTCCTTTCCTCTCAGATCTCCTTTCAAACTTTTTCTATGTGTCCACTTGCTGAAAAGCAACACAATTCTCTCTTCATCCTTTGCTAATGGTGGTGTCCATGTTCTCCTTAGAGACTGTAGTCACTGAAAAAGCAAAGGAACAGGAAAAAGCTTCAGGAGATCTCCTGTTTTTATTGTGGTGCTGACCTTATTGAATTTAAAAGGGGGTTTCCCCCATCCCTATCCCAAAGAGCCTTTTGAAGGTAGTCCCATAAAGGTAGTTGGGTAATGTGAAAGTACGTTTTCCTTTTGGTGCTACCTAGAACATTATGTTTCATGAAACAGTAGATATAGAGTATTTTTTTGAAGGATTGTAAAGAATTTTGTTGCTACTCTTTTATCTTGCTTTTCAGATGACTTTTTAGTCTATAACTATCCCTATACTGCTGGTACTCAACATCTCCAGATACGTAACTTACTTTAAAGGCAGTTTAGACAACATCTACACTACTGAAGCAAAATTATTCTAAGATATTTTTAATTGACCTTCATTCTTTCCCACACCAGGGCAGCTATTTATAAAGAGATCCTGAAATTAAATCAATCTACAGATCTCCCAAACTAAAGGCTTTGAAAAGAAATTAACAGTTAATGCATCTTCTCCTTTCTGTCGCAAACAGTCACTATTAAGGATAAAGCATCATCCCACACCCAGGAGAACCTTGCTACACCTATCCTTGCTTTCTTTCATTTACAGATATTCTTGTAATATGAAGCCACAGATGTTCCTAGAAGTATATGATTTTTATGCAGATTATGTCACTCAAAAAAAAAACCCCAAATAAGCTCTCTCCAAGAGACACATACACAAAATAAAATCTGAGAGGAATGTATCTTATATTGCAAATACATTTTCTTTAAGGTATATAGTGGCTAAAGGCCACCCAGAAGAGAACTGCGTTTCATGTGGTCTGTCAGCCATTTATTTACATGCAAGAACATGACTTCATATCTGGGACCAAACCATTTCCATTTACACTTTGATAAATTCCTTCTGCCTTTAAACAGGATGAAATTAAGCATAGGAGTAATTATAGCCACACATGATTATTCTTATAATTACAAACATGCAGACAGTGGAATCAGCGCATTAAACCATAAAATAAAAAAGGCTGTGCTCGTTTCAGTGGAACTGGAACTAGCTCAGGTATCACATTTGGACAGCAACTTTCAAAATAATGAGAAAAAAAAATCTGCTACTTATTTTCTGTCAATACTCAAATCATCTCCAATATTAATCTATGGATAGCAAATTAAAATTGATGCTATGTAAAGTTTCCTTTATAAGTGTTTTTACAGAAAAGGCCCGAATCTTCCCTTGTAACATTCACCACAGATAAAACATTCACTAGTGTTTCCACACATGGAAACATGTTATTAGCTGGTCTGAGACCCAGAAAGGCTTAGCTCAAGGATTCAAAGATCCTAGGGAGTGTCTTGAGGTTTATAAGCAAAAGCAATTTGTCCAACTTCCTATCACAAGTCAAAAATAGAAAGAAACAAAATATTACATAGAAACACTGCCTGCTGGGATTCAGAATACATCTACCTACTAGATGTGGGTGGATAGGTGAATGAGCATATCTAATAAAAGGATATAAGCAGGGAAGCTTCCTCTCCATAGACATCATTTATGCAGCATATTGCTCTGTGGATTCCACACAGTCAGAGCTCACACACACAACCTCATGACTAATAAAACTCTTGAAGGCCATCTCCCATCACCAATCAAGCTGCTAAATCCAGATCTGACTATAGCCTTTAAGTGCTTTCCACCTAAATGGCAATAGCAGAGACACAGCAAGATGCATCTCCTGCTTTTTTTTTGAGGATAAAAAAACTTTGTGGGAATGAAGTCTTAGCAAAGTCTGGTATAAATTCTTGCCCCTAATCAGGCAATGGGAGTTTTGCTATCAGCCTTTACTGGAGAACTGCCAGAATGTTGTTTCCACTGCCAAGCACACTAAAATCAGTGGGAACCCTCCTGCTTATTCTAGTGCATACAGCCTGAAGTCCCTAACAATTTCCTTTGTATTAATTGCCTTGCAGAGGCAGGTTTGAGTTCACCTCTGAACAGCATGCAATCATTTGCAGAAGTCCTAATCTTCTAGAACATTTCTCCAAACCTATTTAAACAACATCATCCGATTTTCTGTGCTGTTACAAATTCCAGAAAAGAAGAGAGGTTAATAAATATTGTATTTGAAATCCATATTTGCTCTTCACTATAAGAAACACTGATAAACAGTAAGAGTTCTTCAACATCTTTGGTTAACAAGTATGAACCTAATTTTTTTTTCATCTTCACCCAGGTCATTAAAGTATGTTAAACTTATTTGTTGGGCCAAATTCCAAGTAGGACTTAGCATTTAGATGACTTTAAAATTTTCTCAGAATTTTAATACTTAATATAGCTGAAAATATTCTTTTTTGTGACCTGTACTACTCTCTTGCTGCCCTTATTGAAAATTCACTAGTCATTTTTATAACCAAGACACTGAGCATTTGCATTCTGCAAGCTTAATGCACCAAAGTCTTGATGCAGAACTTTTTAAGTAAACAACTTCAAGCAAGTCCTTATGTTAAAGTATACACTTAAAGAGCTCTCACAGATAAGAAAACTCTTTTCTTCTTTAGCTCCTTGTGTCCTGAAGTCTTGCTGTAGACATCAATAGATGTTTTAAGAAAACTGCAATAAGTATCCATTTTTCACTCACACTTTTGGTTTCTGAGTGAAAACTGAAAAAAGTCAAGGCACTAGTTAGGTAAAAGTCTACTGATCACCTCTAACATTGTCTATAGGCCCACTAACAAGAAGAAAACCCAGCAGTATTTTAATCAGTTATATGATTAAATATGCAAAGCAGACATTCTCATCAATTCAAGTAATGAATGGCAAAATGAATGATAAGGGAGCATAGATACCAGTCTATTTTTCTATTACTCCTGCTTTTTTTTATAAAACAGATAGGACAGACCAACTGATTAAAAACCTTTTAATTTCCTCTTCTTTTAATGTCAATTAAACTTCTCTAACATGAAGGGAACATGGGGAAAGGCACAAAGCAACAATGCACTACTAATTACCTAGCAAGGGAACAAGATGATAATGATTAACCATGAAATTTTTTATCTAGAATAAAAGGATTTTGAATGAAGGAGAATTTTGATTGGCTTCTGTGTGTGTGGCTTATTGATACAGACTGGAGTCCTGCCCTAGCCACCCTGGGTGCAGAGAGAGATGCTGTCATGGTACTATTGCTCAATTCTAGCTTTTCACAAAACAGAATTCCTATTTTCTGGTTGGTTGTGCATTTGATCTGCATAATCACCCCACAGCTATGCAAAGCTCCATGCTCTGAGCAGCTGACAGCAACATTTAATCCAAGGTCAGTGACTTCCTTTAATTATTGTAATTTTATTTTCTTTTTTTCAGCCACATACTCTGTATGGATCTCTGCTCTCCCTGCTGGAACAGATATGTTTTCCCCAGCTTATTTAAAAACAACCCTAAAAACCCCTCCAAACAACCCTGGGCAAATATTTTTCAGCGAATGACTGTAACTGTCCCACAGGTGCACAGCAGAAGTAAATTCACATAGAAAGGAGGGACACTTTAGCCAAACAGTTTTCACATGGTTATCCTTCCTGCCTTGTCTACCAGTGTTCCTCATTTAGAGATCTTATGTAGTTAGCTCAGCTTACTGCAGCAGAAGTTACTAAAACAAAGAGGAATCCCCTAAGGTTTCCCTTTCATTCTTTCCTCTGAATCAGTTCTTAATAGAGAAAAGCACTTGCTATTCCAGAAGCCCTGCCTCTCAAACTCACAGATTAGAGTTCTCTCTTGAGAACCATTCTCCTTCCACAGCAGCCAGGAGCCTTCTCGCAGCAAGTGGATAACATCTCATCATACCTTCCCTGTCGCTGTGCTATCCATAACCACTCCATCACTGGTAGGGCTCCCGCCTGAGATGTGACAGCAGATGGGACCTAGAGGGTGGTAAATGCATTTCCCAGTTCTATCACTCCCCACGTGGGTTCCCATTTGGAGACCAAGCACCATCAGAGATGGGTGCTGTGAGAAGCAGCTTCTCCCTTGTGCTCAGTGTAGAAATGATCCCGCCTCCTGTGGAGAGGCACCATGCTGGAACAAGCAGAAGGACAGTTTTCTCTCTTGAAGTTTATTCAACCCAGGATGCACTTAGTATTTCCTCAACAGGAAGCCCCTTCCAGTTATCATTATAATAATGCATGTCTCCATGGATACATAGCTTCCTTTATAATAATTCACCCATAAAAAGGCAAGGAAAATACACAGTAAAGAAAGCACTGAGCTCTCTCCTTTTATTTTTGTTTCAGTCTCAGTGAATAGGAATTCACTTCATGTTTTAGGAGTCATTAGGAGCCTAAAGACTGTAGCAGCTTTTAAAAAATTGGCCACTTAAATTTGAGTTGCAGTGACGTTACCGGTGAGACTGAGCAAAGATGGCCCTGCATGTGAATGAGCAAGTCCTTTCACAGAGTTAACCATGCAGCAAGCACAAACCAAAAAGGTCCATCTTACGATCACAGCTCGTGGGGCAACACAGTCAGTCTGTCCAAGTACCCCCATGTCTCTCCATCTGGCAGGGATCCCAGTGCTGGAAGCAGATGGTGTTTCAGTACTCCACAGGGCAGCAACCACATGTTCAGCTAAGACAGGTATTTGTGGTGGCCTGACCTCACCTCCCTCCTTTTTCCCAAATCCAAAGCCAGAGAAGAAACAGCCATGTATAATAAAACAATTCAAAGTCTACGTAAATTTGCACTGGTTGCTGCAGAGTCAGAGGGCTGAGTAGCCAATAAACCTGCTAGGGAAAGTCAGTCATTCAGAAGAATCTGTGCCTCAACATGAAGGATTTTTAAAATGCCTCTAGAACTATTCTCCAACTCTGTTCCTGCAATGAACTCCAGATTTCTTGACTAGAGAGAGAAGATTCAGCCCATCTACAAATTCTAATTAACCAAACCCATCTTCTAATAGATAAAAAACATTCTCTCACTGCAGTTCTTCTAACCACATATTACACCACAGGCACTTTGAAGTGGGAATCCTATGAAGAACTAAAGGAGCAGGATGTAAAATAACACTATTTTATGTGAGGCAGTAGTTTCACACACACTGTAAGTTGGCTTAAACCAGGCCAGGCACCAGAAAACGCAGTCCTGCCCTCCCACCAGGTTCCAGTTGTTTGTTCCCAGATCCACTCCTACATCTTGCTGACAAGTATTTGTGTGGCCGTGTGGGGAAGTGTATTGGGGAACTTATCTGAATTAAAACAATGAGTTCACCAAAGAGGGCAATTCTGGAGTGGGAAAAAGCAGCCAGGAGCATAGGGAGGGCTGAACGGCTCCTCTTGGCAGTAGTGTCTGCTTATGCTGGCTCAAAATGCATGTGAAACTACACTTACTATCATTTAGACAATTAATGGCATTGTTACAGAAATATTAGCTCTTGGGCAAAACCCCTCTGTCCTGACTGTTCCCCTATTGAATTAGTGCAATACAATTATTCACTCAAAGCTATTCTAAAATATGCAGGTTCTTGAATGATGCATACCCTATGGTGAATTCAGGACCAGAAAGTGATGACAAGAAGGAAGGTGCTATATTACAAGGCTAGTCTTTTAATTAGGGTCAGTAAAAACATTTTAGCTGAAGGAGACAGATGAGTTTTTTTCTACATGAGTATGTAGGGCCGAGTGCAATGCATACAGCTGGGTGGGCTGCAGAGTTCCTGCTGTGTCACAAGAGAAGGAATTAATCTGGTGCTAAGAGCCTCACCCTGTTTGTAAATTCATGGAATCTAGCTACACATTTCCACAGTGGTAAAGCAGAGATCTATGCAAATGAAAGATCTGCTGCCAACAGAAGCCTTAGCAGAGTGAACAAGAGCTTTGATCCTACAATAAGATCCATGACAAGTACTCCATCCATGAAGACACACAGAAGCAGTTCAACTTCCACCACAGGCAACCACTGCAAGAGCTTGGGCTTCATCCAAGTAGCCATTGGGAATCTCCATGGGTGGATGCTAGGGAAAGAGCATTTCCCACCCTAACTGATATATTAAGGTTAGTTTCTCAAACTGAGCAGACCAGGAAGGAATCTAAATACCAAGTTTTCCAAATCCAGTAAAGAAAGAAATATGCACTATTGAAAACAACCTGCACAGGAGTGGACCAAGGAGACAGGGGAAAGAGAGTTACTTGATTTTTGTTGATTTCTCGTAGTTTTCTCCTACTTAGCTAAACTGATATTAAGTGTACTACATCTGCTATCCACTTCCTTCAAATTTTCAATTCAAATAGTTCCAAGGTTCAACAGATTTCAGAGGCTCTTATTTGGACATGGACATGTCAAATTAAAACATTTGAGAAAATAACTTTACCTGAACCTGTCCATCTTTGACTATGAAAACTGACTTTCAGAAAACATGAAACCACAGACAGAGCTTCCTGGCGCTATATGCAACTCAGTCAAACACAAGGCATCACTAGAGATAGGTGGAAAAAATTCTGATGGGCATGGAAAATCAATTAAGCATCATGTATAAATTTTGAGAGTACTAATAGTATGATGCCTATAAATAATCAAACTAGGTTTCTTCAATGTTACTTCAGACTTGCCTACAGTTCTCTAGGCTTCAAATTACTGGATGAGTTCCTATGTGACTTACTCTAGGAGGTTCTGCTCTGGCAGGGGGATTGGATTAGATTATTGTTGTGGTTTTGCCCAGTTAGCAATGAAGCACCACGACAGTCTTGCTCACTGACCTCCATCCACCTCATCTTGGTTAGAATAGTGGAGGCACCAATGAGATGGGAGGAGAAAAGATAACCAAGGATGTTGTGGATTGAGAGAAGGGCAGGGAGGGCTCACTGCCAATTACAGTTCTGGGCAAAACAGACTCCAGTACTCGACTTAGAGAAGAAAGCAGGAAAGCTTATTCTACAAGAAACAGAACAGAAAAAAAAGCAAAAGGGAGTAGGTTGATGAGAAAATTACAACCAGCACTTCAAAATCTCCCTCCCCCATCTTTCCTCTCTTCCTGGGCCCAGCTCACTGCTCCCAATATCTCTATCTCCTCCCCCCACAGCAGCTCAGGGGTGTAGAGAATGGCAGATGTGATCAGTCTCTCACAGATAGGCTCTGCTGCTTCTCTTCTCAGATGAGGATAACTCCTTGCATTCTTCCCCTGTTCTGATATAGAGTCCCTCCCACAGGACACAGTCCTTAAGAACCTCTCTGATGTGAGCTCTTCCCAGCACTTACGGCTTCTGCCAATACAGGGTCCCTCACATGGGACGTAGTCTTTAATGAATATCTCTGGCATGGATTCTTCCCCACAGCTACAGCTTCTGTCAATGTGGGGTCCCTCACACACAACACAGCCTCTTCTGGCCATAGTCACTGCCCCTGGCATGGGGTCTTTAGCAAAATTAGTCTTTGCCCCTGATGTGGGGTCTTTAACAAAGTGCAAACAAACCTCTGCTTCACCTGCACAGGTTCTCCACAAGATGCAGGGGAGTCTCTGCTCCAGCACATCTCCTCCCCCCTTTCCTCACTGACCTTGGAGTCTACATGGTTGTTTCTCTCACTGTTCCAACTCCTTGCACCACCACTAGTTGAAAAAAAAATTAAAAAGGGACATAAGAAGGAAGAAACTGGAAGAAGCCTCCTCTTCCAGCTTCTTAAAAAGCGATCATGAAGGTGACTGATTCAGCCCTAGAGGTGGGTCTGGTTCAGAGCCAGGGAAAGTTTCAAGCAATTTCTTACAGGAGCCATCTTCACAGCCGCTTCCCCCTTACCAGAAAAGGCATGTCAAACCATGACAATGATCTTTCGAGATATCTTCCAACCCTTGAGATTCTGTGATTCTGTGAAAATACTCCAATTTTTTCCCCAGTTAGTTGCTTTAGAAAACTCAAAACATAATACATTTACCAGAAAAATGACCAGAATAAACAGCTTAGTTAACTCAGCCTTATTCACTTTTTAATTAATTCTAAGGAGAAATAATTGTTTGTTGGTTTGCATGGCAGTTATTAAGATTTGTATCATTAAAAATTTTTATACATATGCAAATATACCTGGACATTTTATCTAGTATATTTTTATAATATTCAAACTAATAATAAGATAAACATTACAATAAAATCAAGATAACATTGTGCCTGGAAAACTCTATGCTCTGTTTTTGACAGAGTTAAACCAGTGAAGATGATTCATGTAGTTTCTAATTTGACTAATAATGTTTTTAATATTGTCATAGATGTAAAATAAGTCTCTGGAAAGGGAAGGAAAACTGTGACCTGAATACACCCTGCATTTCAAACTGCAGATAAACCATTGGAAACTTGAAGATATTTTTCTGAAGTAAAATGCAAAATAAAACCCAGTTGTGCAAAGCTCAACATTCTTTATATTAAAAAAAAAATCAAATACATCAACAAAAAACCCACCTAACTAAAACAACAACAAAAAAGAAAAAACAGAGAAAAAACAGTTCTGTTTCAAGAAGACTGGACACAGTTTACAGATTGATGCCCAGTGTTTTGTTTTCCCATTATTTTTTAGATTTAGAGATTAAAATACCTCCTTTGATGATCAGTTCTGTAAGAAGACTAGCAAAAAGACATACAGATTTTCACTTCTAAATCTCTGACCCAAATCTCAGACATCAACAATGACAAATGATCCCTTTTGAATGTATATATAGAACCATCCATGAAATAAGCTAATAGTTATATTCTTGTTCCTCATTTAGAAGTCTCCAAATCATCAAAACCACCCACTGTTTCTGACATTAATTGGTAACTGTCTCAATTGGCAACTCTGTCTCAACAGAGAAGATGAGGATTGAAGAGGTCCAAGAGTCAACAGTCCTCACTGTCCTTTTTAGTGGATTTTACTGCTACAAAGCCAAGGCACATTGACAGCATCATCAGCACCATTACCTGCTCTGCTACATCCCATGATTAAATGGAATATAATTTTTCAGCTTGTCTCTCTTCATGAGTTCTAGCTAGAGAAGGGAGAGCAAATGCAAAAGACAAAGAGCTTTGCCAAACAATGTGACTGCTGAAATCTTGGTACAAGGCTTGCTAACAACCAATGATTCTGTGCTCAGTATCGAAGCACTGTATGGTTTTTTTGCTCCTCTGATGGTCCTGCAGCAGAAATTAGCTATCCAGCACTTCTGAACTGTACCAGCATCACTGCTAAACAAAGCTAAAAACAGAAGTCTGGACAGAAAAAGCTAAATATATTTTGAGTTAGATATCTGAAGAAAGTGATTATCAAACAGCAAAAATGTACTAGGAGAAATGTTTCATTTTAGGTGTATAAAAAGTATCTTCTCAACTAAGGGGAAGCTGGAAGTAAATTCTAGTAACATGGTAGAGACACAGTATTTTACGGAGCACACTCACTTTTATAAGAGGTTGATACAGTCTGAGACTGCTACACAATAAAAGCTCCTATGCAAGGTGCTGATGGTCTAAATAGATTATCCAAGTTAGAAGCTAAACTTTAGAATCCAGCAAGGTATCTAATGAGGTGATGGCCACTGAGTGACTAAAACACCAACACAGAAAAAAGAATAAATAGTCAGGAATCTGTGAGAAACCCACACAAAGGAGTGAAAAGGCAAAAAATTCTTATGAAACTCTGCAACCATCTCTCTCTCTTACAAAAAGAACTATTTCCCATAGACACCTTGTGATAGTCCTAATATAGTTGGTGATTATTGGCACAGCAGAAATAATACTCTACCTACAGCTGCTATCCTTCATTCCCAATGACCTAAAGCAGCTTCATTTATTACAGAATTTTTACAGAAGTAAGAATAGATTCAAGCCTGCTGCAATCAATGGAAATACTTCCAAGAGCGCAAGAGGGATCTGAATCAAGCTCATATTTCACAGCAAGTACAGCTCTTTGCTCTATCAGATTCACGAATACAGTTTCTGACTTATATAAGGTTACCCTAGAGCAAACCAAAACTCACCTAAATTAAAAGACAATGAAAAGTCAGTGAATAAAAAGAAGTTGTTCTGTTACAGTGTGTCATTTACCAAGGGAAATCACCACCACAGGGTGTATCTCTGGCCCTGGCCCTGCATGAAGACTGCACAGGGACACACACTCACATCCCAGCTGGTAAAAGCCTGATGTCAGGACATCCCTTTGCCATGCAGACACAGCCACTGAATTATATTAAAGAAATTCTATTAAAGAATTAAGCTGTGTATGATACTTCTTAGAAGAACTCTTCTGGTTTTAGAGAGGAGAATGAAAACATATATATTTTTTGTTTACTGGAAATAATCACTTACCAAAATCTGGAATATGGATTGGACACTTATAGATATAAAAGAACCTTTCCCCCGAATTTATTCTTATAGGGTAACCACAAATTGCTGTTTTCCATATTCATTTGCCACAGCAAATACTTCTGCCTACAGAGTAACCTCCTGCTTTGATTACAGCTTGAAAGCAAAAAGAAAAATAACCAAACACAAACAACAGACTCCTTTTGGTACATTGCAAACACAAATCTCTGCTTTGGAAACAGCAATTCCCATCTTTCCAAGGTTTGCACAGCTCTAGTTATTTTCCTTGATTTCTCTCTATCATATAGATATGAATTTTTGTCCTCTCTGTGTTACAATATTAAAACATACTAGTCTTCCAGCCCAAGAAACACTGGAATGCACACAGCTCATTTCGAAAGAAAGGCAGTTTCCAAAGTCAGCACCACGGTTGGCATTTTGGGTGCTACCTTTGTCATTTCATAATTACTCAATAAACAAACTTCTGATGGATTTAAATGATCAGTTTTCAATCATTATACCCGACTAAAGAGCATAATCTCTTATTAGTGTGCTGGCATGTCCAATGCTTTTAAGAGGAAGTTCCATCATAAATTGAATTACAGCAGAATGTTTACCTGAAACAAACACTTGTTATAGTTTAGCTCTCAGTATCCTTGTACTTACTAGAAAAAATCAATCCTTTACAACAACAGCAATAAGCTCAAAGCCTCACTGTGCAGTGACCTTATATGCTACACATTGGGTGGGAAGAATAGGCCAGCTTTCCTCTGGGCTAACATAGTGTTGCCAAATGCTTTTGTGGTGCTTTGCAGAAGAGGTTAACTTAAATGTATTCAGAAAACAAAATGAAACTTTATTATCAGTTTGCATCCTTTCCTCTCTTTCTTCACTGCTTGTCCTGGAACACCAGCAGTGCAGGGCAAGACTGCATGAAGGAGGCATTTATAACATAAAACGTATTAGAAGTGTCAGCCAAGGGGTACAACTTTAAGCTGCACAGGGCTGTGTAAACAAAGGTTCTCTTTAAGAAGAGACAAATCTTGGCTCTTCCTCTCTTATTGCCTGAGCTGATGGTACCTGGAGATTACCAGGGACTTTTAGACCTCTTTGGTTTCTACACACCACTGTTGTTTATTTTTTTATAATCTTTGCTGCATCTGAGAGCAAATAAATAAGCTTTTTGCCATAGATTGAAATATCTTTGTGCTTTCTAGAGTCTAAAAGAGTGGTGAAGAGCAAAGATCTAGATGGAAACAGCAGGCAGGTGGGAAAACTAAGGGATCTCACCTTTTTGGCAATCTAGTCATGACATGCACAGCTTGTCCTAGTTCCCCACTGCTCTGTGTGTTGTTTTTCTTCAAGAATGACAACCTTACAGACACATTAGCAGCAAACAGATGGTTTGTCCAGATAGGTTCTCATCTCCACTCACAAGAAATCCCCTAACACAGTCTAAGGGTCATGTTCAACATTCATTCACATCAGTGAAACTCCATTGATTTTGGGTGAGTGAAGAAATTTGTTCGTATAACAATTTTACATCCAAGATCAAGACAACTACAAATAGAACGCGTGGGCATCTGATTAATGGCAGGCACCATCTGATCTTAATTAAGAGTCAATCTGTTAACTCTATATATTGAGAGCCTACCTCCTTCCCTTGGTTTGACATATGCACCATATGGTTCATTTTCCAACTGGGAAACCTGCTCTGTAAAGCAATAGCAGTTCTCCCAGGTGAAATACCGTGTTTACAATTCTATGACATAATACAGCTAAATTACTTACATGATCAAATACTGAATATGGAGAAAGCTTTCCATATATTTTCAGGTATACAAACTTTTATCAAATTTGCATTATCTTTTTAGCAGGCGTTTGAATCTGCTAACCTAATCACCAATGTTCATAAACAGACAGAAGTTTCCTCATCCCTTCCTTTCTAAACACTAAAACATAGATAAACAAGACCAGTACTGAATTAAGCCTTGAAAGTCATCATATTGCAAAGTTCTCATTACTGATTAGATGAAAACAGAAGGATTATGAAACTTCCTCATCATTTTTTCTTGCAGAATACAAAGCATAGCCTTATTTTAGGCATCCTTTCTCTACCAGCATAGAAGCCAGTTTATTTCCTCTGAAGGATGGGCTGGAATTAATCTCTGTCCATTGACTTTTCAGTATTGAAATTAAATGGCTAAAGCTAAATTGTTACCTGAGTCACTCCTTTCACTTACCAACTCCTTATTTCTTTAATAACTGAACTTATTTAAAAGTGTGTGAAAAGCAAGACAAGGGAGGTGATTCCATCCCTCTGTTCCACTCTCTTGAGACCTTACTAGGAGCTCTGCATCCACCTCTGAGACCTCCAACATAAGAAGGACATGGATCTGTTTGAGAGAGTCGGGAGGAGGGACACAAAGATGATCAGAGGGCTGAAGAACCTCTCCTGTAAGGACAAGCTAAGAGAGTTGAAGCTGTTTGGCATGGAGAAGACTCCAGGCAGACCTTATGGCAGCCTTCCAGTTCCTAAGGGAGATAACAAGAAAGCAGGAGAGGGACTTTTTACAAGCGCAGTTATTGACAGGACAAGAGATAATGACTTCAGACCAAAAGAGGCAAGATTTAGATTAGATGTAAGGAAGATGTTCTTCCCTGTGAGGGTGGTGGGGCACTAGAACAGATTACCCAAAGAGAAGTTGTGGATGCCTTATCCCTGTCAGTGTTCAAGGCCAGGTTGGATGGGGCATCCTAGGCTAGTGGAAGGTGTCTCTGCCCATTGCAGTGGTTTGGAACCAGGTGATCTTTAAGATCCATTCCAACCCAAACCATTCTATGAAATTGCTTTCGAAGGGAACAAAACTGCTGAAGTTATTTAAAATGTCCCTAAACACGAATTCAGCCTGGCTTTTTGGTCAGAGCTGCTCAATGTTTGAAATGCAAAATGTTAACACAATTTCTGAACTTTAAAAAGTTGTCAAAATGACACCCTTCCATTAAAATGTGTGCAACTGTGTATATGTACACATATGAAAGAATGAATTTTTTAACATATTTCAACACTGTGAGTTCTACATATTGAAAGGAGAAATGGAAACACTGCTTCCAGAACAATGTACATATCTGTCTTTCTGGCCACTTCTACCATGATTCCTACACTAGAAACATCCATTCTGGCTAGGACAGAAATAAGTTCTATCTTCATCTATATACTAGTAACATTACCAAGATTGGTAATTAGTGAGTAATTTGCAATATGGATGTTTCTCTCCAGAAACTGCAAGGAAACAATAAAACATTTAATTCAAGCTAATGAGCATTTGTCAGAGTACAATAATTTTGGCTACTTACAGTTGCATTACTACTCAATGTAATGAAAAGCAGCGGGATCTCTCTCTAAAGCACCCACCTCTTCACATACAGTGAAACATTAAACCTTGAGGTGAATTTGTCAAATAGGCTAGAAAGAGTTAGAACTGCCGTTCCTAGCTGCCTTATAGATATTTAGTATAGTTAAGGACCTTCTATCTCAGACGACAGAGACAAATTATCAACACATCCCCCCCTCCTCTGTCTAGCATGGAGGCAGAGAGACTGCAGCCAGCATTTGCCAGATGAACTGTGTTATTTTGCATTACTGAGGGGGTTTGTGTTCAAATGATAAACTGTGCTCAGTGACATTTTCTGTCATGGTCTTTTGCCCTAAACTGAGCTCGGAGGAAATCAGCTCAGCAGTAGCATTTGGAAGAAGTTGCACAGGGAATGAAGACACAAATTACAGCTGAAAAGCTTTTATCTGCAAGTGCCTGTGTATATCTGCAAAGCTGCAGAAAAGTTGACCAAGAGCAGAAGGAACTCTCTCACCAGCTGCCTCAAAAGAGAAGGCACTAGGATGTCTTGCCTATGAACCAGTGTTATGGAGGTGTGCAAATGGAGTAAGGAGAAAGAGAGAAGGAAAAAATAGTTTTAAATTCTGTCTTTTGCACAAGCTTCCTGCACTACCTGTAGTTTCATCATTGTGTTTTGCTAACCGTCTTTCAGTGATATTCCTTAATTACAAAGCACAGTAATGAAATACACTTAAAATCAGCCAGAAATCTGCAAAGCAAATAGACTGTGTACAGCACATGGGGAGAAGGGAATGGGCTTAACCCACACTATTCAAACAAAGAAACCCATGAATTTCTAAGAGCTCTACCACAGCCAGGCTGCAACAGGGTAAGGTTTTCAAGTTAAATCATTGCATAATATGATGGTAATGAGTTTCTCAGCAATCATTATGTCTCTGTCAGATGGTAATAAAATGGAGTATTTGTCTCTGTTCTTGGTGCGCTAGGAGAATATGCAGATATGCCAGTTCTCATTATATCTTGATAGAAACAAAACCCATTAGCACAGGTGCTATATGTTTTAATGAGGGAGACATGTAGAAACTAATTCAGGTCAATTATAATGAAATGGTTACACCTAGCTGAAACTGATAAAAATCTAATTATGTCCATATCAATGGACTGTTTCATAGATGCATGGCGTTGATCTACTTATGGGAGGAGTATATAATGGGCTTTCAACTAAATGACTGTGAGTAATTGGTAGGTAAGGAACAATGCTTGTATGGTAGGTGCTGTTTTTCAAGTGTATATAAATATGCAGTAGAAGAGTAATCTTTTGGGAAGATTTTTTTTTTTTACTGTAAGAAACAAAATAGTTTAAAAAGAAGAGGCTTCCAAGGCAAAAAAAAAAAAAAGAAATAGACAAATTTTATCATGTTGATAAGGGAAACAGTTTGCAGCTTTATGCATGTCACTGATCCTTAAAGTCATAACTGAAATAATAATTACAATTTTCAGGACTAGATCACAGAAGCCTAGCAATACACAGATGCCAATGAATTCACTCTTTTCAACTGTACTACAAACAATTTATCAAGTAGCCATATTTGGCCCATTGTTTCAGACTACACCACACCAAGCTTACCCAGGGTTTGTCCATCCCAAGCCATGTTAGGGACAGAGTAGAGAATGATTAGCTGTTAAATACTAGATAGAGAAACTGCTCACCTCAGGCAGAGAGTATACAGGACAAGAAGTTTCTAAAGTAGCATAAACCCATTCATGACACTCACCATGTGGTCAAGAACCCCAGATTTGAACTTTCAATAAGAGGTTCATCCTGTCCTCAGTAGATATCGCTGTCATTAGCATGAGGCTTGCCTGGCTAGATTTTCATAGCTCTGCCTTAGCAAGCACAATCTGAAGCCATCATCTGCTTAAGACTGGGAGGATAAATGTCTCCAGGCTAAGCCATGGGCTGCCTGATGTTAGCCTCCATGAGCAGTAATCAGAATATGTTTTGTCTGGAACAGGCCATGTGGAGGAGTGAAATGGCTGCCTAATTTTGTGGGGGTTTTATGACTTGTATTCTAAAAGGTAATACAAGCTCTGCTGTGAGATCGCTCCAAATGAACTCCAGATGAAATCTCCAACTGGCCCAAATTCACAATGTCTTCAGTGGATGCTTTGAACATGCACAAAGACTGAGAGCCTGATAGCTCTAAGCTTGAAAACTTATTCACATATGGCTGCTCCATTTGTTCCTAACTCACTGAAAGCAATGGGATTGCTTCCACATTATACATTTGTGTAAGCATATTTCCAGATCACAGTCGTAAAGCACTAGATAAAAATTGTTGTAGGGCCTCATATCTTTGACAGTTGGCTGTATTAGATGATTCCCAGAATTGTTTTCCTCCAGTTGTCCATTTGTGTACTTCCTTTGCCTGCTTTAATCCTTTTTTTGCTTCTTTTTTTGCCTAAAGAGAGTTGCTTTAGATTTTTATTTTCAGCTCTTTTACCTGCTATGCTTCAGAAAATGACTATGGTAAAAAAGATATTTACTCTTTATTTACTCTTTAGCCTACAAACCTATACCTAACACCAGATAGCACCAGATTTATCTCTGCCATTTATTTAGCATCTAAATATATCCCCTTTTCTTCTATGCTATAACTGGCAGTTTACTAGGAGGGTCTTTAGGTTTCTTCAGGCACATTGTGTAGTATTTCCCTAAAGGATAATGATGGGGGAAAGAATTGCAATCAAGTTTACATATTTCGCTGGAAATTGGATATTTAAAATTCAAATTCACATTAAATAATAATAATTTGTTGGAGTAATAAAAAAAATCTCTTTTGCATAAGGGAATATGCTAATCACTGATTTACAAGTCATTTCTCAAAGTGGCTACAAATAAGGAAGCAGGCTTGTTTTTTCATGTACTAGGGTGCTTGTTTTCTTTCACTGAAACTTTACAGCTTGGTTTTTTTTTTTGGAAAAATCTGTCTCTGAAGACTTGTCCTCTTTTCACTCAGCAGATGTGCCCACAGATCCTCAAAGCGGCTATACACCAGCTGTGCAGCCAAACAGAGCAGTGGGTCACAAGCATCATGTCCAGAATAGGAAAGAAGAGTCTGGGCACACTGTCATTATCCTTTTCCAGCATTACGAGTGCAAGTCTCATTTCAGGTAGCTACACTGTTCTAAAGCCTAATACATTCAGCATTAGCACATCATCCTGTATGTGCTTTGCTTCATACTCATATAACATAAAGTTATGGGAAAGGATATGGAGGCTTTAGCTGCATTCATTTTACAGTCATCCGACACAATCCCAGCAATTTGCACATTCTCATCAGCTGAGTTGGTCTCAGTGCATCCAATGTGAAAACTGAAGAGAAGCTGAAGTACTGAGGTGTGGAATTTACCCTGAGCCTTTTCACATGATACAACAAGAGATCAAGAATGAGGAAGTAGAAAGATTGAAAGTAATAACCACAGAGATGAAGGTAAATGGTTGCTCTATTTGCAACCAAAGACAAAGCTCAGGTATTCTTCAGCCTGTAGCAGTTTTAATCCCACTCTCACAGAAACCGACCATTTGACCAAGAACCAAGACCGTTTGACTTGTCATGCAACACCTCTGACCCAAATTCGTCTTGCTTTCACATCTAATAGAGGTGACATATTACAGGGGCAACAGGGTAATTACCTCTAAATTGTGCTGAACATGAACATGTTGCCATTTCTGTGTTCATCAAACAACCATCATAGAATCAGAGAATCATAGAATGGTAGGGTTGGAAGGGACCTTTAGAGACCACCTGGGTCCAACCCCCCTGCAGAAGCAGGTTCACCTAGATCAGGTCACATAGAAACAAGTCCAGGCAGGTCTTGAAGTTCTCCCAGGAAGGAGGCTCCACAACCCCTCCTATGGCAACAAAAAATATAGAAATCACAACATACATTAAACTAATTCCTCTCTCCTCTCTGAAATATTAACCTTCATTTTCTTAGTAGTAATCATAGTTGTAACAACCTTATTTCTGTTTATCTGCCTTTCAAGCTCCTAAAACTGACAGAAAAATACAAAAAAGGTTTTTTTCATTAAACAAGTAGCCAAATTTCTGACACAGCATGAACATGAAAAAACAGTATTGTCTATGAATTCATGTTGTCTATAGCAGAGAGACCTATAGGTGAGACAAAAGTGAAGCCATGTTTGCTGCTCATCTATGCTCTCATTTGCTGCTTATATGTTTTTCAAAATAATGAGAGAATCTGTGGATGGTCTACTGCCTATTATACTAGTTTGCAATTTAAAGTCAGAACTGGGGTTTTGTATCTCACTGATGGATCTGTAGTGAAAAGCTCAGCACAACACTGATAAATAAACCATTTCCAGATTTCAACAATCAGTAAATAGCCCTATGGATGTACTCAATACCTTATTTTCTCCAGTCCAGTCAACCCATATATAAATTATGAGAAGTTCTTGTCTTTTTTTTCACTATGATTATTTGTTTAAAAAGAGCTTATTTAGAAGTTACCAAGAATCCATATACACATATTCACCAGTGTAATTGCCTGGAAACTTTTCAGCCTTTCTGGTGTGACATTTCTCACCTTGAAAGGGACATTTGCATTGAGAGTTGAAAACAATTTTAAAACTCAAGGCTGAGAACACCTAGGATTGCTATTACTCATCTTCACCAAGCACTGACAGTTTTAAACCACCTGAGCACTGAGATAGCTATGAAATTTCCTAAGGGAGTCAACTATTGTGCAACACCATTGTTTTCATGTGATAGCACTTCCAAATCATTAGTCCATGGAATTCTATACTCTAATTCTATTCTGTAAACAGATATGATTTATAGCTTGTGGAATGGAAAAATCAGACTTAAAATATTACATTTTAACAACAACAACAAAAAATTGTACTGAAAAGCCCCTCTGGATTTTGGAGGAAATGCATCATCGCTATTTATTTTGGGACAGCACAGAGGAGAGATGAATAAAAGCCCCATTGTGGTGAGCAGTATGTAACTACAGAAAACAACAGTTCTTTCACACTGAGCTTCAGGTGTAGACATAGATATTTCTAATTGAGACATCTCAAGAGACTGATAATGCAAAAGTTCAAGTCTAATTAATGATTTTATGGAAAATAAATTTAGATCTGTAACTTCATTTTTTTTTTTCTTCAAAGAAAAATAAACAGAAAAAAACTTGCTCTACCTCGTTTCAAGAAAAAGGAAATTATGAACAACTTAGAATTTAAATAAGCTCCTTATAGCCACCAAGGCTGCATCCATGTGTGATCTGAGATAGCGTTTTCTAAACTTTGGAAAAGGACAATATGTTTGGGGTGCAAAAGCAGGAAAGAAAAAAAAAAATCCAGAACAGACATTATACAATAAAATTTCTTTTTAGAGGCTCAATAGCTGATCTAATAAAATAGATTTAAACTAATCAAGAATAAACATGAGACTTCAGAACTGCATTATAGTGCAATTAATAAGGGGTAACTAGTAATCAAAAGTTCTCTAGGAGCCACACTGCAAACATAAAACAGAGATGCTGAGGTAATTCTGAAGGACAATCTAAACTCAATACTCTCTAAATCCTGACAATATTTACTCAGGAGATGTTCAAAGGCCTGCCCCACTTAGATCTCAGTTAATTTAATTAGATTATTATAATCCATCCTGCTTAAGTTTTCCTTCACTTTTAAACCACCAGTTCTGTCCCTAGAGTTTTCAAATGCCCGATCCTGTATGGCACCCAGCAGAAGGCAGCTCTGTCATGGGAACACTAGATAGTGCTACCATTGATAGTTGATAGCAAGTACAAGATAGCTTCTTATAACTTAGAATGAAACATCACAGCTTTCCTCATCTCTTTAATTTTTATGTATGTACCATACAAATAGCCTTATATAGTTTAGGAAGACTTTGTTAATGCTACTTTGTCTACTTAACATTGCACTTAGTATGTGTAAGGATTCATCATTTTCTGGATGCTCCTCCACCACTGGATCAGAATCACAATTATTTTTATTGGATAGCCCTAAAGCATAATGCAGTCGTGACATATAGTGACATCTCGAGGGCCCTTCAAATACCATCTGCAAATACAAGCTGTCAATAGTATAGTAAGAAAAACAACTTTTCTATTTGCTTGTAGATTTCAAATATAAAAATTTCTACTTTGTATACTTAAGTTGACATGGAATGGAATGCTTATAAAGTCAAGAACAGCCCAAATGCACTCCACCAAAAATAAAGGTGGAATTTATTATGTTTCTAGTTCAACTGTTAAAAAAAGATAAGAACTTAGTTCTTTACAATTTTAAAATGTTTAAAATAAAGACTTGAGTAGGTGAACTCTGACTTCATACAGGACACAATGGTGTTGTGATATTACATCTAAAGTGTGACTGTGACAAATACTGAAGTGTACAGGATCGTGACCTTAAACTTACCAAGTTACCAACACTCACAGACCACTGGAAAAAGTAGAGTTTCAGAAAAATGCTACATTATCCCATATCAACAACAAAACTTGTACTTGAGACTGGTGAGAAGAAATTGAGCCATGGCATATTCTGCTAACAACAGTGTCCTTATCCAAAGAATAGTTTTTTCCAAGGATAGGAAGAGACTGTATTTGTAAGGCTTATTCTGTCAAACCTCCACCAGTCCTATTTATCCTACCTAAAGCAGCAGCAGAAAAAAATATATTCCTCTTTGCTGCTATAATCAAAGTGATTGTGTTTCACATCAAAAACATTTATGTGCTGCATGGATTAAAGGATTAAATTGTACAGGACTGCTTTGTCCAACATTTTGTGCTTGTGCTAGAATTCAGCTGCCCTTAATCTCCATCATTGACACAGTATATTGATAAAATGGTTTTTGCCATTACGGTTTGTTTGTTTGTTTGTGATGTCCACAGAACTCAAGTAACAAAGATAGAATTCCTAGGTCTTTTTCTCTAATCAAGTTAACTCCTTAGCCAGCTTTATTAATATGCCATGTATCTTATGCCCAAGAATTGCTCCTGTGTTGTAGAGAAGATAATGGGAATGCATTCCTACTGAATGTATATGTTTGTAGGACACTTAAAGGCAGTCACATAAAAGGGAGGAGCAAGGGCTATATCTGGTCCCAGCTACAGTACAGTGAAACAAAGTTGTTAAATGTCTTTACTGGCAATCTATGCCTAAATAAACTTTCTGTATGTTTCTCCTCTACCCATTTGAGATGTTCAGTAAGACCTAGGGATGTTTGTAGTGCAAACTGAAAACCCTCACCCAGTAGGTGCATTCACACACACCACAGCTATGTAGCTATGGCTGTATTAATGGAGGCATGTTTCTCAGAGCAGGACTACACAGTGACATCAAGCTTTGGTATTGAAAGCCTTATTGCCCTGCTGTTTTGCCTTAACTGACAAGCTCAATCCTTCATTGAATTAGGTTGGGCAGATCATTCAGTTGACAACATTACATTACTGATGAGTCTGGAGGTGGCTCGGGGATCCCTGTGTTGTTCAGGGTAAAACAGATATGCTGTAGTTTATAGACACCAAGACAGCTCATCTAGGTATGAACAGGCACTATCTAGAAGCCCAGGGCATGTGTTGGTGTGTTGTTTATGTTGTTTAGGATTATTATGCCTTCTAGGTTTATTTTATATGTTCAGTCTTCTGCTCTTTTGTGATTGAATGCATAAAAGCAACTGGAATAATAATTATGTAATTTATGTTCATACCCTTCCCCTCACTGTCATGCTGCATCAAGACTGAAATTGCATTTTTTTGATTCATGAACAGCTACCTACTAAAGATGGCAAGGATAGATACTGCAAATCCTGAAGAGCAATCATGAAATAATATTTCAGATCCACCACTGATGTCAGGTCCATTTACACATTTGTATCATTGATTCATGTTCTGTAATCTACCGCTTCAACTGACAGCATTTATCCTTTCTACTTTTGAATAATATTAAAAGCACATAGAGAGGTGAATCATACAGCTCTTAAGTGTGCAGTTCTTACTGTTTTACAAGGCAAAATATGAATATAATTGTTAATCAAGTCTACAAATATAGAGAGAAAAAATTGCAACCCAGGCAATTAACTTGTATGTTTGTGTTCTCTTCCACTCCAGGACAAGTGTAAAAGTGCCAAACTAACATGAGTAAATCAAACAGGAAGGATTCTGATAAATGTAACAGGGTAACATTTCTTTTCTATGCCTGTTCCAGCTCCTGGGTTTTGAAACAAATCATAGCTGAATAGTGAAGTATTATTTATGTAGCAAGGACACTTGAAGACATGGTCCTGCATTGGTCCTGTCATTATTCCAAGCACTGTTTAAGCTGATCCCTTTATGGAAAAGTGACAGGAAAACCAAAAGTAGAGAGGAGTGAAGTAACTTGACCAAAGTGATCAAGAAAGTCAGTGGCAGAATTAGAAACAGAAAATAGACCTTGAAGCTAGGTAGACATCAGAGTTTCTCCCTAGTTCTCAGATGAAGACACTGTGAACTGTTACAATTCATACAGCCTCTAAGAGCAAACGGCAGTTGATGGATATTACCAAGTTTTTTCTACACCTAATTTGCTTAAATAAAAAAGAGATTTTTAAGGCTGTGATCTGACAAAGCTACTTCAGTCTTTACCAAATTCATGACTATTCTTTGATTGTGACATTTAAAAGTGACAGAAACATTGAGAAGTTGAAGGTCATATTTCCTACTGCAAAGAAAAAGTATCGATGTTTTGTCTAATCAGAATCTGGAATGAAGGGTTGTGCCATTAAGTTAGCTGTGTGTAAATTGATCTTAACAAAACCCCTGAAATCTATGGTTACAAAGACAGGACTGAGAATTGGTGAAAAACCTCTTCTCAAGCATGCTGCAATAAATACCAAACACAGCCTAACCAAGTATCCAGGCTTATTCAGCAACAGCCTATAAAGTTACAAAATGTTTCCTAGAATAAAACTTTCAGTTACAAAGTGGGAGTTTAGACACTACATGGAGTTAAATTGGCATTAAATCAGCCCCACAATAGAAGACTTATTGCATCAATCTATGAACAGAACTCATTAAAGGCACATCAGGGGTTAAAAATCACAGTTACCAAAGCTGATATCTCATTCCTGATGGATTTGCAAGAGAGTGCAAAAAATGAAGCTGAGCATCCTTGTATATGTAACTACTACTACAGCAAAGCATCATTTTAAAAGACCTCATTCAGGTCACAGAAAAGAACTGATGAATCACATAGTACACATAACTCCAAAAAAATATGTCCAAATGAAAGCTAAACTGGACTCAGATAACTCTTGCTGCGTAACTAATAGCCTATTCTGAGAGCTGATCACGTATTTCATATCGGTACTGAACCATCCCACAGCTCTACAGCATCACATCTGTCACAAAAGGAATGAAACAAGCATTTTTGTGATTTCAATAGCTCCTAACATACCAGCTCAGTGAAACAGACAAAGCGAAGACAAGCAAGTCAACATTTCACCCTAATCTAATGTTTATTTTCTTGCAGAGCTTGTGAAAGGCTCAGGAAGACTCTTCCTTCTTCCAAAATCATCAGATCAAAACCAGGTGGCAGATGGTCAGAGGAAGGGTCCCCACTATTTCAGCACCCTACTGTCTCTGTTTCACAAGTCTTTGGGTTTAGATGCATTTCCAGAATACAAAAGTTCACAATGCATATTTTGACAGGTCTATTAAGATATTTTGCAGGAAAAACTGAATTGTCATAGCTGTGAAAGACTGAACTAGTCTGCATGACAACTCTTGTGCTAAACTATCTTTAATTCACAGGTTAAGTCCTATGACTCTATGATTGTAAGTTATTGCCCCACTGCAGTCAATTAAGGAACTCTTATGAGTAGAAGCTTTTCTGTTTAGTATTTATAGCTACACTCAACAAGCAAGACTGCATTTTTGAAGCAGACTTGGTTTAAGTTAACCTATTGTGAGACTGGCTCGTGTAAAACTAGTTTAGTCTATCTGTATGCCATGCAACTCTGACATAGGGCTGTGGGATTCTGCATATGAGTGCAGCTGTATGCCAACTGACACCCTTAAATTAGCTAGCTTGAATTTAAAATGCCACAACAAGAGCAAGGTGTGGTTCCTTAGAGCAGAATCTTGACTCTGGGCAACATTCATATTCAAGTTAAGAAAGCACGAAAGAGAAGCTATTTGCTCACAGAAACAGGTAAACCCTTTACCAAGGTGTGATTCATACATTTTTTCCATGCATTCTTACCAGCAGAGAAACCGACTGCAGTTACCAAACACATGCAGCAGCGTACAGAAACTGATGTCTATAAAGTCACCCACCCAATGCTTACACCAAGAGTCTGTATGCAATACAAAAAAAAAAAAAAAAAAAAAGCTCTTTTCTCTCCAGAAGTTTCCAAAGGCTAAAGCAAGAGCAACACGTCTCATTGGTGTGGTTTTGTCTGGGACAGGTTTTGGTAGCAGAGGGGCTACAGGAGTGTCTTCTTTAAACAAAGAGTTTCCCCCTTAGCTGATCAGGCCCATGCCAGTCAATTCTGAGATGGACCTGCAGCTGGCCAAGGCCTGGCCAATTAGTGACTGAGGTAATGCCTCTGTGAATAATGTATTTGACAAGGGGAAGAAGTTGCTGTGCAGTTGCAACAGCAGAAGAGAGTCAGAATACGAGAACATCATCACCACAGACACCACTGTCAGTGGAGGAGGTCCCCAGGCACTGAGAGATCCCTCTGTAACCCATGGTGCAGCCCATAGTAAGGCAGCTGTGCTCCTGCAGTTCATGGAGCACCATGGGGTGCAGAAATCCACTTGCAGCCTGTGAAGGACTCCACACAGGAGCGGGTGGGTGACTGAAGGAGGCTGTGGCTCCGTGGGAAACCCAACCTGGATAAAGTTCCTGACAGGATCTTGTAGAGAGCAAAGCTGCTGTCAGGACTTGTGACCCTGTGAAGAACTCAGGCTGGAGCAGTCGGTACCTGAAGGATTGTTCTCCCGTGGATGACCCATGTTGGGGCAGGGTGTGAGGAGCCGCCCCCATGGAAAGCCCCACGCTGGAGCGGTTTGTGAAGAACTGCAACCCATGGGAAGGACACACACAGAAGTTCGTCGAGGACTGTCTCCTATGGTAAGGACCCCACACTGTAGTAGTGGGAAGAGTGAGGAGGCTTCCCCCTGGAAAGAAGCAGTGGCAGTCCATTACTAATGGATTGACCACAACTCCCATTACCTATGCCACAGAGGGAGAAAAAGGAAGAGTCCTAGGAAGAAGGAGAGGTGGGTGGAGATGTTTTAAGATTTGGTTTTGTCATTTCCCTGCTCTGTTTTGATTGTTTATTAATAAAATTAAACCTCTAGCTCTCCAAATTGAGTCTGTTTTGCCCATGACAGTGACTGCTGAGCAATCTCCCTGTCCTTATCTCAACATACAAACCGCTCATTATATTTCTCTCTCCCCTGTTCAGTTTAGGACAGGGAGTGATAGAACAACTTGGTGGGCATCTGGCCCCCAGCCAGGGCTAAACCACCACACTCATACAGGATGATTCTAGATACACATCTGGAAATCAGACAGATGTAGTTGAACTTGCTATCAACTACATCTCTGTGCCTGTCCATACATTTAGTCTCTGCTAGTTGCCACCAAGTATGTGTAATAAAAGGTAGAAGAAAGTAAAGACTATGGGAGATCACAGAACTTTGGACAGTGTTCCACAAAGGCATCACAAAATTAATTTAACCCCAACAAAATTGAGTTTAGACCACTCAGACTGCAGTTAACAAGAAAGACAAGGAGGCTATTTTAACTAAGAGCAGCACTTTTCACCCACAAAGCCAATTTGTTTTACAAACCACACCACACCATCCCCCCAAGTATAAAAAGTATCAATTGGGTTTTTTTTCCCCCACTTACCTCATACTCGCAGAGTATCCTGACCCTGAGTGTTCTACAGAATCTCACATAGTCCCTTCAAATGCTCAAGTTAAAAACAACACAGCATAGTTTATTGTGTGAGATGTTAAAAAATATCCTTGACAATAATGTATGCACTAAATTCACAGAATTTTAATATGGTATCTTTCTCTTCTTGATAATTGCTATTTTTTATTACAGAATAGAATGGGGACAGCTATTACCCAATGAAACAACATTTCAGTGACACCATCAGACCTCAATTAAAAGTTCTGTGCCACTTGTATTACTTAAGGGATGGTTAAGCCATACTGACCCACTGTAAAGTGGTTTATGCCTTGCTACTGATGAGAAGTCTTGCTGAATAAGCAGAATAGACTCTTTAATGCCAATTTCTTACAAACAGCAGAAAGGAGTGGAGAGAGACAATAATTAATGTGTTAGTATCAAGAGAAACAAAGAGCCTGCAAAGGTCTCTGTCCCTTCCCAGATAACAGACTGAGAAAACTTCTTTAATATAGCTGGTACTGTAATGGTTCACGGAGGCTGGACTGAAGGTAAGCAGCGGTTGATGGATTAAGGTACAATTCTGACAGCAGCTTAGAGCCTGGCTACATATCCTTTGCTAAAACAAAAAAGTGAAATCAGGCTGCAGGCAGCAAGTGAGGCCTGAGATGAGGGCATAGGGCACATTAATTTTAAAATCCATAGCTAATGTCTCTTCTAAATATAATAGATGTCTATACCATGTACAGGTACCCAGGAATCAGGAGGATTGGAAAAGGGCTTTTATCAGCACTTCCTTGTGACAGCCGATTTCTGGGACAGAGTTTTCTTCTGAGAACTCCAGCCAGCACTAATGCATATTTGTATGAAGTGCTAAAGAAGATTGCATCATTGCACAGAACAAGGAACAGCTTCTGCCCTTGTAAATAAAAAGAGATTACTCCACTAAAACACAGAAAGCACCCACACTAGTTACTACTTCTCCCTTAAGAAATGCAGACAGCAGAACAATGCAAACACCTGAAACTTTGCCACAACTGGAGGATTTGCACCTCATTTCTTAAAAGAAGCATGATACTATCTTTCAAGACTAGACAAGGTCAGGACAAGTTTTATGGCTCACAAGGAAGATTTTCCGAGAGCATATTAACCATATGTTGCGCTTCAGCAGAGAGAGGGAAAAGCACCATTTAATGAAAAATAACTAAAAATGGGTAACTGCTTTTTGCAGTTAACAAAATCTCCTTTAAATGAGCTTCCGTAACAATGTCTTTAGTCTTAGTTGTACAAGATCCAGCCTTCAGAGTAAGTAATCATAGCTAAAAATATTTCCAGAAATGGGCAGTGAAGGGTCTGGAGAGCAAGTCTTATGAGGAGCAGCTGAGGGAGCTGGGAATGTTTAGCCTGGAGGAGAGGAGGCTGAGAGGACATATGATTGTGCTCTATAACTACCTGAAAGGGGATTGTAGTGAGGTAGGGTCAGTCTCTTCTCTCCAGTAATGAATGACAGAAGAGGAAGTGGGCTCAGGTTGCACCCGAGTAGGTTGAGATTGGACATTAGCAAGAACATTTTTACCAAGATGATTAAGCATTGGAATGTACTGCC